>CATIWC010001078.1:0-468432 GCA_948472305.1 Vicia faba
AACATATCCAACCCAAAATTCTATTATGACTTACTGGGCCGGTTAGATTAGCATTTCACTGGGCTCAGAAATGCAATCCAAAACCGACCGACTTAACCCTAATAAACCCACTTATTAGTGAACCGGTGAACCGCTAACCCGACTCATCCAAACTGTTGCTTCACGGGCTGCATGGTTTGGTCGGTTTGGGCTGGTTTCAACATTCTTGTCCAGCCCTAAACAAACCTAAGAATGATTTGACTTCATAGCATTCAATTATACTAGCCTAACATCTTCTAGTTTAAGAGAATGTTATCTAATATAAAAATCGTTTATCTTTGTTAACAATACTATTTATTTATGTGTAAACGTATTTACCCGATGAATGAGAAAATAACTTAGCTCAAGTTGAAATAATTAATGATTGAACAATGAGGGCAAAATGATAACTCATTCAAAAATCTTCGCAAAGAGCAATATCTAGGATTACTTAAGAGGGGGTCATCTTGAACTGAGATGGCTAGTGAATAGTGATGGATTCAACAAATATTCACACTGATCTAACTTTAAAAAATTGTGTTCAGATCAGAGATGTCAACAGGACAGAAAAAGTTCGAAAAATATTTCTCTACTTCCAGTCCTACCCATAAATTTATTTTCTATCTCCAATTTCCGTCACGGAAGAATATTTCATTTTTTTATTTGAAAAAAAAAACACATATTTTACATCTTTCATTTAAAAAAATAAAAATACATCTACAAAACTTATCGGCTACCATGTTTTCTCTAATAAATTAAGTGAATTTGAAAAATAATTACCAAAGCACAATATTAAAAGATGATAATAAATGAGACAAAGATAAATGAGAAAAGAAAAACAAACGATGACACCCCTAGTTCATATTAAAAGAAACAAAAAGGAAAAAAAAATTAAGTGATCTTCAAAACCACTGATATTTTGTGCAATGTACATTTTATTTCAGATTATGAGAACACCACCAGAGTCAATTCTTAATCTTCAAAAGATTTTTGTTTACAGAAAAAATACTAGTTGCAACCCCTCTTAATTTTCAAAAGATTTTTTTTGCAGAAAAAAGACTAGTTGCGATCCCTCTTAATTTTCAAAAGATTTTTGTTCGCAGAAAAAAGACTAGTTGCAATCCCTCGTGGTTTTCAAAAGATTTTTGTTTGCAGAAAAAAGACTAGTTGATATCCCATGAAAAATAAAACAAATGCTAGTCAGCAGACCAAATTTTGCTAGTTAAACCAAAAACCTTAAATAACCAAAGTTCACAAAATAACAATAGCCATGGAGATCCATGTTCTAGACTGAGCACTTTTTTAATAGAGAAAATCTCAAACAAAAATTGTCTAACAAAAATAATCATGTGGATGGAGAAGGAACTAAGACTTCCTGAAGTTTTCACTTCTTGTCTTCTTTCTCTGCCTCGGCGGCCCTTTTCAGTCTGGCACCAAGATGGCGTTTGTTTGTCCTTTCAAGGCGAAGCTTGTAATAAGCTTTAAACGCCTTCATTTCATCTGTAATCTTAACCAGCTCCACAGCTGGCTTCTCCCTCACAATGGGCAAGTATGAACCTTGAACCTGTGTGGCATTTGCAAGTTCCTCTGGAGTAGAGTCACCAGCCTGCAAATATAAAAGGGCCATAAGAAATTAAGAAAAGGTATCAAATCAAAATCAAGAAAAAGCCAATATAATTAAAGCATACAACTGCAGCTTATATTATTACCTTGACCTTGCGTGCACGTCTTGGGAAGACTACCAACTTAGCCTTGTATGTTTTCAGCCTCTGCACATTGGCTTGTAGACCCTCCAAGGATCTGTTCCTACGGCGATGATCAACAGAAATGCCAATGGTTCGGGCAAGCTTTTTGGGAATGCCAGCAGCCTAACAATGCAATATACAAAACATATTCAAATAGATATAATTAATATTAACATCAAAGTTACAATACATAGTTATATTATTTACTACATGCGTATCCAATAGCCTACTATGTAACATATAAGAATATAAGTATATAATCCAAATAGATAAAGTTAAAGAACACCAAAGTTGCAATACATAGTTATATTATCTACTACATGCTTATCCAATAGCCTACAATGCAACATTAAGAAATATACAATCAAATAGATAGATAAAGTTAAAGAAGATCATCAAAGTTACAATATTTAGTTATATTCGAACTACGTGATTATCCAACAAACTACAATGTACAATATAAGAAGTATATGATCAAATAGATATAGTTAAAGAACATCAAAGTTACAATACAGCTATATTATGTACTGCATGCTTATTACAACAAACTTCTAAGGTCTTTACTGATGATTTCAAGACCTAGAGGCAAAAAAATCATGGATAATATACCATTCCTATGGTCAACATTTCCAAAATGCAATTTGAGTTTGAGTTAGGGCCAGCCAATAGGCCTTAAAAGCAAAACTCACAACTAGGTTGGTTAGCCAACCCTACGGGCAAAGCTGCTCAAGAAGGTCAGGTTGGTACACTTGACATGTTATATACTGGAATTTAAACGGTATTTTGCAAACAAAATTCAATGTAAACACTGATAAAACATCAATTCATTCAGTGGGAAATGAAGCTAAAAAGGAAAAACAAAATGAACACCAGTGCTATGTAGTGACACCACTAATAAGATCATGTAAAAATTCCTAGACATGATGACCATCAAGTTTCATCCAAAACACTATTTGCTTATATAACATAAATTATAGTACCATCAGATAGAGATTCTAGAACTTCACATAATCGCATCATCAAGAAAACCTACATAAGTTAATGACATTAGATACGGGCCATTATACCTTCAACTCCTCAAGAGAAAATCCTTTACCAGCCCTAAGTTTCATGTTATATTTCTGAGTTTGTCCATGAACAATAGGCCTGAGAGGTCCAGCAGTAGGCCTGGGGAAAATCTTAACAGCTTTCTTCTGACGAGCTGAACAATACACCATCCCCAACAAGTCAGTGAAATACAGTAACAACAATACTAATCCATAAAATTTGATAAAACAAAATAACATTACGAGAAAATCACTTACCCAATCGTCTTCTTGTTTTCCTTGCTGGTTGATTAAACCATGTCTTGACATAGTTTTGCCAGTGCTTACGGAAGTGTTCATTAGGGATAACATTGTTATGCTTCACCATTGCTTACCTTCAAATATCAACCAAAATCACAAACATGTCATAAAACGTGAATATGATTAATCTAGATTCGTTCTAAAAAGTATCAAACAAAATTGAAATAACCAGTGTATCGAAAAATTCGCAGCGAAACTAGTGTACAGAGTTAAGATCTGGAACGAGAAGAGCGCGAAAGAAATCTGACTGAAACGTTTAAGAAGATGGAAAGAGATTGAGAGGCGAGAGATACCTGAGGCTGGTTCACGAGCAGCAACGACTGAAGAAGATGGTGGCAGAAAATTGAGTTTGAGATTAGGGTTTTTCCGATTAATGTATTGTTAAAATGTTGGGCTCAAAGGTAAGGCCTAATATTGGATTTAGTGTTTTTTTCACTTGCTTGGGCCTGTTCGTTTATATATTGATTACTGGTTATTGAGATTTTATCCTAACACCCTGAGTTTGACTTCACACCCCTATATAGTTTTATAATGCCAAAAATACGTTTTGAGAAACGAAAATTTCAGAAATGCAAATTAAAAATCTTATAATAGAAAATTTTGGGAGCGTATTTTAAAAGTCAGGTATACATTTTTATCAATTTTTTTGAAAAATAAATTTAACAATATTGGATTTTTTTAAAAATCCGATATCTTTGACAATTTTCTAGATTTTTGAAAATTTTAGTAGTTCATTTTTAATAAAATAAAAATTAATACTATCGAATTTTTTGAATTTTTTTTTTATAATTTATTGGATTTTTTGAAAAATATTGTAGGTTATCGGATTTTTTGAAAAATGTTGTACTTTATTAAATTTTTTAAAAAATTTGGTAGGAGGTAAGAAAAATTATGTCGAATATGATTTAGCAGCAATATCCAAAAATTTATAAAATTACAACAAAAAAAAATCAATATTTCTTTAAAAAATTCGGGAAAGACAAAAAATCTATAAAAAAATTATTAAGGACATAAAGTACTAGCGACTTTCTATGTGGATGTCAGATCAAGTTTAGGGGTGTCGAAATAAAATCTATAAATTATTAATCAATTGAAAAATAAGGGATTTGTTTATGTCATTTTAAATGTTGGAAAAGTGCGCTAAAGAATTCCAAAATATCCTATAGAATTCAAAAGTGCATTTTCAAACTCATTTTTTACACCAAAATACGTTTTATGAGATTCATCCCGTTTTTGTTAAAATTTATTTTAAAATTTTTGATTTACCGTATACTCATTTACTTTAAATTCATATGTAAAAGAATTACATTATCCTTTTTGGTCCCTTAAGTATACTCCAGAATCAACTTAATTATTCAAAAAGATTTACGTTAGTTGTGCAAATTATAATTACACCACTTCATAATTAATATTTTTTACTTCAAATCAGTTTTACTAATCACATAACATAAACTCAATCTCAATGGAGTCTCTCATCCCTAATCATTTATGGGTTCAATGATTATCATTCAAAAATATAAATTTTTAATAATAAAAAAACTTTAGTAAGCACAATAAATAAAAGTTTATTAAATTTTGATTAAAGGCACCCAACACAAATAAAAATCAGCACCATAAACTGGCCATTGGTTTTATTATGGCTTACCTTTACTGTTGTGTAAATTTTCTTCCCAGCAGCATAGGTTTTCCATTTTTGTTGACTTATAACTATCAAAAAAAGTTCAACCAAGTTCCCTCATGATTTTTACACTTTAAATATTGCATTTAATTTCATTTCCAAGCCTTTTAAACACCACAAACACACAATATCAATTTTTCACTTCTTAGGTTGTATGCTAACGGGTCTTTCTCCAAAGCAGCATGCTTAGTGACCGCTAAAAACATGAATATCCATTGGCTTAACAGAGCTAACATGAATATCCATAACTTAAATAAAAAATTAGCATAACATAAATCATTCCATTTTTGAGTAAAAATACACTACACCAAATTTGTCTTTTAGCAGCACCCCTACTAAAGCGCTTTTTGTAAAAGCGCTGGTATAGGTTGCGCTAAAAACAAAATAAAAAAACACGCTAAAAAAGCGCTCTTAAAGGGGGGGGTTACAAAAGCGCTTTCAGAAAGCGCTCTTAGAGGCTGGGGTACGAAGGCGCTTTTGAAAAGCGCTCTTATAGTGGGGGGGTATGAAAGCGCTTTCTGAAAGCGCTCTTATAGGGGGCTTATGAAAGCGCTTTCAAAAGCGCTGATACAGGGGGTGGGGTACAAGAGCGCTTTTATCCTCAAAAGCGCTGGTATAGCCTTAGTTACGAAAGCGCTTTTCAAAAGCGCTGTCATACCCTCTTTACAATTAAAATTTTTTAAAACAAAATCTTGCATTCTTCTTCCAAATCCCTAAACGCGTTCTTCTTCCAAATCCCTAATTTCTGCTGAAAACGCACAAAATTATCTTGCATTCTCAGAAACGCGTTCATCGTCTTCCATCTTTGCTTGCATCTTGTCTTCAACTCTTTGCTTGCGTGGTATTGCTTTTACTTCAAAGACCGGTCATATCTTCTTATAGCAGGTATCGAACTTTGATTCTGTCTAACTTCCCTCTAACTCAGTTCCACCATGATTAAGCTCAAGATATGATGGAAAGTTTGAGTCTTTCAGAGTGGAAGAACAAGTAGCCCTTGTTGATTTTCTAGGAGAATTTCTAGAACCCTTAAAACTAGTAGTTTTTGTTAATGTTCTAACCAAACTCAAACTAGGTTTTTTACATGAATAATCACTAGAAAATTTTGTATCAAGATTCTTAGAAACAGAGCAAGATTGAGTTTTTCTAAGACTTACATGAAAAAGTTCCTTTTTTGATTGTGAACTACTTGTGTGCTTCATGTAATTTGGTGAACCATCTTTTGTTGTTGTTGTTTTTGTTGAAATTGGTGTTGATTGAAGTTGAAGAGTCTCAAGATGAGAGAGTTTGATTGAGTTTGATATCTTCATTTTCTTAGAAAGTTTACTTTTATCATCTTGGTTTTGTTGATGAGAAGATGAAGAAGATAGTTTCATGTTTGTGGGAAATTTGTCAAATTTAACATGTTGTGTTTGGATACTAAGATTGTTTGGGACCTTTCTTTGAACCATTTTTCAAGAAAGGGGGGAAGATTTTGTGGTGGTTTTGGTTTTCATGTGAGGGAGTTTAGGAAGAAAAGGTTTTGAAAGCTTGAAACACAAACAACAAGAGAGAGAGAGAGAATCTCTTCTTCTTTGGTTTGGTTTTTCTTTTTGTATATTTTCAATAGTGGTTTGGAAGATGATCATGTTTGAATATAGCATAAGATAGTGTTTGTTTGATGGTGACTTGCACTAATAGGTGGTTTTGGGGACCTACTATGTGCTTGAGTATTTTTTAACATGAATTATTAGTAATTTATTAAAAAAAAGAAGCCTAAATTACCCTTCTCTTAATTATGGATAGGGAAAGTCTTGTGTTTTGTGGAAGTGATAAGATATGTACAAAAGAAGCAATTTGCATTTATTTTGGGTGTTTTATATATTTGATTTGCAGTTTGAGAAGCATGATACTTCTTCCATTTATGAAAATCCATGAGGTTATGTTTTTTTATGATGTTTGCTTTGTCTTTTTAGACTGTGTGAGAGCTGAGCCAGTGATTCTCAAGAAGCTAGAGGCTTCACCTAATGGTATTGCTTGCGGAATTTTTCTTATATTTTTTTTTAAGGTTTTCTGTTTTAGTAAATGTATTTGCACTCATTTTCTAATTCTTCATTGCCATATACAGAGAAGACAAGTCCTGGTTTGATATCAGTAGACCTTCTTACTGACACTATAGAAGGTACGGTTTCTTTTGAAGTTTTCTTTGCAACTCATTTGTCGATGTATTCTATTTTGATTTTGAATTTCATTTCATCTTTCAGGGGGAAGGAAACCTTCAGTTGCTGCTATTGATGGTCTTGCCCTGGGTGGAGGGTTAGAGCTTGCGTGGTTTTGAGAATAAAGTTTTGGTATTGCTTCTCAATCGTCTTCCATCTTTGCTGCTGCTTTTTGCTGTTTTGCTATTTGAATTGAATCTACTCACATCTTCGTCTAAGGTGATTTTCATTATTTTATTATTATGCCTTACAGTGTAGCTTTTTTGGTGAATACAAATGCTTTTTTTTTTATATCAATTTTCATAGCCATGTTTCTTTCAAAAGATTTCTTGTACTATGTCTCATATGAATCCTCTCCGATTCTCTAAGACTATTTTTGGAGCCAATCTAATAAGCTTAACAGTTATGATCTTGCAATAAGGGGTAATTCGAATTAAAGGTATTATCTTTTTATTTTGTTTTAAAGTTTTCATTTTTGTTTTTAGTATATCCTCCAACAGTGTTTTGTTTTTATTTTAATATTAAGATGTTTTTTCTAACATTTTTTTTATGTTTTAGGTATCTCTTCAAAGCAAGAAAAATATTACTGGACTGCTTATTTATTATCTATGGGTTTAGTTTCTTTTGTTGTTAAATACTTTATTATTTTTAGTAAAAGGGGTTGAGTTTTGAGGACATCTTTATTATTTTTATGTAATTTTTTGAAATGTTTCTCATATAAAGTTAGTGTTAATAGTGTACTAATGTGCTTTAGTTTGTTTGATACAGGTTCAATGGCTCCAGATAGAGATGCTCCACCTGAAAACCCACCTGAAAACGCACAAGAAAACTCACAAGAAAGAGTTGCTTCGGATACAAATGCTCCACCTGATACTGAAGCAAAAGAGGTTGCACGAGGCATCACTATTATGAAGGGAATCATTCGACATAGATACCAAGGATTAGTATACCGATTGGAATGGAATTCTGATAAACAACCAATTGGTCCTAATTCTGCAAAGTTGACAAGTTATATTGGTACACTTGTCCGTATGCATATTCCGGTCTCCGTAGCTACCTGGAAATCGAAAACGAAAAATTTAGAATTGGAGGAGAAAAAACAAGCGATTTGGGAAGAGCTTCAGGTATATATCATATATGGTTAATTGTTGTTATTATCTTGACGATAAATTGTTTAAATTACTAATACTAACACACTATGCGTACGTTTTTTTGCAGAGGACTTTTGAGATACCAGATGAACGTAAAAGCTACATACTTAGTTTGGCCGGAAAAAGATATAGAGGGTGGAAAAGTTTTTTGACAAACACCTATCTTAAGGATAAAGATGGAAAATTTCTTGAAGAGGCACCGGGACGGCCAACAAAGTATGCGACCTTCATTGATGAAGCAGATTGGGCTGAGTTTTTAAAGCAAAGAGATGAAGCTTTTCAGAAAAAGAGTGCCACGAATAGTAAGAGAGCATCCAAACCCGCGTATCCATACAAGAAAGGGCGTTTGGGATATGCACGCTTAGAGGATAAAATTGTAAGTAAATAGAAATGCGTTTTAATTAATTGTCTACATGTGCATGTTTTAATTGACGATTTTATCGTTTGTGTCAATGCATAGTTAGAGGAGACTAAAAGTGAGGAAGCTTCACTTCCTGTACATGTGTTGTGGAAGGAAGCTCGTGTGGGCAAGAATCAAGCTGTCGATCCTGATGTTCAGAGAGTTTATACTGAATGTGTAAGTATAATACTGTGTCTTTAATTAAATCAAATGTTTTTTAATATATAAATGATTTTTTATCTCCACTAATAATTATTTAAATGTAAATGAATTACAGGAGACCTTGTCGCAATCGGCATCCACCGGTGAGGAGAGCGTACTTAGTAGAGTACTAGATGCTCCCGAGTATCCCGGTCGGGTGAGGGGTAAGGGTCATGGTGTGACTCCAACCTCTTTTTATAAGAGTTCTAGGAGAAGATCAAATCTTACCAATGAAGAAGTGTTGCAAAAGTTGCAGGAATTGCAAGCACAGGTCTCTGAATTGCAAAGAGATAAAGATATGTATATGAGAGAAAAATGCAACACTTCATCGGTGAGAGAAACTAGTGATAAGGCTAGTATCAACTATCAAAAGAAATTTCCCGAGGTAATTATAAGTTTTTTTCCTTACAAACTGTTCTATTTTATTAATGATAATGACTTTATATTTTCTATTTGTTTAGGGCATTTCATCTTGCCAACTATACTTATCGTCACCGAATTATCGACTAGTTGGCAAGGGAAAAGTGCACAACACTTCGGGAGATTTACTTCACCACAGACCCCTCCCTGATGGACACCTGAAAGTATCGGTGGATGTTGTATTAGATCGTGATGCGATTCTACCGGTACCTGACATGGTCTCAGAGACGACATTGCTGCGAGATGCAATAGGATCATTTGTTGCATGGCCCTCGGAGCTCATTACCATTAGTGATGAGGTATACTGAAAACGATTATGAATCATTTAGTTTTCGAATGTCAATTCTAAACCGTTTATTAATTATTTTTTACATTTTAATTTTAGACTGCTCCTATAAAACCCGCAATTAAGGGTAAAGGGATTTTACAGGAGGAGGAGTCTGTTGCATCACTAAAAGAGGTACATTTAAAGTGTTAATATATAGTCTGAATCTAAATCTGCATGATTTTATATTATACCTAACTTATATGATTTTTAGGCATCCGCTCGGGAGTCACAACAAGTGACGCAGCAGGTTCGTAGCTTACCACCCACTGGTCCTCCGAAGCAAGCGGCAAAAAAAGGTGGTGCTTTTGTGCCTCGATACCGTTCGACACTCGCAACAATGGTTGATATGTCCGATTTGAAGGATGGTGGTTTACGTGAAATCAACATGGATGAAAGTGTCTTCGGTATTGAATTCCAGTCACATATTACATTTGATGACTTGGAAGAGATTTTTAGGCATGATCAACTAGGCGTCGGTAATATGCACTCATACATCCGGTAATATTCACTCATCCGATATATTATTTAATTAGTCCCACAATATAATTTATTTACACATTTCAATGAAAATAATCTAATGTTTATTATGTTTTTATTTAAGGTTGTTGTATGACAGAGTGTTGCGCGGGACTGCATTGTCTAACAGATTCCGTTTCGTGTCTTCCGCCCATTGCAGCGGAATGACAATTGCTTCGGAACCGGAATCAGTTAGACAGCGCTTAGTAGATAGATTCATGTCCACCGGCAATACAGAAAGTCTGCATCTTTGGGCGTATAATACCCGACCAGTAGGGTTAGTTTCTCATTCTTGGTTCATCTAATCTCTGTTTCTTTTGTGTATAGCAAAATTTTCATATAACCTATTGTTTTAATTTATAGAGCACACTGGTTGCTGCTTGCTATCAACCCGATAAGAGAAGTCGTGTATTATCTGAATTCGGTAAATGGTGAATGGACCAATTATCCGGCTATGAAGGAAATCGTTGATTTGTAAGTGGGATCGTTCTAAATATATATTCGTGTATATTTATATATTTTCTTATTTGTGGGATTGATTTAAACATATGCTTTTATATATTTAATAATTAGATCAATACAAGTGTTCCGTAGTCAACGGGACGCACAGGTATCCCGAACTAAATCAAACAACATCACTTGGATCCAAGTGCAGGTACATTACTTTTCACAATTTTGCTTATAATATTTATGCTACTTGGTAAAACAAGACAACTATAGAATCTTATTTGTTTTATTATGTAGTGTCCGCAACAGCGAAACAATCATGATTGCGGATACTTTGTTTTGAGGTTCATGAAAGAAATCCTTCAGGCGAATCAATTAGAGATTCCGCTCACGGTATGAATTTATAACTTAAGATAATTTCATATAATTTATTACATTTAACTAAATATATCATTTATATTATGTTTTTTTTTTGTAGTACCTTGACGAATTCCGTGCTGCTGCGTACCCGAAGCTTAAGTTGGAAGAAATTAAAGAAGATTTGTGTCAATATTATATTAAGCAATTTTTCATGTAGGATTTGTGTCGATTTGAACTATAATATTATTGATGTAATGATGTATATATATAATTTTGGATATTATAATGGTATTATATTAGTATATATATTGTCTTACTGATGGCTGAAATAATAGCGTCGAAAATATATTACAGGTCAAAAATATATTACAGGTCGAAAATATTACAGGTCGAAAACATTACAGGTCGACTGGGAGGATTAAATTATAGGCTGCACATAAAAATACCTCATTTAGAAACGACAGCGCTTTTAAAAAGCGCTCTTAAAGGTCCACCTACTAAAGCGCTTCTTAGTAAAAGCGCTGCCAAAGACCAGTAAAAAAGCATAAAAAATTAAAAAAAAACGCAGCATACAAAAGCGCTTTTGGAAAAGCGCTCTTATAGGGGGGCCTATCAGAGCGCTTTTTCCAGAAAAAGCGCTCTTATAGGGGGGCCTACCAGAGCGCTTTTACAAAAGCGCTTTTGTAGGCTGCGTTTTTTTTTAATTTTTTATGCTTTTTTACTGGTCTTTGGCAGCGCTTTTAAAAAGCGCTCTTAAAGGGGGGGGTCTACCAGAGCGCTTTTTCCAGGAAAGCGCTCTTATAGGGGGTCCTACCAGAGCGCTTTTTCCAGGAAGCGCTCTTAAAGGGGGGGTCTACCAGAGCGCTTTTAGAAGCGCTTTTGTTACCTACGCCAGCGCAAGCTATTAAAGCGCTTTTAAGCGCTTTTAAAGGCCAAAATAAGCGCTTTAGTAGCCCTTTTCCGTAGTAGTGATATATGATGAATTACGTTAAATCAACATAAATTATTCAACATGAATATCCATAACTTAATTAAAAACAATGCCTAATAAAACAGTAGGATGAATTATGTTAGTGTACAACTATTTTCACCGACACGAAATCAAATAATCCATTTATCTTGCAGTGAGAGAAAAGACAACAAATATATTCAGAGTGATTGTCATCGTAGCATTTCACATAAACTTTGATTGATAACATATATTGTCCGTCATATAGGAACCTGCATTACACAAAATATAGTTAAAGAAAGTGCATACAAACCAAAATTATTATCAAGATGTAGTTAAAGAAAGTGCACACAAAATATATTGCAAACTGTCTCTGAATTGGTGGTCCAATCCATATTCTTTAGCTGAAAATCTTGTTGTCACTATTCTTTAGCAATACATTTCCTTTGTATTTGTTGCAGTACAAATATCTTGCTGAATATATTCTTTAGCATTATCACTTTTGATATTTAGCCACCACAACTTCATGATGCTGATTTAGGAGACTGAATCTACGGGTAAGGCGGAGAGTTTTAACCATTATTATAATGTGTGCTTCATAATTATAATGTGTGCTTCATACGATACTCAATTCAATGGTTATTTATGCTCAACTGCATTCTTGAATGATAACCATTGAACTCGGAAATGATTAGGAATGAGAGACCCCAATTGAGATTAAGTTCATGTTATACGATTAGTAAAACTGATTTGAAATAATAAACATCAATTGTGAAGTAGTGTAGTGGTAATTTGCTATTATTTCTAAGTTAGATGGTCTGAGTTTGAATTCGAACTAAATCAAAAAAATTGGAATGTTTATTCAAAATATTAATGACCTTAAAGATTAATGTGTGTCCAGTCATGTGTCATGCCTACACATATGCCACGTCAGATGCCACCTAAACAAAAGTTAAAGCCGTTTGAAAAAATGGACAGAAAGAACTAACGTTGACCTTTTTGAACAATTAAAAAAAATATATTCGAATTAACCAAAAATAGACTTCCGTAATAAAATTAGAATACAACAAAATATGTATGGCTACATAGTTACAACTCTAGTGTCAATTTCAACAATGGAATGAGACGGTGTTCATTCTAGGAATAGGTGTGTATTTTCTAGTACTTTTCTTCCATCACCTTTTTATCTTGTTCTCAGCTGAAGTTGATACAAATGGTACACATACTTGCAGATTAAAATGGAGATTAGATTCTCATGTATCTTAAGTTGGTAACTTATAATGTTTTAAAGTTGAATGTGTTATAGAAGTAAACTAGTAATAAATTTGTGCATTTACACAGGTTCTAGTATGGGACACGTAATTTTTGAACAAATAAAAAAAAAGTAATTAAAAATTAAAATGTTGTGTATTTTAGAAGAATTGAATAAAAAATAATATTACCCATAAAAATGAACTTTGTAAAGATTTTAATATAATAATAAAGTGTTTTTAAAATTTTTTTTAAAGTACAATTATGTTTGACTAATAGAATCATCTAACCAATGCAAAAATTGTGATAGAAAATCAAATTAATAAGAAAGTGTTAATAATAATTTTGAATGACTTCAAAATGGGCCAAAGATATAGGAATACCTTAATGGGCCTAATGGGAAACTTATACACCCAATATAAATAATGTGAAACGGTTGAAGGATTGGTGTTTAAAACAAAGAATAGAAAAGGGCAACTTCAGACATTTATTGACATTAACTTTACCGAGAAAAACATTTGCATCCCATAGAAATCGCTTCTTTGTTGCTTCCAGATTCCAAAGATGGCATCCAACAATCCCTTTACTCCTCAAACTGCTAGGTAGTGTGTTGAAGTTCATCAGATCTTACTTGCATGTTAGGAAAATGTCTTCGTTTTCATGTAAACATAATTGTATTTGATCATTATTTTTTTTATGCAGATTTATTAAAGACATGCAGAGAGAAATCGATTGGAGACGAAGGATGATAGACGTTGTTGTTCGTCGCCACGTGAATGAATGTTATGTTGCTACTGAAGGTAAGGAAAATGCAGAGATGGAAAAAGTTGCGTCAAGTGTTAAGGTTGCTACTGAATGGAAGGAAAAAGAACATATAGGAAAAACTACCTCCTCAATTATTGTGGATGTTTGTCATACAATGGAAGTGAAAAAAGGTGGATCATCTCTTTTCCAGTTCGGGATAGCTGATAAACTCGTTGTTCAAAAGAAAACAAAGGATAAAGTCGCTGAATAATCTATAGTGGTTGGTTGGACCGATGAAAAAGGTGTTGTTCGTGAGAAGATTATAGTGAAACATGAAACACCAAATGATGCCCATGGTGGAAAATCTGACAGAGTCAATATTCCTGACAAAATTGAAGTGAAACACAGAGGATCATCCGTTGCTCATGTTGGGATAAGTGAAATAGTGAAAGACAAGAAGGGGAAAGTGTTGTAGCATCTGAAAAGTCTGTTGACCGTGAACATGTTGTTGAAAAATGCAAGCTGGATACAATAAACTTTTTTGAATCTCCTATTGAAAAAGTTAATATCAACAAAGGGAACGGGTCCACCACCGGTGTTGGATCTTCGCATATCTCCATATCTTTTGATAGTGAGACTGAAAGGTATATTATCATAATTTGTTATGTTGAAATTTCTATATAAAGTGAGAATAAGCTATTTATAAGACTTGACTTACTTTAGTTAGGGTTAATATTAATTCGCTGAAGAAATGTTAAGTGATGTTTATGTTTGTTTTACATCTCTGATGATGATTCTGCTAATGAAGACCTTGGAAGGCGTCCCAGGTACTTTGTATGGAAAAAGAAAATTAAATGTGAAGACGGTTTGAAAAAATGTCTTGGTAAGTATAACTATGTTTCCAATTATTGATATAACTCATTTGATGTATGTGTAATGGCATTTATTTTAAAAATATGCTTTATGTTATATGTATCAAATGCAGTAGAAAGTGATAAGGAATTGCTTGCATATGGGTCATAGACAAATTCAGTTGGTGGATTCTGATAAAGGAAACAGCTATGATTGCGAGATTCATGTTTCTGAACGGCAGCATTGCGTTGAAAGGTTTATTGGATAAGGTTGGTATGACTTTGCAAGGAATCAGAAACTCGTAATAGGGGATAAGATTGCATTTAGCCTTCGCGAACCTTTTGTAGACAGGCTTGTCGTCACCATCCTGAACCGTAAAGATTTATTATGAAAGTTGGAAGGTGGTTGATAATAAGAAGGCTATCATTGTTGGCTGAAGAATTGTATGTTTTGTTCCTATTTTGGGTGTAGAAAAATGTTGTAATGTTTGGGTCGTAGTCCATTTTGTAGGTCTTGTTTATAAGAACATGTTTTAACCCAGTACTTGAAATGGCTATGCTTTTGAGGATGTTATGTTTGAAATAACAATGTTGTATTCATCCTGCAGAAGCCATATTTCGTTGTTTAAGATATTATGAACTTATTAGTGATGTGGTTATGGAATTATGTAAAAGAATGTGGTTACCACAATTATGTTTGTTTGTTTAAAGATGTGTTTTCTATGCCGAATTTTAGTAAAATAGCTGATTGAAATGACAATATTAAGTAAGTATTTCGTATGTAAATAAATGAAGGGTTGCATCAGGAAATTTGATGAAGGGTGATGGTGAAAATGCAAATGTTGTTGGATGTTGTAGTAAAGTTTGTATGTTTGGTGTATGTTAAAGAATATATTTTGAATGTTAGAATGGTAGTTAATGTGGGGCCTATTTTGTCTAAGATCAAGTTTTAATGTTGTAGTTAATATGGGTATGCTTTTGTGGGTGTAAATTATGAAACTCAAATGTATTAAACATCATGTATAAACAAAAAAAAAGTAAAATATTAGTATTATCTAGGGATGCAATTGTATTAGCAAGTATAAGAATATGGTTCAAGAAGTTATTGTTGTATGTGAAAGTTGTGTTTTGTATGGATATGTGTAGCATTATTAGGAAGTTGAATATAATGTTGAAGTTAAATTATATACAAAAATGTGTATATTTATATTGTAGTATGTAAAACAGTTTATGGTAATTGTAATATGCTGCGAAAAGACATGTTTATGTAGTGCACATAAGTGTGCACACGTGATGTTGAAAAGAGAATTTTAAGATGTTATTTATCAGTATAAACAATAACATAAGTCAGATATGAATATTGGAAAAAGGATAGTACTATAAAAGTAAAACAAAAGTATGTGGGACATTAAATATAAGCAGTACAAAATTGGGAACAAAAACAGCATGTGGTGGGGATACAACAAAGTAGTTGTCCCAAGAAGAAATTACAATTTTAAGTAATGAAGTACTTGAAACAAAAGGTTAGGTTACTTAATATGTATGTCATTTGATGTTGCATGTGAAAAAAACCACAAATCTATAGCGAAACATACCTGCAACAGAAGTTGAAACATAATGATGTAAAGTAAGAAGGTTGAATGTGAATTAAACATGATGATATAGTGAGGTTTAAATAAGTTAGATTTTGCAAAGGATATAAAAATGTATGTAAACTTACTAAATATTTGCAAAAGCTTCTTTGTATAGTGAAGCAATTGGGAAAATTATCGAGAGAAAATCAATAAAGTCGTCATCCAGTATTTATTTATCCCACAGAAGAGAAAGGAAAATCATCAAAGAAAAACCTAAGAAGGGAGAAATTACGATCTTGCGACAGAGAGATCGGATAAGGGAGTCGATTATGCAAGAGGAAGGTATTAAAATCCCTCACGTCTATCGTACTCCATGGGATCCACTCTTGTTATTCTAATCAAAAGGTGTATTCATACCTAAAGCTTACGAGCTAAGGAGAAAAATGCATGTATGCAAAGTGTATATACAAAGAAAAAAGTTTTATTAGTTATAACTGCCACGGCTGCGAACCTTTAGTGCCTACGTATCACCTTTCATGCAGTAGGGGATCAGGGCACTCGTAATTCTCCTAGAAAATGATGGTTGGTTACATGTTTTTTATGAACGATGTTATTGAAGTATGTTCTTTCTGAAAAGGTTTTAAAAGATGGATCCCTCTAGAGGGACACTCACTACTTCTCTGCTTATTTGCAAAAGAGTTTGCGATTTGAATTATAATAAATTCCAGAAGTGAAAGAAGAGCAAGATTCAGTCTGGACCAATTCTCTCTACCCCATAAGACTCAACTGCATATGATTTGCATTATTAAGTGTTTTGAGTTTTCTTAAGAAAATAAGTTTTTGTTTTAATTATGCGAAAGGGGGATGAAAAAGTCTAAGGGAGACTAACAATTCTGATGTTATCATGCAATGGTGGTCCTAAAGTTTAGATACAAAGGGGAAATATCTACCTAAGTTAGCATGCATGGATTACAATCCTAGTGTCTACCTTGAATCAAGAACAAAATAAGTGATCCTAAGGGAACATGCAAAGGTGAACCTAAAAAAATAAGCAAAAGTGCAAGAAAATAAACACAAACAAAGATTTTAACAAGCATCGACTCAAGACATCAAACATGAGATATTTGTACATTAAAATAAAGGTCTATGAGTCGAAGGACCCTTCTTCTAATAGAATATCTCAATCACAAAATCGAGTAACAACTCGAAGCATCTATGTTAACAAACGTGAGCTAAGATATCGCTGAAGCGATGGCAAGGTGCGGGGGATGATTGTGATCCCTATTGTTCCACTTTATTTGACTCAATGACAAAAGACAAACAATTTAAAGCATCGACGTATGATGCGAGCTAAGAATGACCAAGGGACTTGAAAGTGTGGGGGGTGATTGCGAGTCCTATTGTTCCACTTTTTATTGACTTGATTGCAAACACAAAGTAAAAGGGGAGGGGAATTTCCTTCTTTGAGGACTTTAGACAAAATTTCCTTCTTTGAGGACTTTAAACAAACACATAAAGTTGCCCTTTTTTTAGGTCTTTTGCAAACACAAGAAGTTGCCCCTTCATGAAGTCTTTTGCACAAACAAGAAGTTGACCCTTTTTGAGGTCTTTTATCAATAAGAATGTAAACAAACAAGTTCACAATGCCTACAGGGGTAGGTCTTCAGCTCATGCATCTCTATTCGTTTTTCTCATGGCAAAGGAATTTAAAAGACAATGCAGAATATAAACGGAATAGGAAAAAATACCGAATGAACAAAAAGTCTGTAACAAAGCATATCAAAGCAAGAAACCCGCAAATCTTCACGTAAGCTTCACCAATCAAAGAAAAAAGTTAAAAATCAAATACTCAGAATAAGCGTCGAAGCATCATCGATGTGAAAATAAATCACAATCAATATTCGAATGTCAAACAAATAATCCTGCATAAGATATAAGTCTCGACAATACAAAAGTATGTCACAAGTCTCATGTACCTAGACACCTTAGGAAGCTTGCACAAGTTCACAAAATGAGTTAATAATAACAAGGAAACATAACTGAAGTTAAGTGTTCATATTACAACTCAACTTGATATTAAATCATGAAAAAAACAACTTCTGAACAAGTATCGGAACCATAAAACAAAGTTCCAGGCAACAACTTTTTATCTCATGAAAGACTCAAAAAATCGAATTAAAGTCGACCAAAATCAACATCAATGTCAATTATACATCGAATGAAACTCAAGTATGCATCAAGCAACAATTAAATCACATTCCATATGCCTTTTCAAAATCCGGACAACATTGCATTTAACTCATGAAGCATCTGAAATGTCGAATTAAAATCAACAAAACTTATCAACAATAGTCAACAATCATCAAGTGAAAGCTAAACATGCATGAACTAATAATTAAATGCAACATTTACACATATTTGTAAATTCCGGGCAGCAACTTTACATGTATCAATGTTCACCAAAAATCGATTGGAAATTACTCCCTCCGTCCCAAATTATAAGAGAAATTCACTTTTTAGATTCATTGAATAATTAATGTATTTGGTCTATATATAGACCAAATACATTAATTATTCAATGAATCTAAAAAGTAAATTTCTCTTATAATTTGGGACAGAGGGAGTAACATTTAACACGCAAAATCATCCAACATCAATACTTGGAACGTTACTCGAAATTAACAAATAAATTGCAATCGTTAAATTTCTACCTGTACAACGGTTTCCGAACATTGAAACAAAAACCATCAATGCGTCGATATCGAATAATCAACTCGAAAATAATCATAAACTCATGAAATTCAACAATTATCAACAATTATCAAATCAGAATCAAGCTTCGACGTATAAAATCAATAATCAACAAAAATTATTGCGTCGATACTCATGAGATTTAAACAATTAAACAAATATTCATCTGATTCCATAATTGTCCCTAATTATTAATCTCAAGAATCAATTAGTCTCACAATTCAAGTATTCAATTCATACAATGTCAAATAAGCACTTAATTCAAAATCAATTAATCAATTAAGCACTTAAATCAAGCAAGAGTCAAGAATTATTACTGAATCGATGTGAAGAGGTTAAATTGGAGAATTGATCGGTAGAAGAAGTCCGATTAGACGAAGCGGACACGAAGGGAGGAAGATCAGTCTGATTACATAGAGATCGGTTACGGAGGGGCTGGATCAGATGTGTCCGGCTAAGCGTGGATGGGAAAAGGTTGGACGTGAGTCCGGGCGGAGGGGGTGTTTCTCGTTAGCCGGAGAGCAAGGCGGAGAGAGAGAGAGTGATATCGGCGGGAGAGAGAAGGAAGAGTGACTTGAGTTCTTGAGAGCTTTTTCCTTCTCTTGAGTGATTTTTGTGTAAAATGGAAAAAAGTCCTTCCAATTTTGAATAGAATCAATATATAGACAAACTCTTATACCTTGTTTGGAAAATGGAAAAAGAAATTCAAATTCCCTTATTTTTCAGTAGTGCAGAGTTTTCAGCTTATTTTTGTGTACAGTTCGAGAAAACCCACAAGCTCATAACTTTCGATGCATAATCTGAACTCGAGTCCTGAAGCAAAATCGTAGAAGACGAAATTTGTGACGTTGTGCCAAAAGAATCACCCTGATATGATAAAAATAGAGAGATTTATGATTTTTACAATAACGAAAAAATTGAGACAAAAAACTCTTTGGTTCGGGTTGCGTAGCTTTTGCGTCACATTTCAGTGTTCAACTTTAGAAACAAGCTATAAAACAAAGTCTTATGATCATAATCCAAACTCGGACCCTGAATAAAACTTGTTGCTAACAAAATTTGTGGTATCAACCCTAAACCCTAAACCCTAAGAAAACTCTTTGGTTCGGGTTGCGTAGCTTTTGCGTCACATTTCAGTGTTCAACTTTAGAAACAAGCTATAAAACGAAGTCTTATGGTCATAATTCAAACTCGGACCCTGAATAAAACTTGTTGCTAACAAAATTTGTGGTATCATGCCAAAAGAATCATCTCAAAATGTTAAAAATCGAGAAAGTTATGATTTTTGCAATATTGTGCGACAATTGACCGAAAATCTGCTTCAGCGTGCAATTTTCAACATATTTCACAATTTCGAAGATCTTCTTCACATAATTAGCTTCTAACCCAAACATATGAAATGAAGAGGATGTCGAGACGAATCCAACGCCTAAAAACCCACTAAAAAAATAAATTTCTAGACAGAAGTTATGAATTTCTGAACATAAATTGCGAATGTTGATTTTTCCGTCGAAACAATCTCAAATCAACTAAAACGTTCGGTTCTATTTGCATTTCGAAGCATGATGGAACACATGATATCTTTCCATGATGATGACTTGATCACTCACTGATTTAATAGCTTGGAGAAATATGTGGAGTGCACTTGAATCTCGAAAACCCTGAGTTTATGCTTCGTTATACTGCTTGATGGAACAATTGTTTTTGTGTAGCTTGACACAGATAAATGCCTTGATCCGTAACTATGGGATCAATGATATGTATGCATGAGTATGTTAAAAAACTAAGCCAATTGATCATGACTTTAAGAGTCTGTTGGAATTACTGACTGCAAGTGCACAGTCTAATCGCGTAGTTTTAAAAGATATCAAACCCATAAGGATTGATAATCAAACTAATGTTATCTAATGTTACTATGTAATCTAAGGCTGAAGATTAATCTTAGGTTTTTGAGATAAATAGGGAATAAATTCAAGTTTAATAAAATATTCGAATACGGGACACCGGTGCGTAATTTGTCAGGCTTCAAGGATTCGATAAACCATTGGCTTTGGTTTAAAAACACTCTTCAGTAGAAAATATTGATTTGAAATCCTTTATCACACACTCTCGTGTTTATTGATTTAGACTATATTCTTAAATCTAAATGTTTGCTCTCACTGTCTCATTCGTTTTTAAAAATACTTTTTGGAAATCAATAAAATCTAATTATATCCTAAAGCACTCTTGCTGAATTTAAAATTAATGTTCAGTTACTACTATCCGATTAAAAATCTCAAACTCTCATTTTATTGTTTTTAACCTTTGTTCGTCTTTTTCTCTCGTAACAAAACTGTTTTAATATTTTAATTAGAAACCAAAACCAGAAAATTAGTTTATAAATATTTGTGTCAATAGATTTCTGAATCCCTTCGGTTAGATTACTTTTACATACCTGTATCTAAGGAAGTTAGTTGGACATGCTTTTAAACATAAACATATAATACCAGAAGTAAATTATAAATCTAAGCATGATTACTGAAAATAGAGACAATAAAAAAAATAAACTAAATTGAAACCTGGAATTAAAATTGAAAACTGGAATATAAATTGAAAACTTCAAGTCTGCAGTCCTCCACAGATGTTGGCATGATTTTCTTCTTAGAAAATACATAATGAATACTAAAATATAAATCTAAAACTAATGTTGCAATAGCTCCCCGATGTGAAAAGCTATCACTTTAATGGTGAGTTTATTTCTTAGAATCTAAAACAAAAGTGCTCTGAACTATCAAGGATTGGACCACCCCGTAACTGTCAAGCTTTGCCCCTTTTATAGATTCCTCACTTGATTCACGTAACTCCCTCGAGAAGAATCCAGAGTGGCTTGTTTCATGGAGAAGTTTTTGGGAGGCCTGGTCTTGCAGAGAGAAAATAGGAAAACGTTCTCATGGCTCTGACGTGGGAGAGAAACGTGGGCTTACCTTAAGAAGCTTGTTCCGGTGGCCACAGAAAGCATGGCGGGGGCCACAACTTTAAGTTGTGTGGCGAGGGCCACATAAGGTGTGGCGAGGGCCACAACCTTTTGTGTGTAGATTTTCTTCAACTTTTTTGCTACTTCCTGTTTCCTTGCGTTTTCTTTGCTAATTTCTCTTCTTTTCTCATGCAAGTTTTATGGAAGAAAAATACCTGAAATACAATAACACTACCAGTATAAATGACATAAATAACTAAAAACGATAAAATAATTCATGCGGTCGAGTCGAATATACAATGCAATTTCGCGTTATCAAACTACCATACAATTGAACCTTTGCTTATCCTCAAGCAAATAATCAGCATGAAAATCAATTTAAAAATGGGTTCGACATAAATACACGACATAACTCAAATAGTATGTGGTTGCGAGGCATTTTTGTTAGAATGATAAATGCTCGAATTCAACACTAAGGATACTGTAATGACACAAAACTGCAAATCACGATCAAAAACTCTCTCCTTAATCAAAACCACTTTGAATCATTCTATTATAGCTCAACCTATTTCTTTCGTTTTATTTTTCCCACCTTTCATTTGAGCGCAATCACACTAAGCCATTTATTTGTGCACGCACATAGTAGGGTAGTCACTTAGCGATTCTGATCATTAAACACGGGGTTCTGGTACATGAGTTTGGTAACCCCTTTTATTTACCCAATTGCAAGTTGCGGGAGATCAGACCATAGTCTGCCCTACCAAGTTTAGCACCAGACACCTTTGAACCAACTAACAACAAATTGTTATTAGAATTTTTGTAGGTTCCACAATCGTTGGGTTAAGTGACCGGGTGAGGGTCACGTAACTTAATAGGTGTATTCCATATTTTTATTATGTTAAGGCATGTAATTTTAGAATTTTGGGATCATTCACTTATATTCATAGATTCCTTATGTAGTTTGTGCTTAAGATGGTGCCGACTGCTAATATAAACTATTTGGAGTTACTTTAAAACTCAAACTTAAGGTCTCGGCATAATAGATACTCAAATTGTTCATGCATAATTAGGGATTTTAGGGTGTCAAAATGGTATCGATTTTGTTGAATCTTTCTCAAATCAATTTGTAATACGGTGGGAGAACTGACTTGGTTTTGTGTTTTATCGCAAATATATGGATAGCAAGAGCCGCCACCGACTTTTCTTTTATCCAATAAGGAAAGGGTGAAAAGAACAGGAAAGACCTTGAAGATTTTTGAGTTCGGGGGGTAGATTATGAAAAGGGAAGGTGTTAACACCCTTTTCATCTGTAGTTATCTATGGGCTCTTAATCGCTAGCTCACTTTGTTTTAAAATTTGCATTTTGAATGTGTGCTTGAAAAATATTTTGAAAATGCCAATTGTAAGGCAAGACTTTGTAATGATTCTCGTTTCTATTCTTGAGAATGAGTATAAAGGGTTTTTGAAAATATTTTTTGAAGAGTGTTTGTGAAAAGAATGTTTTTGTTTGTGAGCAAGCAATTAACAACAGGCTACCTACTCAAATTTTTTCTTGTAATTTCCTCCTCCTTTGGATAGTGATGTCCTACCATTAGTTAGTAGGAAGCCCTATCATTGGATGTGAAGGGACAGGCGTGGGTCATTGTACAGTTATCAAAGGCAACTGGTAGGAACTCTTTAGCAATTATCATTAAGGGACTAGATCGTTTATCGAAGGCAAAATCGAAAGGGTCATCGAGGGACTACAATCTTTGTTTTCGAGAGACTGTGCTAAAGAGTCCCCATGTTCGAGGGACGTGACTGTTTTGTAATCCGAAGGAAACAAGGGAGGTTACCCTAGAGGTGCGGGTGTGTTCATTTCAATTATTTAGTCTTTGAAATTAGGGTTAGCTATCATTTGCTTTTAATCTTCCCATACATGACCTAATTACTAACAGTAACACACTAAAAATAATAAAGCAGAAAAGATGCAGAAAATAAATGCGGAAAGATAAACCCTAAGCTATTACACAGTGTGTTACGGTGGGAAGGGAACTGACTGTTTTGGAATGCTGGTTCGTGTTTTGCGTTTGTTTTCGCAAAATGTCGCGGTAAGCAAGAGTCGCCACCGTCTTTTATTTTATCCAACAAGGAAAGGAAAAAAGCACAGAAAATTTCCTTTTTCGAGATATTTCTCGGGTCCGGGGGGTAGATTATAGAAAGGGAAGGTGTTAGCACCCTTTCTATCCGTGGTTATCCACGGGATCTTAGGTACTTGCTCAAAGTGTTTTCAAAATTTGCTTTTCTTTGTGTTTGTGGGTTTGAAAAGAGTTTTTGTTTGAAAGGTGTGTAAGCGCGAAAAGTTTTTATTTTATTTTTGAAAGGAGCAAGTACTTAAGAACCATCTACCTACTCGAAAAAGGAATTAATCTGTACAAATGTCCTTTAGACAATGCTATCCCACTATTGATGAGTAGGTAGCATCGTCGTTGGAGTTTTTAAGGGTCAATTCAATTAAGGGACGTATGGTCACTAAAGCAATGTTAGGGCGCCTTAGCGGTAACCCTAATGTCTTAGATAATTTTTCCGAGGCAACCGTTTCGAGGCAACTTATGATCTTTGGACAAGAGGGCAACCTCTAAAACTTCTTATACTCAATGACCACGTTCGAAGGCAACCAAGTGAGGTGTACCCTAAGAGTGCGCATGTGCGAGTGTATTATTTCGGTTAATTTATCTTTGTACATGTCATGGGTGAGCTATGTTGATTTTAAGTTCATACATTTGATCTTGTCATGCATTCCCTATTATCAAACATCTAACAGTGTATAGTTGCGGAAATTAAATTGCGGAAATTAAATCTAAATTATTACAAGGCGTCGAGTATTTACATCGCCAAAAACAACCCTTGAAATTAAATTGCGGAAAATAAAATAAAGCGAAAAAATAAAGTCCTAATTAAAAGCTATTACATTCCGGAAGCAATTACAATATTGGTAAAATAGATCGCGTGCGAGAAATTAAAACGACGCACTTTTTAGGGTTTTGACCCTTTTTGAAAAGAAAGCATTTTTGGTTTATTTTTTTGAATTAAATGGAATTAAATCTAAATTAACAATTAAATTAATTAATTAATAAAAAAGGATATTTTTGGATTTTCTATATTTAAGGAAATAAAATAAATTTGGCCAAAATTATTAAAACCTAATATTCTATATTAATTTTAATTATTGCAAATATATTGAAATTATACCTAATTAAAGCTAAATCAATTAAATTAATTTATTTACAAAAATAAAAGTGATGAATTTAATTTTAATAAATAATTTTTTTTTTGTGTTTTTGATTTTATTAGGAAAATAATTTAATTGGTTAGTTTAAATAATAAAATAAATAAACAAAACAATTGAATAAAAAAAATATAAAAAGAAAAGAAATAACCCAATGGGGGGTTTGGGCCTGATTCTGGATGTGAGAATAGAAATTGTTTGGCCCATTTGTTGCAAGCCTCGTTTGACTTTTCCAATTCCATGTTGACATGTTGACCTTGGCATATGATGAATGCTCAATCTAGACCATCAGATTTGGCCTGAAGGCCATCTGGCGCTTGGGATCTGAAGGAGCATGATAGACCACGCCCTTAGCTTTGCACTGGATCACCTGTAACAAAACAATAATAGGCATTTGGGGGACCTGGGATTCGAACCCAGGTCCCATGAGTCACTGAACAAGCGCACTAACCAGCACGCCACTTTGTTGCTTTTGTTAGTATATTACATAGCAATTATTATATGGAAAAACAAAACAAATGCCAGAATTAAAAAATAAAAACGCGCGAATTATGAACGGGCCAATGGGAAGAGGATGCATCATCGTCTTCTTCGTTGAAAAGCCTGGTTATTTACCTGCGGATTTTATCCGTAGCAAAATCTACGGCTTCATCCTAAAACGAACTGTAGGCCATAAAAATGCAAACCAAAACCATGGACAGGTTCGTCTCTTCCTCCTGAGCACATCCATGTCCATTATTGGTCCTAATTTTTCCTGCAAAACAAACGCCCAAATACAAACCTCCAAAACCCTAGGTTCGGGTATGGCGCTATAGCTCATGAAAATAAAATCAAATGATGCAGAAAGTTTAGGAATTGAATGATAAGCATGATTATACCAACATTTTGTCAAAAAGATGCAAGAATGAGAGACTTCGATTTCATGTACATGGTGGTGTTCAAAGAGACTTACAGCGTGTTGGATGAGGTTTCAGGGCTTGCTTTTGATTCCTTTAGACTCAATGGTTGTCTGGCAATTGAATAGCGTGGAGTTTTGGCCTTGAAAACGCCTCTAGGATGGATTTCAGATTCCAACTTTTCAAGCTTTTTCCAAGTTTGTTCTTGTGATCTTTTGCAGCCTTTTGGGTCTCAAATCGTGTGCCTTTGGTTTGTATATGTATCATAGAGTCAATTAGGTCAAGTCTTGGGCTTGGAATCTTGGTGCATTGATGTTTGAAGATTTGATATGAATCACCATTAAAAAGCTTCCAAAATTGTCTCAAATCCAATATTTTGTTCATAACATGGCTTGATTCGGATTTGATCTTGTCCATGATGATAATTGAAACCTGTATCAATAAAAAAGATCCCATTTCATCAATATTTGGATTTTATTTGGATTTAAATTGATTTAAAATGAATTAATTCAATAAAAATCAAATAAAAATGGAAAAATTAATGAATTGGCACAAGACTGAAGATAGGACACGTGTGTGGTGTGACAAGATCAAATCAAGTGGAAAAAAGTGGGCCCATTTGACAAAATTTGAAGTTTTGAGGATAGTTGACTTTTGGCAATTTTGGAAAAATGCCCAACTTCAACAATGCATAACTTCTTCAATTATGAACTTTTGGAAGTTTTATTGGACTTTTTAGAAACCTTGATATGTCCTCTAACCAACCCTTTTGGTCTCATCTCATTTTGATATTCCATGCTCAAGTTACAAGCTTTGGAAAAAAAGGTGTTTTTATTAACTTTCAAAAATGACCTATAATGTCCAAATTCGTAACTTTTTGTGAGTGCATTTCTTGATCTTGTGGTGTGAAGATGGATTGTAGGAAATTGCATCCTCTTCAAAATGAGCTTTTGATGGGTCATTTATAAAAAAGTATGAGAAAGTTATGCTTGGTCAAAGTTGAGTTGACTTTTCTTGCAAAACCCTAATTTAGCAACTTTTGAATCTTGATGAATCTTGAGCAATCCTTGATGAATAATGATCAACCCTTGATCAAATGATGAATTATCCTTCAAAATGAGAATGTTGACAAAAAATCTTGAGGTTTGACTATTTGTAGGTCACAATTGACTTTTGCCCTAGCATAGTCGATTTTTGGGCCTCTTCAGCAATTGATTGACCAAACTTTCTCTGCAAGGCTTGAAATTTGACATGGATGAACTTGAGAACATATTAGGACATTGGGGAGCACTTGAGGTCATTTGGATGCAAGGACCTTGATGCAACACAAAACCCTAATTTTGAGGTTGACTGCCTTAGGAGGTGATTTGACTGTCCAACTTTTGAGCAAACTTGAGCAACTTGGAGACTTCTCTTGTAATGTCTTGAGAAATATTGGAGGGAAAATTTTGGGGTACAACAGTTTCCCCTATTCAATTTTCTTAAACCTGAGGATATAGATTGGCTTTCGGGCCTTTCGTGATCCGAAGGTGGAAGATGATTGAACACTAGAGTGCCCAAAAATTTGCACTCGCATGAAGTGGTATCAGCATTGTGATGTCGGGAACGGGCTTACAGATGCCATTTGGAGATTGTTGGTAGGTGGTTTTGTCTTCTTTGACGGGATTGGCATCAGAAAAATCTTTAGGAGTCGACTTAACTGGACCAGAGGGGGCTTTGTCTTCTTTGACTGGATTGGCATCAGAAAAATCTTTAGGAATCGATTTAACTGGATTTGTCTCCTTTGAATAGATTTGTCTCCTTTGACTGGATTTGAATCAGAAAAATCTTTAGGAATCGATTTAACTGGTTTTGTCTCCTTTGACTGGATTTGTCTCCTTTGACTGGATTTGTCTCCTTTGACTGGATTTGTCTCCTTTGACTGGATTTGTCTCCTTTGACTGGATTTGTCTCCTTTGACTGGGTGGCCTCAGAAAAATCTTTAGGAATCGATTTAACTGGTTTTGTCTCCTTTGACTGGCTTGGCCTCAGAAAAATATTTAGGAATCGATTTAACTGGTTTTGTCTCTTTTGACTGGCTTGGCCTCAGAAAAATATTTAGGAATCGATTTAACTGGTTTTGTCTCCATTGACTGAATGGCCTCAAAAAAATCTTTAGGAATCGATTTAACTGGTTTTGTCTCCATTGACTGAATGGCCTCAGAAAAATCTTTAGGAATCAATTTAACTGGTTTTGTCTCCTTTGACATAGATGAGAACTTAACTGCATCTTTCCTGAAAAGCAAAGGTCAGTCATATGCAATGCATGATATGGATCAAGCAATGATGTTCTCAACAGAAATGAGATTGTATGATATGATGCGTATATGCATGTATCATGATGTATGGAAATGTAATGTTTTAGCTGGGGAAAATAAATCTCGGAGCTGCTGGAGAGTAGAGTTAGATTCTTCGTTTCTGCTGGGGATGACGAACAAAGATGATAAACCTGTAGGAGAGGATAACTCCGTTGGGGAATAAAATGATGAGGAGCTTACTCCGAGGGGAATTACTCTATGGGGAAGAGATGCTCTGCTGAGGATTTTAACGATAAACTCCACTGGGGATGGATTACCGTTGCTGGTGATATCAAATTTGTTGAGGGTTGAATTCCTGCTTGTGAAAGGAAAGAACTTCGCTGGGGATGACCTTTCAGTTGCAACTTGTTGGGGATAACCCTGTTAGACTCTTGTGGGGATAAACCTCTGAGTTCTGTCGAGAATGATCCTTTGAACTTGGCTGGGGAGATTTATTTTTGTACGCCGCTGGGGATGAACTTCTAGAGTCTACTGGGGATGATGATTCAACTCTGTTCGGGAAGCTTTTTCAGACCGTGCTGGGGAAATATTGACTCCACTGGGGATATCTTGTATTCTGCCGGGGAATATTCTTATACTCTGTTTGAGGAATATCAAGACTGTTGGGGATACTCTGATACTTGCTGGGGAATATTCTTATACTCCGCTAGGGAATATTAAGACCTTATGGGGATACCAAGCCTTTTTAGGGCTGGTGGTAGATTAACTCTGCTTGGGGAGAGTATTGCTGATTCGTTCATGGTTGCAAGTCTCAGCTGAGAGAACTACCATTACTGTCTTATTTTGCGGGGAGTGAAAGTACCTTAGCCATATTCTTCGGCTGACTCTACCTTGGTACCTGGTGGTCAAAGCCACTGAACAGTTCGGACAATTCTTACTGCCCCTGTTTCTGATGTTACCAGTAATTTGTCTTTCATTTCGCATGCAAATATTTATGAGCAGCAATTAATGTCAAATGCATATATCAAAAATGAACATTGGACGTTCTTTGCAAAACAAAACAGATAAAGGAAAAACAGTTTGAAATTGGTCTGGAAATGAATTTGTATTGATTTTGAAATTTGGCCTGTAAAATAGGCGTTTTTGTATAAGAGGCTGACGTCCTAGTAAGAGAACGCCGCCGAACAAATAGAATTTATACAATTTGTGAAAAGAAAACAAAACAACTATGTGAATAATCCCACTGGGTTCCAATTCTGCTATTGCCTTTATATCCTCGAGTATCTCATCACTTTGCTGCTTGGTTGAAGATGAATCTGATTGATCAATGCCTTCCGAGCTTGATAGTTGATACTGAAGTCTGGATGCGAGGTGATCCAATGAGACACAGTGTTACGCTTTGATCCCTAATTTTTGCCTGGACCGCCCTTTCGGGTTTTCAGTCCACCGGGATACCCTTTTTTGCCCAAGCCGCCTTTTCAGGTTTTCGACTTGATGGGTGTACAGATTTTTTTCATTTTCATCCCTTATTTTTGCCTGAACCCTTTTGGTTCGCCGGGAAGCCCTTATTTTTGCCTAGGCCAGTCAACCTAGAGGGTCTTTGATTATGCGTAATATCTTTTCACTATGTCTGCATTGACGGGGTGAGGAAGGTCGTCACCATCCATGGTGGTTAGAATCATAGCTCCTCCTGAGAAAATGTTCTTAACCACAAATGGCCCTTTGTAAGTAGGGGTCCATTTGCCCCTGGGATCACCTTGAGGTAGGATAATGCGCTTGATTACCAGGTCCCCAACTTGATACTCCTGTCGTCTAACTTTCTTGTTAAATGCCTTGATCACCCGTTTTTGGTACGTCTGACCATGACAAATAGCAGTAAGTCTCTTTTCGTCGATTAAGTTCAGCTGATCAAGCCGGGTCTGAATCCAGTCATCTTCACTCAAACCTGCATCCTTCATAATCCGAAGAGAGGGTATTTGAATTTCAATGGGCAAGACTGCCTCCATGCCATATACCAAGGAATAAGGTGTTGCCCCTGTTGACGTCCGCGCTGAGGTACGATACCCATGAAGAGTGAATGGTAACATCTCGTGCCAGTATTTGTACGTCACTGTCATCTTCTGCACAATCTTCTTAATGTTCTTATTAGCCGCTTCTACAACCCCATTCATCTTCGGCCGATAGGGAGAAGAGTTGTGATGCTGTATCTTGAATTGCTCGCAGAGCTCGGTGATCATCTTGTTGTTGAGATTGGTACCATTGTTCGTAATGATCCTCTCTGGTACACCGTATCGACAAATCAGATTGTGTCGAATGAACCGTGCCACGACATTCTTGGTTACAATAGCAAAGGAAGCTGCTTCAACCCACTTCGTAAAGTAATCAATTGCTACCAAGATGAAACGATGTCTGTTGGATGCCGTAGGTCTGATCTCGCCGATCATATCAATGCCCCACATTGCAAAAGGCCAAAGTGTCGTCAAGACGTTCAGAGGAACTGGAGGTATGTGCACCTTATCAGCATAAACTTGGCACTTGTGACATGTCCGAGAATGCTGATAACAGTCATCTTCCATTGTGGACCAATAGTATCCTGCCCGTAGGATTTTCTTTGCCATGGTGTGTCCACTGAAATGAGTTCCGAAAGTTCCTTCATGTAACTCTGCCATGATCCTTTCTGCTTCATTCTTATCCACACAACGCAATAGAGTCGAATCATGGTTACGTTTGTAAAGAATGCCATTGCTGATGAAGAACTTCGCTGCGAACCTCCTCAGAAACTTCTTATCATTAACAGATGCACCCTCGGGGTATTCCTGAGTCTCAATATACCTTTTCACCTCATGAAACCATGGTTTATCTGCTACCTCTTCAGTCTCAATATCACAGCAATGTGCAGGTTCATCCAATCTTTCAATGATGATTCAGGGAGCTTCATTGTCCCAATTGACTTTGAACATAGAAGACATCGTAGCTAGTGCGTTCGCCAACTGATTCTTCTCTCTAGGGAAGTGTTCAAAGGTTATCTCCTCAAAGTGGGGAAGCAACATCAATACATACTCCTTGTAAGGAATAAGGTTCGGGTGTTTCGTATCCCACTCGCCTTTGATCTGACTGATCACGAGAGCGGAATCTCTGAAGACACTTAGAAACTTAATCCTTAGGTCAATTGCTGCTCGAAGACCCATGATGCACGCTTCATACTCCGCCATGTTGTTGGTGCAGTTGAAACATAGTCGGGCGGTGAACGGAGTATGAGAACCTTTAGGAGATATGATCACAGTGCCAATGCCGTTACCCAAAGCATTCGAAGCTCCATCAAAGTACATAGACCATCGGGATCCTTCCTCAGGTCCTTCATCCGGTCCAGGTGTCTCACAATCAGTTACCAACATGATATTCTCGTCTGGAAATTCGAAGTTCATAGACTGGTAATCATCCACTTCCTGATGTGCCAAACTGTCTGCCAACACACTTCCCTTGATTGCTTTTTGAGTCGTGTACTGGATATCATACTCATTCAAGATCATCTGCCATCTTGCTATTCTTCCGGACAAGGCAGGCTTTTCGAAGATATACTTGATTGGATCCATCTTTGATACCAACAGAGTAGTGTGAGTCAGCATATACTGTCTCAGCCGACGAGCAGCCCATGCCAAAGTGCAGCAAGTTTTCTCAAGCAGTGAGTATCGGGTCTCACCGTCGGTAAATTTTTTGCTAAGGTAATAAATAGCATGCTCTTTTCGGCCAGACTCGTCATGCTGCCGCAGCACATACCCCATTGAGTTATAGAGTACTGTCAAGTATAAGATCAGAGGTCTCCCTTCAACTGGTGGCATTAGAATGGGTGGCTCTTGGAGATACTCTTTGATCCTTTCGAAAGCGGCCTGGAATTCATCATTCCAACGTACTACCTGATCTTTCTTCAGCAGCTTGAAGATTGGTTCACAAGTAGCAGTCAGGTGCGAGATGAATCGAGCAATGTAATTCAGTCGTCCCAGGAAACCTCTGACTTCTTTCTCTGTTCTGGGAGCTGGAATTTCCTGTATAGCTTTCACTTTTGCAGGGTCCACTTGAATACCTTTGTCGCTTACGACGAAACCCAGCAGTTTACTAGATCTCACCCCGAAGGTGCACTTGTTCGGGTTCAACCTCAGCTTGTACAACTTCAGCCTGTCAAACAGCTTCTGCAGATGGTTAAGGTGTTCTTCCTCAGTCTGGGACCTTGCAATCATATCGTCGACGTATACTTCAATCTCATGATGGATCATGTCATGAAACAAAGTAACCATGGAACGCTGATATGTTGCCCCAGCATTCTTCAGTCCAAAGGGCATGACCTTGTAGCAAAAGGTACCCCACTGAGTAACAAAGGTTGTCTCCTTCATGTCTTCGGGAGCCATTTTAATCTGATTATAACCAGAGAAACCATCCATAAAGGAGAATACCTTGTGTTGAGCGGTGTTGTCAACCAGGACGTCAATATGAGGCAGAGAGAAATCATCCTTGGGGCTAGCCCTGTTCAGATCCCTGTAGTCAACACACATTCGAACCTTACCATCCTTCTTCGGTACAGGAACCACATTGGCCACCCACTGAGGGTAAGAAGTAACTGCTAGAAAACTGGCGTTAAATTGTTTCATCACCTCAGCCTTGATTTTCTTAGACATCTCTGGGCGTATTCGGCAGACCTTCTGTTTCACTGGAGGACAGTCTTCCTTAGTAGGCAGTCGATGAACCACAATATCAGTATCCAAACCAGGCATATCTTCGTACGACCAGGAAAAGATCTCAACGTAGTCGCACAACATCTAAATCAACCGTTGCTTCACACTAAGCTCCAGATTTGCACCGATCTTGACCTCTTTCTTGTATGTCTCTGTACCCAGATTCACTGATTCCACAGGCTCTTCGTGTGGTTGTATGGCCCTCTCTTCTTGAAGTAACAGTCTTGCAAGTTCACCAGGCACTTCGCAATCATCTTCACCTTCGTCTTCGGCTAAGTTGATCAGATTTTCGAAGTCATAACCAGCAGTAGCAGAGTCGTTACCAGTGAGATCCGGAGTGGATGTAGACCTGTATATGTGAGTGTGTGTAAAATAGTTGTTTTGCGATATATAATAAAGAAAAACAAGGAGTGCAAAATTTGAAATGCAAGAAACATCCAATGCTTTTATTAATGATATATGAAAATGACACACATAAAGCCCTCACAAATGAAGCCACGGTGACCTGGGTAAGACACCGGGCCATAAAGTTTAAAACATTATCTGTTACATATTCAAAACAAAAAGTTTCATTACTGGGTGATAACAAAAACGGGCATAGAATCCTTCGTTGTCCAGTTGCTTAATCCACCATTGGCAGTCGGGTAGATCCAGTTGTCGATATCAAACTCTTCATCATCGTCATCCCTGATAGCATTCACCCCTGTATCTTGTTTAGGCTTCTCTGGTGCTCCGAACTCAATCTCTTTCGCATCGATCAAATCTTGTACCTTGTTCTTCAAAACCCAACAATCATTTGTATTATGCCCCGGGCTATCAGAGTGAAAAGCACAGCAGGCATTAGGGTTGTACTTCGGTGATGTTATATTTGGATTCTTTGGGGCTTCCTTTGGAATCACCAGATTAGTCTTCAGCAACTGTGGCAGAATCTGAGATAAGGTCATGTTGAGACGGGTGAACTGCCTTCGAGGTCTCTCGTCCTTTTGTTGATTGTTGTACTGAGGAGCACTAACAGGTTTTGAAATAACAACCACATTAACAGCTTGGCGGTGTTCAGGTCTATTCTGTCTTTTCGAACTATAGACAACACTGAACTCTTTCTTAAACGGCTTATTCTCGGTGCTCGATGAAGCACCCTTTTGTATCTTACCATCCTTAATACCAGCCTCAATCCTATCACCGGTCAAAATAAGCTCTGTAAACCCAGATGAAGAGATTCCAATCAGATGGTTGAAAAATGGACCAGACAGGGTCCCCAGAAACATATCCACAAGCTCCTGATCAGCCAAGGGTGGTTGTACTCTTCCGGCGAGGTCCCTCCACTTCTGAGCATAATCTTTGAATCCTTCACCCGTTCCCATTGACATACCCTGGAGTTGGGTACGCGTGGGAGCAAGGTCGGAGTTGTACTGGTACTGCCTGTAGAAAGCAGTAGCCAAATCTTCCCAACTGCGGATACTGGCTCCGTCCAACTGATAAAACCACTCAAGTTGAGTCCCTGAGAGACTGTCCTGAAAGAAATGGATCCATAAGTTCTTATCAGCAGTGTAAGGCTGAATCTTCCTTACATATGACTGAAGGTGCAGCTTCGGACAAGAAACTCCGTCATACTTAGCAAAGGCTGGTGCCTTGAATTTGTGGGGAATCACCACCCCAGATGATAGACCCAGATCACCAAAATCTAGACCAGGCACTTTTTGAACTTCCATAGCGCTCAACCGGTCTTCCAGTTGCTTGTATCTATCCTCGGCCAGAGGATACTGTTCTTCATCGAAGTCTGTCTCGTTGTCGGAGACCACAGGGCTAGGAGCCCTCCTTTTCTCTTGACTGTCTTTCCCTCCAGATGAGGTGGTCAAATCAACTTCATTCTGAAGCCTGTTTCTAAACCTATGCCCTGTGTTGAACATGATGGTCCTCTTTTTCTTCTTCTTCTCTTTCAGAATCAGGGTCTTCAGGTCTTGCTGACCCTTAGCAAGATTCATGAACAGCTCTTGAAATTGGGCATTCTGGGCCTGGAGGGCCTTGATTGCTTGCTCAGTTGAAGGTTCGGCAGACATGATGAGTGCTGAAATAAACAGCGAAGAAGATAAGAGACCTGTAATAGGTACCTGTTTATGAAGTGCATGGGATGAAATGCGTATGATTATGATTTCAAAGATAATTGAGAGATTCAAATTTGTAAACCAGAAAGGAAACACACTTTATTAGAAAAACTTTGGAATTCAAATTGTTCAACCGATGCCCTTAGGGCATTACATGAAAGGAAATACTAAAAAGTAAATAAAAACTGGAAAGGAAATCATCAAAGGCCAATCAATGCTCTCATGGTCTCTTCTTGTCTGTGCGAACATAGCCATTTAAGATCCGCTCGTTCTCCAGCTGCCTAGTCAACTTCTGGATCTTTTTCTCTTGCTCGTTGAGCTTCTCTCGGTAAGAATCTCGTTCTTCCCTCAGCTGCATCCAAGACCTTTTTAGTGCCCCAATGTCAGTGGGCATATAAGGATGGAGGATGGTTGGAAGAACCCCTTCTTCATTAGCAACTTCAAGAATGACAGGCCAGACGACTTCATATGGCATACCCAGCTTTTGGGCACGGATACGGACCCATCTGAGATATGGCTCCATTGGCAGAGAAGTCTTTGGACCTAGCTCATGTGGATCAGATTGGTGAACTCTATCCCAAGCCCTTATGAATCTGCGGCGTAGCTCGTCGCCCTCCCCTTGAAAATCAAAGATGATATGAGGCATTAGCAGCTCATGAGGTCCTTCTCTTCTGGCACGCCCAAACTGGCGTAAGGCTAAGCACGGATTGTAAGAAATTCCTCCATGGGTTCGTATCAATGGAACATTAGGGTACTCCCTACAGCGATCAATGATAGTCACTTCATCCATACCCTTGAGAGTCCATATGATGTCATTATGCGAGAGAGACATAACCCTATAGGCCCAGCCCATGCCTTCTTTGTTCTTCAACACTGATTTGGGGAGGTGCGAAATAAACCACCTCGACAATAATGGAGCACAACACATCAAGGTTCCCCGCTTTCGGGCAGTACGGGCATAAAGCTGATGAAGGATGTCACCCAATAGAGTGGGTACAGGATTGCGAGAGATGAAGATCTTTATCGCATTCACATCAACAAAAGAGTCAAAGTTCGCAAATAATACCAAGCCGTATATCAGAAGAGCCAGAATATCCTCGAATGCCTTGAAGTCTAGGCTATCCCAAAAATAATTAGCTTTACCAACCAAGAACTTAGTCAGAAAGCCCTTTGCTCCACTTCTAGTCTCCTAATTAGCCATTACCTCCTCTTTGGTCAAATGAAGGGCTGCAGCAATCTCTTCCGGTCTCAGAATCTTCTCCCAACTAGTAAACAGGGTCTGCTCCAGAACAGATATACCGAGCAGTTCAGAGAACTCTTCTAGGGTGGGAACCAACTAATAGTCTTGAAAAGTAAAGCAATGGTACAACGGATCATAAAACTGGACTAGGACACTCATCATCTGCTCGTCCAATTTGGAGGTGACCAAACTGAGAAGATAACCATGCCTCTTGATGAAGGAAGTAGTATCAGGCATCTTGGCAACCAACTCTTTAAGCAAGGTGGGAACCTAGACAAAGTTGATCCGGATGGTATTCTTACGCATGGGCATCATGATGACCTACAAAACAGAACAAAGATGAATCCCTCCTGTCTTTGAAATAGGTTAGTCTAATGCAAGATGTATGCAATGTTATGATGTCATGATGTCATGATAGTAAGCACACCACAAGTATCCACAAACAGCAAACATGGTAAAGGCACACAAGTCACACAGAGAGCCCTTAGATTTCAGGCTGGCAAGGAGCTTAGGTACTACCCTCTTTCAGTTCGGTTGGTTTAAACCTGTCCTAAAAATAGTAACCGGGTTCTAGAGGATCTCAATATCACTAACTACCCTTAATCGGTCATAATTCCAGTTTAGCAACCTTTTCTTGCAGCCAGAATCATCACGAGAGTTTAGTCTCAATGAGTGTAGCATACTACTACTGTTCTATGGCCAAGTTGGTCAATTTAAGGTTCTAAGGTCAGTTGGTGCTTAATGACCCCTTAGAAGACCCATATTCTCCTCGTTCCAACACAAGGGATATCGGTACAGACTAAAGTGCCACACCAACGTAGCTACTGTTTCAACCGTGTCGGTCTACGCCAGACAGTTCCCTCATAGTTTATTGCTACTTACCTAAAGGGTACCCCCAGATCCGGGTTAGGATCTATAGAAACTCCGATACAAGCCCACAAATATAAAGCATATAAAGCAAACAATTGAAAACACAATGATCTAATCCTAAGTTACACCACACTTATAAAGATCATCCCCAGCAGAGTCGCCAGTTCTGTGTTACGGTGGGAAGAGAAATGACTGGTTTGGAATGTTGATTCGCGTTTTGCGTTTGTTTTTGCAAAATGTCTTGGTAAGCAAGAGTCGCCACCGTCTTTTATTTTATCCAACAAGGAAAGGAAAAAAGCACAGAAAAATTCCTTTTTCGAGATGTTTCTCGGGTCCGGGGGGTAGATTATAGAAAGGGAAGGTGTTAGCACCCTTTCTATCCATGGTTATCCACAAGCTCTTAGGTACTTGCTCAAAGTGTTTTCAAAGTTTGCTTTTCTTTGTGTTTGTGGGTTTGAAAAGAGTTTTTGTTTGAAAGGTGTGTAAGCGCGAAAAGTTTTTATTTTGTTTTTGAAAGGAGCAAGTACTTAAGAACCATCTACCTACTCGAAAAAGGAATTAATCTGTACAAATTTCCTTTAGACAATGCTATCCCACTATTGATGAGTAGGTAGAACCGTCGTTGGAGTTTTTAAGGGTCAATTTGATTAAGGGACGTGTGGTCACTAAAGCAATGTTAGGACGCCTTAGCGGTAACCCTAATGTCTTAGATCATTTTTCCGAGGCAACCGTTTCGAGGCAACTTATGATCTTTGGACAAGAGGGCGACCTCTAAAACTTCCTATACTCAATGACCACGTTCGAAGGCAACCAAGTGAGGTGTACCCTAAGAGTGCGCATGTGCGAGTGTATTGTTTCGGTTAATTTATCTTTGTACATGTCATGGGTGAGCTATGTTGATTTTAAGTTCATACATTTGATTTTGTCATGCATTCCCTATTATCAAACATCTAACAGTGTATAGTTGCGGAAATTAAATCTAAACTATTACAAGGCGTCGGGTATTTACATCGCCAAAAACAACCCTTGAAATTAAATTGTGGAAAATAAAATAAAGCGAAAAAATAAAGTACTAATTAAAAGCTATTACATTTCGGAAGCAATTACAATATTGGTAAAATAGATCGCGTGCGAGAAATTAAAACGACACGCTTTTTAGGGTTTTGACCCTTTTTGAAAAGAAAGCATTTTTGGTTTATTTTTTTGAATTAAATGGAATTAAATCTAAATTAACAATTAAATTAATTAATTAATAAAAAAGGATATTTTTGGATTTTCTATATTTAAGGAAATAAAATAAATTTGGTCAAAATTATTAAAACCTAATATTCTACATTAATTTTAATTATTGCAAATATATTGAAATTATACCTAATTAAAGCTAAATCAATTAAATTAATTTATTTACAAAAATAAAAGTGATGAATTTAATTTTAATAAATAAAATATTTTTTTGTGTTTTTGATTTTATGAGGAAAATAATTTAATTGGTTAGTTTAAATAATAAAATAAATAGACAAAACAATTGAATAAAAGAAATATAAAAAGAAAAGAAATAACCCAATGGGGGTTTGGGCCTGATTCTGGATGTGAGAATAACAATTGTTTGGCCCGTTTGCTGCAAGCCTCGTTTGACTTTTCCAATTCCATGTTGACATGTTGACCTTGGCATATGATGGATGCTTAATCTAGACCATCAGATTTGGCCTGAAGGCCATCTGGCGCTTGGGATCTGAAGGAGCATGATAGACCACGCCCTTAGCTTTGCACTGGATCACCTGTAACAAAATAATAATAGGCATTTGGTGGACCTGGGATTCGAACCCAGGTCCCATGAGTCACTGAACAAGCGCACTAACCACCACGCCACTTTGTTGCTTTTGTTAGTATATTACATAGCAATTATTATATGGAAAAACAAAACAAACGCCAGAATTAAAAAATAAAAACGCGCGAATTATGAACGGGCCAATGGGAAGAGGATGCATCATCGTCTTCTTCGTTGAAAAGCCTGGTTATTTACCTGCGGATTTTATCCGCAGCAAAATCCATGGCTTCATCCTAAAACGAACTGTAGGCCATAAAAATGCAAACCAGAACCATGGACAGGTTCGTCTCTTCCTCCTGAGCACATCCATGTCCATTATTGGTCCTAATTTTTCTTGCAAAACAAACGCCCAAATACAAACCTCCAAAACCCTAGGTTCGGGTATGGCGCTATAGCTCATGAAAACAAAATCAAATGATGCAAAAAGTTTAGGAATTGAATGATAAGCATGATTATACCAACGTTTTGTGAAAAAGATGCAAGAATGAGAGATCTCGATTTCATGTACAGGGCGATGTTCAAGGATACTTACAGCGCGTTGGATGAGGTTTCAGGGCTTGCTTTAGATTCCTTTAGACTCAATGGATGTCTGGCAATTGAATAGCATGGAGTTTTGGCCTTGAAAACGCCTCTAGGATGGATTTCAGATTCCAACTTTTCAAGCTTTTTTCAAGTTTGTTCTTGCGATCTTTTGGAGACTTCTGGGTCTCAAATCGTGTGCCTTTGGTTTGTATATGTATCATAGAGTCAATTAGGCCAAGTCTTGGGCTTGGAATCTTGGTGCATTGATGTTTGAAGATTTGATATGAATCACCATTAAAAAGCTTCCAAAATTGTCTCAAATCTAATATTTTGTTCATAACATGGCTTGATTCGGATTTGATCTTGTCCATGATGATAATTGAAACCTGTATCAATAAAAAAGATCATATTTAATCAATATTTGGATTTTATTTGGATTTAAATTGATCTAAAATGAATTAATTCAATAAAAATCAAATAAAAATGGAAAAATTAATGAATTGGCACAAGAATGAAGATAGGACACGTGTGTGGTGTGACAAGATCAAATCAAGTGGAAAAAGTGGGCCCATTTGACAAAATTTGAAGTTTTGAGGATAGTTGACTTTTGGCAATTTTGGAAAAATGCCCAACTTCAACAATGCATAACTTCTTCAATTTTGAACTTTTGGAAGTGTTCTTGGAGTTTTTATAAACCTTGAGATGTCCTCTAACCAACCCTTTTGGTCTCATCTCATTTTGATATTCCATTCTCAAGTTACAAGCTTTGGAAAAAAAAGGTGTTTTTATTAACTTTCAAAAATGACCTATAATGTCCAAATTTGTAACTTTTTGTGAGTGCATTTCTTGATCTTGGGGTTTGAAGATGGATTGTAGGAAATTGCATCCTATTCAAAACTAGATTTGGATGGGTCATTTATCATAAAGTATGAGAAAGTTATGCTTGGTCAAAGTTGAGTTGACTTTTCCTACAAAACCCTAATTTAACAACTTTTGAATCTTGATGAATCTTGAGCAATCCTTGATGAATCATGATCAACCCTTGATAAAATTATGAATTATCCTTAAAAATGATAATTTTGACAAAAAATCTTGAGGTTTGACTATTTGTAGGTCACAGTTGACTTTTGCCCTAACACAGTCGATTTTTGGGCCTCTTGAGCAATTGACTGACCAAACTTTCTCTGCAAGTTTTGAAATTTGACATGGATGAACTTGAGAACATATTAGGACATTGGGGAGAACTTGAGGTCATTTGGATGCAAGGACCTTGATGCAACACAAAACCCTAATTTTGAGGTTGACTGCCTTAGGAGGTGATTTGACTATCCAACTTTTGAGCAAACTTAAGCAACTTGGAGACTTCTCTTGTAATGTCTTGAGAAATATGGGAGGGCAAATTTTGGGGTACAACACACAGCTTTGGGAGAGGTACATAAGTAATAAATTGCAGGAAAGTAAACCATAATTACTATTACAAACCGGGAAACAGATACATAATAAAAATGCGAGGATAATAAATGTTCGTGAAAGTAACGGTGATCTGAAAATATGAAAAAGAAAAGAAATTTTTTTAATTTTATTTTTGGTATTTTTTATGAAGAAAATGGTTAATGATGAATTTATTTAAAAAAACCTAAGAAAACTAATTAATTTTAGTGAAAAAATTCAATTAATTTGATTAAAAAAACCCTAAAATCTAATTAATTATAATTAAGAAAATTAATAAATTAAATTAGTTAAAATAAGGTGATTAAAACTAACCTAAATTAATGTTTTAGTTTAATTAAAATTAAAACCAATAATTAAAAGAAAAGAAAATAATAAAGAGAGGAAGAAAATTGGCTTGAAACATCAAGCAAAGGGGGGTGCAGATTGCAATTCATTAGGCCCAATAAGGAGAAGCCCAAGATATCCAGTGCATCCAGCCAGAGGGGGTGCAGAGTGCTCTTGTGAACCTGGGATCATTTGACCAGATCTATACAAATCTGATGGTGATGGTTGAGGAGGCACATGGTTGATGTGTGATGCGTGCTACACTAGATTTGCAGAAGAGAGAAAATATGAAAAAAACATTGTGAAGCGCCAGGATCGAACCTACGCCTTGATATAGGTATGCCTTAATACATGCTCTCTTGCCACTGGGGTGGTTATACATCCGTTATTTAAATTGAAACGATTAAAACAAATATTAAACAAAAACACATGGACCGGAGGGACGCCCTAGCCCTAGCTCCGATCGTCTTCTTTGATGAATAGATTTCTTATTTCTGCAAAACAGTACATATTAGAGATCCAGGGGGGCCCTACCCCCCTAAATCAGGCCCTACGAATCCAATGGAATGGTTATCTTGGACTGAATCACGCTAGGTTTTGAGCTATGACAAAAATAATGCAAATCTATATGAACATGGTGGTTCATGATTTGGCCATTATGGGACTCGTTCTTTGGGTTATTCCTACACCATTAAACCTCATGAACATGTTAGCACAATTAGTATACGAAAAAACGACATGAAATAATATATATGAAAACCATGCAATGTTGGAACCGATGATACATGCTTGTGGTGTTTTTGGCCTTTTAGATCATTGTAAATGATCTAATCTTACCCTATGATCTTCCTGTAATCGATTGCAATGGCTGGTAAGTGTTGAAGGTGGCAGAAGTAAGAGTTTGCAAGTTGCCCTAATTTAGATATTTTTGTGAATTTTGGAGGGTGATGTTGCTGCAAGGGTTTTGTGTCCTTCATGTCTGAATTAAATGAGATTATATAGTTTGAATTTTAGGTCAAATAACATGGGCTTGGACTTGTGTAATTAGCCTTGTCTTATTTTATCTTATTTTGACTTTTAAAATAGTAAAAATTAAAAATAAAATATAATAAAACAAAGGGAGGTGTATAAACAAGTCTTGATGTGCATATGGAGTGTAGAACATGTTTGGACTATGAAACAATATCCCATTAGCCCAAAAAAATCAAGTTTGCTCAATTTGAACTTCATGCATTTGCTCAAAATTTCCCAGCTTGTATTGGTCATAACTCTCTCAATTTTCATCTTTTGAAGGCGATCTTGAACTTTTTGAAAATACCATGATGTCCTATACAATCTTTATGTTGACCATTTTTACATTTGATGACTTTATTTTGATGTAAGTTGCCTTGACAAAAATTGTCTTTTTGTTGACTTTTGAAATGACCTATAATGTATTGCCCCATATCTCTCAAACGAAGCATTTTTTGGACTTGAGCTTAGAGAGACAAAGTTGTAGAGAATTGAATTTCCTTAAAAACTATCTTTGGTTGTGGAAGATGTGATGAATCATGTGAAAGTTATGTTTGTTCAAAGTTCATTTGACTTCTCCTAAGGAAAACCCTAATTTGGCAACTTTTGACTTTTGATGACTTGAGAATTTTCTTGAAGAATCATGATCAACCCTTGATCAAATGATGAATGTGACTTCAAAAACTTTATGTTGACCAAAAATCTTGAAGTTTGAGTGTATATTGACCATATTTGACTTTTTGTCCAATATAGTTAATTTCAATCATCTGAGCCAATGACTGAGCAAATTTGTGATGCAAGGCATGAAAATTGGTATGAGAATTCTTGAAGACATATAAGATACAATGAAACCCACTTGAGGCATTAGATACCCAACCTTCCTTGAGAAAAGTAAAACCTTAGTTGTAATTCCATTGTTTAGGAGGAGAATTTGCCTGATCAATTCTTGAGCAACCTTGAGAACCCTAGGAATTGAATAAAAATGGAGGGAAAAATTTATGGTACAACAGCTTCCCCTGTTCATCTTCTTAAACCCGAGGAGTTAGATTGGTATGTCTGACATTCGTGGTCTGAAGGTAGAAGATGATTGAACACTTAAGTGCCTAGAAATTTGCACTCGACTGTGCAGAAGGTAACGCTATCGGTTGATAATATTGCTTGAATGGGCTTAAAGATGCCATTTAGAGAGGTGACAAAATGTCATTGGATATGGGCTTATGGATGCCATCCAAGGTAATTATTGATACGATTATCAGAATGATTCTACACTTGACTACATTTAAAGAATGCTTTCCATAATGAACATCTGGGGAAGGTGCTTCTGTAGCTGCTTGTCAGATTTATTCTGAGGGAAACACTTGTCAGATTTAGTCTCTGAGGGAAATTCTTGTCATGTAGATAGTCGCTCCGTCTTGCTTTGGGAATTGATCTACAATATATTTTCGTTGGTAAACCCATCCTGTTTCGAGAGTTCATACCACTTGGTCATGTTGATAGGAATTAACCTTTGCCTGGTTATATAGATAGTTTCCTTGTCCTGTTTCGGGAGTTAATCTTTGCATAGGCATATAGATAGTTTCCACGTCCTATTTCGGGAATTAATCTTCGACCTGCTTTCTGTTAGCGATCCCATGCTGTTTTAGGAATTCATACCGCCTAGTCGTATAGATAATTGCCCTGTCCTATTTTGGGAATTAATCTTGGACATGATCATATAGATTGTTGCTCCGCCCTGTTTCAGGAATTAATCTCTGACCTGTTTGAGAATCATTGATGATATTCGTCTGTTTGTGAACTTTACCTGAAAAGATAAAGTTAGTCTTTATGCAATATCATGATGTATGCAATGCATTACATAATGATGTTCTCAAAGTAAATGAGAGTGTGTTATATGTGTTTCGTATGCATATGTTATGATACTTGTAAATGATATATGGATATAAGATGTTGTTGAAGCATATTAGTAGCTTTGTATAACATCTCTACTGGGGAAAATAAATCCCTGATTGTCGTTGGGGATGAAGGATATGAATCTTCAATCTTGTTTAGAATGTCTCTGCTTGAGGGTAATCCACTGGGAATGTTTGACTTCTGGTTGGGGATAGAAGAGTTCTGGAACTTTGGTCATTCATCTGGGGATTTTAGTCCTTATATACCCTGACTGGAGATAAAAGAGATGGATAACCTTGAGATATGTTGTATGATCGAATTTCCTGTATGGACGTCAACTCTTCTGGGGGAGGACAAAGTTAAATGATGTCTGGCTTACTTTCAAATTCCGTAGCAACTCTCTGGGGATAACAACCTGGACTACACTTTGTTTGAGAAGAGAATCTACCGGGGATTTGCAGTGATCAGAGGAATGCATTCTACTTGGGAAATTAGATTTCGTTAGGGAAATAAACCATGTTGGGGAAATATAATATGTTGTGGAAATGAGCCATGCTGGAGGAAATGAGCCATGCTGGAGAAAATGAGCCCTGTTGGAGAAGAGGATCCTGTAGGGGATTTTGTAATGTTAGAGAAATAAACTCAGTTGGAGAGTTAAATTCCTATGAATTGTACTAAGGGAATCATTTCTGATGGGAATTGGAATTCTATAGGTTGTGTGGAGGAAATTTCTACTATATGCTGGAGAAATTATCAGACTCCTTTATCTGCTAGGGGGATTTGATGGGGAGTATGGTTATATTAATAGCTAAAAGATGCCCCTATTCATGTTTGAAGTCATATTAGATTTGTGAGGGAATGTATCTCCGCTGGGGATGAGCTCATGAAGGTAACTCTGGAGATTTATGGACGACTTGAACGCTATCCCAACTCCTAGAGTCTTGAGTACATGCTTATTCCTATTTTTATGCATATATTTGTTAACAATAATCATATTCATATGCATATGCTCATTCAATTTAGTCATTGGACATTTTTGCAAACAAAACAGAAAAGATAAAACAAAATTTGATTTTTGCAATTGTATTTGTATTGATAATTTGCCTATAAACAGACAATTTTTGTACATAGAGACATAAATCCTAGTAAGAGGAAATCATCACGAAATGAAAAGAGTACAAAGTAAAATAAAACATATAACTATGTGTAAATGATATCATTGAGTATTAACTCTGTTATTGCCTCTATGTCTTCAAGCATCTCATCTTTCATTGTCAGAAGAAGTTGATTGAATTTATCTGTACCATTCGAACTTGATGTTGGTAACAAAGCTTGCTGTAAGTAGATGATCCATCGAGACATAGTTATACGGTTTGATCCCTAACTTTTTCCTGGACCACCCTTTTGGGTTTTCAATCCACCGGGATACCCTTTTTTGCCCAAGCCGCCTTTTCAGGCTTTCGAGTTGTCAGGTTTACTATCTTTATATATCCCTAAGTTTTACCTGAACCCTTTTGGTTCGTCAGGATGCCCTTATTTTTTTTATCCTAGGCCAATCAACCTAGCAGGTCTCTTTCATGCGTAGTATCTTTTGACTATGTCCGCATTCACAGGGTGCGGAAAAACTTCACCATCCATGGTGGTAAGTATCACAGCACCGTCAAAAAATATCTTCTTGATCACAAATGGCCCCTCGTAGATGGGAGTCCATTTTCCCCTGGAATATCCTTGTGGTAGGATGATACGCTTTATTACCAATTCGCCAGCCTGATATACCCGATGTTTGTCTTTCTTGTTAAAGGCTTTAATCATACGCTTATAGTCCATCTGACCATGACAAACAACCACAATCCTTTTCTCATCGATCAAATTCAGTTGGTTCAGCCTAGTTTGAATCCACAAGTCTGTCAAGAGAACTTTTTGGTAGAACATTTAGTGAGTAACCAATATCAACTAATACACGAGCTAGAGTAGAGCCACTACATTCAATAGAGACATACATGGCCTTGTTGTGGTTCCTTCCTTCAGGGGTCAAATCGGCATCAGAAAAGCCTAGCCCATTGTCAGTAGTTAGACTGGCAACATAACTTCCAAATTGATCGGTGGAAATCTCTTGTGGCACGTGAGAAGATTTTAATAACTTTACCAAAGCATGTGCATGGACTTCAGAACACAATTACATGGATAACATGGAGATTTTAGAGGGAGTCTGTCCCAGCTGTTCAACAATCTTGTAATCTTTTTTGCGGATAATCTTTAACACCTCCTCCAACTCTTGCCTGGTGGTGTCTTCAACTGCAGCTTCTTTAGGTGCCTCCATCTGGGCAGACTCCATTATTTTCTCTTGACCCCGAGCCTCAGTGGTTGACTCAGTAGCGGTAACTCTAGTTGGTGTAGCAATAATCTTCAGAGATATCTCTGGAGAGAAAACCCTTCTGCTTCTAGTAACCTTACTGGTCCCATCAATGTTGTTGATGTTGGGATCAGCAGCTTCAATATCTTCATGTTCAGTTGTTGTACCCTAAAATTTACCCTCTTGATTTAGGTGTATGTTTCATCATTATTGCATTGCATTTATTCATTGTGATGGGATCAAAGTACTTTGGTTATCAAGTCCTCCTCAAGCTTTGGAAGTTGATTTTATTGGCAAGTTGCTCAAGGAGATCCTTATTATCTTAACCTTTGGATCTTTCAAGTCCCAAGGATATCTCATGTCTCAAGATATCTCATTTGTCTCATTGGTCTATCAAGAGTTGAAATATTGTAAAGATTTGAGGAGGAATCCATCTGTCTCCTCCATCTGATGAAATTAGGGTTTTGACCCATTGTGTGACTTGAATCTTGTCCAAACTAATTTCTTGAAGCATTATCTTCTTATTATCATTTGAGGCAACTTTGTTCAAAGAATTTCTCAAGAAGGTCCAGTGGAATTAGGGTTTTTGAAGCTTGAGCATCATCCTCCTATACAGATGACCAAATCAGGGTTTTGGATTTAATCAAGAATTCTTCAAATTTTTTATTCAAATTTGATTCCATGTGTTTCTATATGATATTTAGCATCTATGATTGGAAGATTATCCATTAATTTGGATTGGAAGAAGTTCAATTGATCACAAGGGGCAAAATAGTCATTTTGACCAAAAGTCAATCAAAGTCAAAGTTGACAAGTTAACTTTTGGTCAACCATCAATTCAAACATCCTATTTTCATATTTCATGATCACTGGTGTTGTTTAATCAAGGGAAATGGTTGAATTGGAGTTAGCTTGTTGAAGAAGTTATTTGATTATTTAAATATTTCCCAAGTCCCTATAGTACAGGAATTTCACCATTCATAACTTGAGCAATTTTTATTCAAATGAAGCAAGATTTACATGCTTGGAAAGCTCGAAGAAAATCCTACAAGTTTTTCAATGTGGGTTTCAATCCCAAAAGTGAAGCATTTGAGACATATTGAGCTTAGAAGGTGAAGGCACAAAGTTATCAAAGTAACAAGTCATGCGCATGCTAGGCTAGCATTTCTACAAGCAGGTGGTGTGACATTTTCAAGAGTGAATTTCTTTTGATTCAAGCATCAATTGAAAAATTGGAAAGAAGCATGTTGAAAATTGTTATATGATTTTCATTTAGCTTTTTGAATCACATCAATTGGGCTATTATTGAGGAAGATATAGTTAATCAAAGTGAAGACCTCAAAGTTGCAATTCTGGCATGCCATGCATGCCCATGCACGTAGGCGCGCCCTGACCCGCCATACTTATATTTTTCCATACTTCTCATTGAAATATCTCTCACTTCCAAGCATCAATTTCAACAATTCAAAACTCTGTGATGTTCTTCATTGAAAGAGCTTTTGAAAGGCCTCTCAAGCTCCAAAAATGCACGAGCCATTTTGGAGAATGATGAACCACAAGTGAGTTGGTCATGGAGTATGCATGCCTGCCATACTAGGACAGATTTTGTGCACAATTTCATTTTTGTTTTCCATTTAATGTTTCAGGCACATGCTATGCACGCACACTCACTTATTTTCTTTACCTCAATTAGCCAAACGAATAAAATACCCCACCACTCTCATATTTTTATGACCTACCATTTTTGGAAAATTATTTCCTTTCAAAATTTCATCCCCATGTGCTAACTATGCCAACTAATTACTCCCTAAGGAGTCATTCATTTTGTACTCATTTGGAGGTCACTAAAACGCAGCTCAGGTGACACCAAGTTCAAACAAAACACAACATGCAACATCACTTCATTTTTTCTGATTTTTTTACAAATTGCCTCTAACGGTTTTAATCCCCTCAAAGACCATCATACCCTCAACATTCACTCTCTATATAAGCCGCCATTCACTCTCTCTCACACTATGCTTCATTCTCCTCACAAAACCAAATCTAAAATTCCTTCTCTCTCAAAATTTCTTTGAAGCTCTCTCTCTCTCTCTCTCTCTCTCTCTCTCTCTCTCTCTCTCTCTCTCTCTCTTCACTTGTTTCAGTCACAAATTCTCTCTGAATTTCACTTCATTAGAGCTTAAGGAGCAAGATTCGTAGGATTTCAAGTTTGTTCAGATGCACCAATTGGATTTATTTTCCAACTCAAGAGGTAAAATCTCAGATCTCAAATTCTCTCAATGTAGTTTGATTTAGAGTTTAAGATCTTGAATACATGTCCATAGCTGGTCAAAACAATAGGTTTGATGTATAAAATTGCTTGGACTTGAAGTGTAGATTGTATTTTAAATTTCTGAAAATGTCATGTACAAATGATTTTTGTGATTTTCGTGCTCAGATTTCTGATTGATCTCTTGATGATTTTGATTTCTATAAATTGTGTGATGTTCTTTGCCATGAGATCTTTAAAATGCGCTTTGATTCATGAAAAATGGTTGAGAAATGATTGAGTTATGAGATCTGAAAGTTGTGTTGAAAATTGAAAAACACGTGCTAGGGCTTGCTAGAGGACATGGATGAAGTAACGTGTAGGATCTTGATTCGTCCATTTGAATTTTAATGCAATTTTATATTATTTCATTTAATTGTTTTGTTTGATTTTATTTCTTGATCAAAACTTATCCAAAATTCTGGAAAAAAATACCATTGGTAGATTTTAATCTCTAATATTTGATTATAATTTTTCTGGAATTTTTAAAAATCTTTTGATTGGTATAAAAATTCGTATATTAATTAATTTTGTTTAATTGATTTTTGCATAGTTTTCATTTTATTAATTTATGTTTCTGACTTTTTCTTTGTACAAAAATTACACCAAAAATATTTTAGACACTTTAATTGGTCTATTTTGAGTTTCTGAAATTCATTTTAGATTTTTCTCATTTTTAGTTGATTTAATAATTAGTGATATTTGATTGCTTTTTAGGCATTTTCGCAATTATTTTAGTCATTTTCCTTAGTACAAAAAATTCACAAAAAACACTTTGAGTTGTTTTATTGACATATATGTGATTTATGAATTTCATTTCACATTTTTAATATTTTTTGGTTGATTAATAAAAATGTAGGGATTAATTAGGTTTTTAATTTAAGATTGTCATATTTTGATTTAATTTCCTATTTTAATTCAATTCTAAAAATCAAGAAAAAATATTCTATGACTTCTTTATGTAATTTACTAGTCTTGTGAATTTTATTTCTATTTCATTTTGTGTTCTTGACCTCTTTTGAAAATTGAACATTAATGGTGTGATTTTGTTGACTTTTGCTTGCTTAGGTCACAAGTTAGGATTCATTGACTAATCTCCCTCGACTTCTACGTAAATTTCTGTTTAGATTAGGATAGTATGATATCTTAGGGCCTTATAATTATTTTTTATTAATTTTAGGAGTTGATTTGGTATTTTTCCCAATTAATCAAGCTAGAGTTTCCAATTAGAGGCTTACCTAGGCAAGACTAATTTGTATGATTGAGTTTTCAACTTGAACCTTTCTAATTTTGTATTGAGCTTAATATTCATGACCTATTGATATCTTGTGAACCTTGAAATTTTTTTGTCTTATTTTTACAAGTCTTGTTCCTATTTTTGATTCAATCATCTTTCTCATGTATGCTTTTATGCTCTTTTGAATTAGAGGTAAGGGGAATGCACTTGTGCAACCCATGACAGATCAAATACTTTTATTTTTATCATCCTCACTACTATTTTAGAGGCTTGAGTTCATCAAAGAACCATTCAAGATCTCATAACTTGCCTATTTTTGTTTGATATTTATTTGTGACCATGGTTTAAGAGGTAGCTTTTGTGCACTACTTTTTGTGTATCATTTGGATCCATTTTGATTTGAATCTTTTGTGATTCTGACTTTTTAAAGTTTGCTTATTATCATACAGAGCTCCTTTGATCCTTGATTTGCATTTCATTACCCATTCAACATGGTGGCACAATGGGAGTTATATTTACCCCTTACATTTGGTTTTGAATTTTTAGTTGTTGATGTTTGCTTCTTATGATTGTGAAACTTGTCCCAGTCTTGTACCTTTACTTTGGTTGTTACCCATAAAGTCTAAGCACATTGAGTTTAAATTACTTTAATCACTTTGCTTATATAGCTTAAGGGACTAGATTTCTTCAATGTCATGACACTTAAGTGTGTTATCTTGTTAACATTTCTTAAGGTTTTAGATTCATGACTAGTATCTTATGAGGGTTTTATCATCACCCAAAAACAAATAAGATGCTTTATTACTTTCATTTGGTTTTATATTCATGACATTTGATGAGGGTTCATAATTAACCCTCGCACATTCTAGTCTGTGTCGTTCCTATGGTCACTTTCTACAAGTAGATGCTTTGAACACGTGCTCAAGATCTGAAGGAATTTAAGCCTTCAAAGGCAAGTGAAAAGGGTTCTTGCAATCGGATCCCCATGCTTTATTTAGCTCGCGTTGACCAACGCTGATGCTTAGTGTACGCATACACTACATCTATTCTCCCAAATCTTTCTTGCCCTAGTAATTGATACCGCGGTTAAGGACCCCTTATATTCCTATAATCTTATGGCTTGGTTGACTCATGTGATTCACTCCCCCTTAGCTATGGCTTGACCCTTGGTATGATGCTTGGTTTCTTGTCTATAGTGAGACCTCCCCTTTTACTACTTGGCATGCGCCCTGTAGGTGTTTGATATTCGAGTGATGCTCGAGCTTTTGATTGCCCCAGATGTTTTATCATCTATTTGCTTGATTTTTTTCACAGGATCTGTGACATTTTATTTTCCATGCTCCCTTAGGATTGCTCGTCGAGGCTAGTGGTCGAGCTAGACATTAAGATAGGAATCCATGTATGTTCACTTAGGTAAGTATGCCCCTTTCAAAACTCAACCATATGGTCATCTTTGTATGATTACACTAGGGCTAGAGATTAGGATAGTCTCCCTTAGTTATTTTCTCTTCTTTGCATATTGCATCTTAAAACTTTCTTGGAAAATCATAAAATATCTCTAATGAACTTAAATCCTTCTTCAAGGTAAAAAATACAAACCAATCTTAATTGCTTGCGTGCCTTTTAGCTCTGTTTTAACTTTGATAAGTTGACATTTTACCGTCCTTACCATGATATTTTACTATCTTTTTGTCGGTGCTTCGCCATCGCGCATGTTTGTTATCCAACATTGATTTTTAATACCATTGCTAGGTGTGATGTTTTATCATCTAAATTGTAATGTTTTGCCATTCTTGCCATGACACTTTGCTATCTTTGTGTCGATGTTTTGCCATTGCATATGTTTGTTATCCTACTTTGATTTTCAATATCATTGTTAGGTGTGATATTTATCATCTAAGTTTTGATGTTTCATCATCTAAATTTTAATGTTTTGCCATTCTTGCCATGATGCTTTGTTATCTTTGTGTCGATGTTTCACCATCACATATGTTTGCTATCTTACTTTGATTTTCAATATCTTTGTTAGGCGTGGTGTTTTATCATATAAGTTTTAATGTGTTATCATCTTCGCCCTGATATTTTGTTATCTTTTTGCCGATGATTCGTCATCACATATGTTTGTTATCCTACTTTGATTTTCGATATCATTGTAAGGTGTGATGTTTTATCATCTTATCCGACATTTTGATATCACACTGATATGTTATCATCTTATATGAGTTGGTGTTGCCATGTGATATCTTATTGTCCTTGTTCTAATGTTTTATCATTGTTGCTGATGTTTTGTCATTTTATATGATGTTTTGCCATCTTGTTTATCGCTTTTGTATTTTTAACTAAAAAACACAAACCAACCAAAATATGTGAGCCGAACTACGGCTACTCTGATTCCTTAAAAGGGATATGTAGGCGGAGGTTTTTGTGGGGTCTAATCAAGCATATCTTTGTAAATATTCCTTTCTTTTCCCCACACTTTCTTTTCCTTTTCTTTGCATGCATTCCCTTTTCAGCTTTAAGCCTTGGACATAGATTTTAACCACACCCATTAGATTAGACAACATTAGTGGATACTGTAGAGTACTAAGGGCGTGTGGGGTGCTAATACTTTCCCCTCGCGTAATAGACTCCCTTACCCGATCTCTCGGTTGCAAGACCGTGATTTCACCCTTCTCAGATTTTCTTGATGTTTACCTTTCCCTTTAGGCGAGATAAAATACGTTTGATGGCGACTTCATTGATTTTCTATCTGATGATAGTTCAGCCAGTTGTTTCAGCTGGAAACTCCACTAGGGATCAGGTTGACCAATTACTGGTCCACCCAGGAGTTGATCCTAGCTTTTGCTTGTTTCTTTCTTTGGGTGATTTTGTTTTTTTCCCTTTCATCTTTGTTTATATGCTTTATTAGTGCGCTTTCATGCATTGCATTTTGTTGTCTCCTATACTTTGGATCCTGTTGTTGTGTTTGTTTCTTTGTTGGGTGGGATGTTTCTTTGTCGGTCTTGGTTTTAGTCCAGGTCAATAGAGCGCAGCTCCCAGAGCACCCGGTCTATCTACTCCTGTGAAGTTTTCTCGTCCTAGTGCTACTCAAGAAGGATACACCAACACAGTTGGTAATAATGGGGATGGTAGCTACAACATTGAAGATTGGATTCGTCCAAATATTTCAGGCCAACAACTCAACAATTGGACTTCTCTTGATGTTGTCCAAGTTTCAAGCACCAAGGAGTAACTTTCTTGTCTTCTTTTATTATCATTTCATAGTTCATGCGCTCTGCCCAAGGCGTAGTGGATCATTTGTGTAGGGTCACCATGTTTTCAAAAATTTATCATGAATAAAGGACGTTTTTGCATTTAAATATTTTGTTCCCTTTCTGTATTTTATTATTTTTTCTTTAAATGGCGATGTTTCCTTTTCACACATTATCACTAAAACATCAAAATATCATTTACGCAGATACACTTCCACCATAGATTCCATTGATAACGACTCTTCTATCGCTCACTGTGACTTTGATAATCCGATCTACCAAGCTAAAAAGGAGGCATATGAGGATTGTGACCTCCCCGAAGAATTAGCAAGATTGTTGAAACAAGAGGAAAAAGGTTATCCAGCCGAATCAAGAATCAATTAAGGTGGTGAATATTGGCACAAAAAAGTGAGCAGAGAAGTCAAGATAGGGGCAGATTTCGAAGAAAGTATGAAGTCCAGGTTGATTGAGCTGCTTCGAGAGTATTCTGATATTTTTGCTTGGTCTTATGAAGACATGCCAGGGCTGGATACAGATATCGTGGTGCATCGTCTGCCGCTTAGGGAAGGGTGTTATCCTGTCATAAAGGCCAAGAGGGATAATTTCAGCTACCAGTTTCGTCCAAGTGTCTGGCCTTTTCTTGAAGAGCTCAGAGATCTTATGAATTGTCAACAAATGGGTATTTTTGGTGAAAGATATGGGAATCTCATATCTTTATTAGATGCCCAGGTTGATGACAAAGTTGTCCAGACTTTGTTACAATTTTATGATCCGGAGTTACATTGTTTGACATTTCAGGATTTCCAGTTGGCGCCTACTCTTGAGGAGTATTCTCATATTCTCCACATCAAAATTACTAATCATATTCCATTCATCTAGGTCCCTGTTGAGCCTGACTATGAAGCTATTTCTAAGGTTCTTTATTTAAGACTTAGTGAGGTGAAAGGGAAATGGAGATGTAATAAGGTCACTTGTGGCCTTCCAGTAGATTTCTTGGTAGGAAAGGTCAAAGAAATAGCAAGCAAGGGACTTCGGGATGCTTATTGTGCATTATTAGCTGCTACCATTTATGGGGGTGGTTCTCTTCCCAGAAATCAAAGAAATAGTGGACTTAGCTGCTTTGTGTGTTTTCATGAACAAAAATCTGATACCCATTTTATTAGCTGATACTTACCATGCCATTCACTCTAGGCACGGGAATAAGGGAGTTGTGGTATTCTATGTGCCAATGCTTTAAAAATGGTTCATGGCACAATTACCTACAAAGGGACCATTCAGGGAAAATCTCCGTCTTTGTGCTTCCAAAGTGATGACACTCACCTCTTTTGATATTCAGTGGTATAAACTGAAGTTGATAGTGTTGAGGTAATTTCTAATCGTGTAGGTTTCTCTAATGTCCCGCTCATAGGAACTGTTGTACCCAAAAATTCGCCCTATCATTTCCCAAAGGATCATCCTGGATCCTCAGGTTTGCTTCTATCAAGTTTCAAGTCTTGAATCACAATTTTCCAAGAAAGTCATTCACAAGGGCAAAATGGTCAAATGCACTCTGAAAAGTCAAACATTGACTTTTGGTAAAAAAATCAAGTTTCAACAATTATATTTCATCAAGACAAGAAATTGGTTCACCAAGAATTCAAAAATCAGAAACTACTTTGAGAAAAGAAAGAAATCAATTTTTTTTAAATACTTGGAAAATTTTCTAAGTGGTAAGAGATTTCAGAACTTCTGGGCCAAATTCCACGCAAGTGCAATCAGAATTTGCAAGGACGGTTCAGAACATGGCTCTCCAGTCAGAACATATGGGGGCTGTGTTCTTTGGTCAGAACATAACTCCTCAACATATGGAGGTTACGTTCCACGCTTCAGTCAGAACATATGGAGGCTTTGTTCTTTGATCAGAACATGACTCCTCAGAGTTTCATTCTTCATCACATAAAGGCTATGTTCTGCTTTCCATTCAGAACATCATCAAGCCCCAAAACCTCGTTCCACCCAATCCGCTGTGCTACTATGATACAACCCTGCCACCAGCTGCCACAACACTCCAAGGTGCTGCTGATCCAGTCCACACCTACGTTTTTCTCAAACCCCATAATTGCACCAAATTAGCATACCAAAACTGTCATTAAAAAGCAAAGGAACAATATGCCAAAAGTGTTTAAAACTCATTTGTTTTCCCCCCAAAACCACAACAAATCCATCTATAAATAGTTTGTTTCATCACACGTTCAAAGAGATGGCTTTTGAAGAGAGAATTATCAAATACACGAAAAAAAGAGAGAAAAAAAGAAACACTCATAAACTTAGAATTTTCCAAAATCAAAAACCTTTGTTTTTCCCTTTGAAACAAAGAACTTAACATTGTTGTTTCCTATTCGTGCAAACCCCAGAACATTCAAAGGCAGTAGCTCAAATCCTAAACCCACACTTCAGGTTCAAGGTAAGTCATTCTAACTTTGAAAATCTCATTCAGAACATCATTTAACATGTAAATACTATGATGTTGATGCTGCCCATATCATTGCATAAGTAGAAAAAACTGTGGATCAGAACTTATAGAATAATGCTAGGCTCAGAATTAGGATTAGAACTTCTACAAATTGTCATGCTTTTATCCTTATGATTTGCTGTTATTAAAATCTGAACAAGTTACAGATATTCTGACTAATGTAAGGGAGGAAATGAGGTGTAATACATAACTTCTGAGTTCTCCTTATTGATTAAACACACTGAACTTCTATGATTTCCTCACTGTTAACACATACAGAACTTCTGAAATTTCCACACTGTTAACACGCACAAAACTTCTGAATTTTTCTCATTATTCTAACATTCAGAACTTCAGCATGTAGCGACCCAGAACTTCTTTTTTCCTGCCCTCTAACGTTTCTTTCAGGATTCCATTTTTATCAACCCAGAATTTATGTTCACCTCTGACGTTTCATTCTGAACCACAGCGCGCCTGGCATCAGAACTTATGATCCCTTTCGTTTTGCTTTTAGCAACATGCTGATCCTATTTCTCTTTATCTTTCCTTTTTTCTCTTTTATTTTATTATTAGTACTATTTTTATTTTTTATAAAAAAGACAAAAAACAATTTCTTTCATTAACTAATTATTTTTTCATTTAGTTTATTAAAACAGAAAAAACCTTTTTCAAAACAAAAACAAAACAAATCTTTTCTTTTATTTCTTGCATTGTACATTTCGATATGGTTGTAATAGTTAAATATGATTTATTTTTACTTGCAATCCCCATTTGTAAATTTGTATACCCCATCCCCAAATATTGTAATAGCGTAGGACTTTACATTTTTTGCACTTTTATTGCTTTCATATATTGTTAGTAATTAGGGTGTGTATGGCAAGACATGAAATCGACAAGTAGATCACCCTAATCAAGACTAAATGCATGAAATCAAACACACTTGCACACATGCACCCCTAGGGTAATCTCATTTGTTGCCTATCGAAAAATAGTCATATCCCTCGAACATGGGCGTTTTAGCAAAGACCCTCGATAAAAGATCGTAGTCCCTCGATGACCCCATCGTTGTTTTGGTAATGAACTTTTAGAACCTTTACTTGACCAACTTGGCTTTAGGACTTAGTGAGATGACCGACTTTGGTGCAGTCCGAAGTTGGTAGATACTCGATACTACACTCATTGAGGTTTGGTTTTTTGGGATATTTCGGTCGCCATTAAAGAGGATTGCGCTGAAACAATGCCCGAGAAAAAAAAATCAGTGATATTGAGCTCCTTAGAACCCGATTACTATTACTAGGACAGGTTGAGCCAACTAAATTTAAAGAGGGTACTTACCTACAAAACTCCATGCAAGCCTAAAACTAAGGATTTGTTTGCTTTGTGTGAATATGATTATTTGTATATAAACTTGCTTACCTCGCATATATGTACATAACATCATAACATCATACCATAGCATTTTAAATAACCATTTCAAGGATCTCGAGGGTCTTTGATGCTGGGTCACGTTGAACCAGGCGTCTACCAAAGGGCAAGGGGATTTATTTTCCTCTAACCAAACACCGTCAAAATCAAGTACAACAAACCGGAGTCAAAGGCTACAACCCACTTGACATGGTGAGCTTAATTCTCGTGGAAAGACATCCACCGGTACAAAGTTCTCCAATCCAAAACTGTAAGCAACTACTAACCCCACGAGATCCTTGAAAACATGCATCCACATATCATGCATCATATCATGACAGGTTTCTCCCATACAGGTCTCCTTATCTTCCTACTGTTTATTTCAGTAGAGATGGCTTTAGAGCAGAATATCAAGGACATCCAGGCTCAAAATGCTCAACTTCAAGAGATGTTCTTGAACCTATCCAAGGGACAAGAAGAGGTCAAGGCGCTCCTCACCAGGGGCATGGTTGTGGGAAACCCTGGGAGCGACAGAGATGACCAATTGGAGCGACTACAAACCGAGATAGTCGTAATGAAAGTCCAGATGATGGGACAACTGGTGGGCCAGATGGCTCTTATCCAAAATCTGGCACAAGGACAAGAAGAGCTGAGGGTCCTCATCAACAAGCTTCGTCGGGATGGATGTAACCAAATGGGGAAAACATCTAGAATTAGGGATCAAGTCATCATTCAGCCTCCCATGAGACAAGAAGCCGGTTTAAGGGAGATAAGACCTTCCCAATTTGCTTCCACGTCACAAGCCCAACAACGACTTCGTCAACATCAACCAGAAAATCAGCAAAGGCAAAGTGAGCCTAAAAGACAGCTTACCAACATCAATATACCATTGTCTTAAGCTTTGCAACACGTGCTGAGGATGAATCTAATTACACCAATAAGACCTTATCCAAATCCCAAAACTTTTTCTCCCAGCTACAATCCTGATGCCAGATGTGCATATCATTCCGATAGTCCTGAGCATGATACAAACGATTGTTGGGCGCTGAAGTACAAGATTCAAAACCTGATCGACGGAGGAATGTTGGAGTTCACACAAGGTGGCCAGACTGAATTCTTCTGCCATCCCTCAAAGGCTCACCACCTAAAGTGACAATTTCAGATAAATAGGCTTCTGTTCATTTGAATTTTCAATTGTAATTTCTGTTGTCATTCAAACAATTATCTATTAATGTCAAACTTTGTTTCATTAATGCATTGCATATGTTTGTTTTGATTTGATCCACTCATTTTCATTACATTTAAACTATGCTTTTTACTCACTTTATGACATTCAACTCTTTTTAAAAGATACAAGCCTTTAGAGGGAGGATAACGAAAACAATGCCATAATCTCATACAGTATGCTTCTGAACAGACCTAGATGACAATGTACGGGCGTTCTTTCAAATCCTAAACAATGGAGTTATAAGGAAGATAATCCCTAGTCAACACCTTCGAGCTAAAGAAGTAGAAGTTTTCTGTTTTAATACAAATTGAAACCTTTAATCAAAACCTGGGGCAGGGTAGTCTCTCAGTTAATTCAAACGTGCGTTAAGCCACAAACTCTCATCACGTAATACAATGAATGACGTCAAGAAACATTCCTCTGGAATCAAAAGACGGTGATGGTTCCCTATAACATAGGCAGTCATTATCTCTCAAAAAGAAAAGCCTACTAAGTCAAAACCTACAAAGGAGACTTAAGAAAACTAGGGCATCCCGCTGACTGTAATCTCAAAACAAGAGCAGTCAGGCAAAAATCAGGGATAACAAATCAAAAGAGGTCACTACAAATCCTCAACAACATGAAAAAAGGTTGCAAAAAATAAAAAATAAAAAAAATGAATGCCTTCTGATAAACTTAACTTGTCTCAACCATTACCAATATGTCATTCCAGACTCAATTGGAGTTCAAACGCACAATTAGCTGAGTGTAGGACCGAAGAACATCACGAAGAACGCGCGGGTACAAATACACTTTGAGCCTTTATACTTTGTTTCTTAAACCGTGAACCAAGCCACATTACAACCCTTCAAAAGTCCTAATTGAAGCATGGGTTAGTTCGAAAGCATATTGTTACAAAAGGTATCCTGACTCCTGTAAGGCTTTACTCAAAATCCAGAGTTGAATTACAAACTTCTTTACTTGCTAAAAATGCATTTTTCAAAACTTCAAGACAAACATAAACTTTGCATTACTTGAATATCACTGTTTGCATATGGCTATTTGTTTGACAACGGAGAAATTCACACAACGAATGTCCGATGAACGAAAGCTCTCTCGGTGAACAAAATTAATTCAAGAAGGATGAAACTTCCATTGTCAAAACTCCTATCAATAAGGGGACATGACATGTCACTATCCAGCACACCTGGGGCAATCCAGTCAAGATTCCAGGAAACCTCTCAAGAAGTGCAGAGTAACCAGGGGCAGTCTCCATCTCCGTCACTTGGGGCATTTAACGTTAATATCAACAAATGGTTACGTACAATCAAACATTTTTTGGAAATAACATTTGCTGCTAGGAGCACGGACAAGTCTCCCCAAAATCCTTCTCATAGGATGCCTCCCAGCCAGAGTTTCGATCTCTAAAAACCTTTCCCCAATGAAGTTGCCCCTAAAATCTCTTTGCATAGGATAATCCCTGACCAAAGTCTCAACCTCTTGGCCGCTTTCTCCCCAGATAAGTCAATTTTTACAAGTTGAAGCCTCGGGGATCTCTTCCTAAAGGAAATTCACTTCCTCAACGGGGTTTATTCCCTAACAGAGTTTTTTCCCAGCTGAGTTCAAATTTCTTAACATACAACAATCAAGACACCACAAATTGCCCAGCTGAATCCATCGTCCCCAGTTGAGTCCAAATTGCCCAGTTAAGCCTATCTTCCCCAGCTGAGTATATCTTCTCCAGCCAAGGCTATTATCTCCAAATAGAATCCATCCTCCCCAGATGAGCCTATCATCCCCGGCTGAGCCCATCATCCCCGGTTGGGTGTATCCTCCCCAAGATGAGCATGCCTTACCTGACTGAGTCTATACTCTCCAGTTTGAATTTCCCTTTCAAATTAGTGCAAATCACAGGGTCACAACCCTTAATCCCCAGTAAAGCCGCCAACAAAGCCTTTACTATTTCCAAGAGATGCTATGAAGCCTGGATTCGACCAGATAGTAGCACAATTTTCAAGTTATTACTGAAGCCTGGACCCGACCAAATAACAGTTTGACTTCTTCGATTACTGAAACCTGTACCCAACCAGATAATAGTTTGAGTTACTGAAGCCTGAACCCGACCAGATAACAGTTTGACTTCTTAGATTACTAAAACCTGGACCCGACCAGATAACAGTTTGAGTTACTTAAGCCTGGACCTGACCAGATAATAGTTTGACTTCTTCAATTATTGAAACCTGGACCCGACCAGATAGCAATTTGAGTTACTGAAGCCTGGACCCGATCGGATAACAGATGATTTCAATTTCGAAATGCTATGAAACCTAGACCCGACTAGATAATAGCCTAACTCTTCAAATATATAGAAGAACCTGAACTCAATCCGACCAAGGTTTAACTTCTTTTCCCCAGTAGAGTTGCCTCCATATCCCAAACAAATTGCTGAGAAACTTGGACCCGACCATATATCAGTTTTTATTTCCGTCTTCTCAAACGGTTTATTGTGAAACCTGGACCCGACCGGACATCAATTATCCTCAGATATTTATTGTGAAGCCTGGACCCGACTAGATAACAATTGACCTCATCAAGAAATCTGCAAAGCCTGGACCCGACCAGATAATAGTTTTCAAACAGTTTATTGTGAAACCTGGAGCCCGACCAAATAAAAATTAACTATGATTCCTAGAAAGACACTATGAAGCCTGAATTAGACCAGATAATAGTATAACTTTCCAAAAGACCATGAAGCCTGGACCCGACCAGATGACTATTCAATTTCAAGGAATTTTCTGCAAAGCCTGGATCTGACCAGATAACAGTTAATAATATTTTCCTCCGGTAAGTTACTATGAAGCCTGGATCCGACCAAATAACAGTTAACTCCCGCATCCCCAGTAAGTTGTTGTGAAGCCTGGACCCGACCATATAACTATTCAACTTCAAGGAATTTTCTGTAAAGCCTGGATCCGACCAGATAATAGTTAATTCAGCTCTTCCTTCAGTAAGTTGCCATGAAACCTGGATCCGACTAGATAGCAGCCAACTACTTCATCCTCAGCAACTATGAAGCCTGGATCAGACCAGATAACAACTGACATTTGAGCGATATTCCCCAGCAAAAGCATCCTTTCAACAAAATTTGAAGATATGCACATCCTTCATCTCCAACGGCAATCAGGGATTAAACCTACCAGAATTTTCTCAATAGTAGTCAGGGATTTATTTTCCCGGACAAAACATATACCTCACATTCACACATAATAGCATGTAGACACTGTTGTACCCCAAAATTTTACCTCCCATATTTCTCAAAACATTTCAAGAAAGATCCTTAAGTTGCTCAAGGAAGTCCAAGGGTTGACCAGACAAGCCTTCTCCTAAGGCAGTCTACCTCAAATTAGGGTTTCATGTTGCATCAAGATACTTGAGTCCAAGTGATCCCAAATGCTCACCAATGTCCTAATTTATTCTCAATATCATCCATGTCAAGTTTAAGCCCTACATAGGAAATTTGCTCAGTCAATTGCTCAAAGGCCTGAAAATCGACTGTGCTAGGGCAAAAGCCAACTGTGGCCCACATACAGTCAAACTTCAAGATTTTTGGTCAACATCCTTATTATGAAGTATATTTCATCATTTGATCAAGGGTTGATCATGATTCATCAAGGATTGCTCATAATTCCTCAAGAACCAAAAGTTGCTAAATTAGGGTTTTGCAGGAAAAGTCAACTCAACTTTGACCAAGCATAACTTTCTCATACTTTATGAGAAATGACCCATCCAAAGCTGATTTTGAAGAGGATGCCATTCTATACAATCCATCTTCATCTCCCAAGTTCAAAATATGCACTCACAAGAAGTTATGAATTTGGACATTATAGGTCATTTTGAAAAGTCAACAAAAACACCTTTTTTGTCAAAGCTTCATACATGAGCATGGAATATCAAATTGAGATGAGACAAAAAGGGTTGCTTAGGGGACATCCCAAGATTTCTAAAAAGTCCAAGAACACCTCCAAAGAGTCAAAATTGAGGAAGTTTTGCATTGGTGAAGTTGTCCCTTTTTGCAAAATTGCCAAAAGTCAACTATGTCTAAAACTTCAAATTTTGCCAAATGGGCCCAATATTTTTCACTTGTTTTGAGTTGGAAACATAGTCCATGAGATCTAGCCCTTGCCACTTGTCACTATCATGTTTTTATTATTTATTTTGATTTTTATTTGATTTAAATCAATTTTAATCAAAATAAATCATGAGAAAATCCAAAATATTGAAAACAAAAGATTTTGTGCTTATTTCAGGTTTTAATTACAGCTAGCATCAAATCAAACTCATGCAAGGCATTAGGGTGGACAAAAGATTGATTTTAGGCCAATTTTGGAATGATATTCAAGAGGATCAAATCACAATCAAATTCAATAATGGAAGAAGATTGAGTACAACCTATCAACCCTAATCCATTCCTTGATACATATAGAATGTGTACAGACTCAAAACTAGGTGAGAAGGAGGCGCAACATCAAGAACACAAACTTGAAAAATCAAGAAAAAGTGCAAGATCGAATTCAGTGTTCCAGGCATCCTCAAGGCCTTCCAGCTATCTCAATCACTTCCTGAGACTCCCAACAAGCGAAAGCAATCGAAACCAAGCATTTTCAAGCTCTATATCTCACTGTAAGTCAGTCACAATACCTAACATTTCTTGAATTCGAATTCCATGATTTAGGCATTGATAGCATGAACTAATGGTATATTCTTGATCCTTAAGACATATGCAAGCTTTCTGTATGGTTTAATTGCATTTATATGGCCTATATTGGATTTCACCATTGTTAGCGTTTGTAGCTTCGAAATAGGGTTTTTGTTTACAGGTAAAATTAGCCTTCATGAATGGTACCATCAGGTTCAGAATGACAAGACGAATCCAACCATGGCGTTAGGAGTCATTTACATTGCTCATAGAAGATTTTGGAACGAGCTCTGCTTGTAGCTACGGACAAACATCCGTAGGTAAAAGTTTGGCACTTTTACCCACGGAACAAGGTCAGGGATGACCTATGTGTCACCTTCCCATTGGTGTATTTGAATACTGACACGTTTTTCTTTGTGCCCCACTAACCCACTTTGTTTTATATATTATTATTATTATTATTCATTATATGTACAAATAAGAACGAGTGGTGCAGTGGTAGTGAAGGCGTGGAAATTGCTTCAGGACCTGGGTTCGAATCCCAGGTCCCCTAAATATTTCATGTATTTCGCCTTTTCAGGATTCAGTGCATACACAAGCCAAGGGTCTATCATGTGACCTCAAGATCCAGTCTGCCAAGTGGCCAGGTGGCCAAATCTGATGACCATCCAGGAGGGAACACCAAAAGCCAAGTCAAATGCGTAGCATAGGATCTCACAAGTCAACGTGGGCTTCAGATTGTTGGGCCCAGAAAATGCTTCTCACACCCCCAAAGCTGCTAAATTCAGGCCCAAATTTCTTTCTCTATGTTATTTATTTATTTATTTCATTTAATTTATTTTATTTATTTACTAACCAATTAAATTATTTTCTCTTTATAAAAAAATCACAAAAATATTATTTTTCACCAATTAGATTTAGGTGTATTTTTTTTATCAATAAATTTATTAATTTAATTAGGTTTATTAATTTAGATAACTTTAATTTCTTTTTTTAATTAAAACTAATTAGAACAAATAGGTTTTATTTCTAATTTAATTATATTTTATTTTTCCTAAAATTATCAAAAACCAAAAATAGGTCACTTTAATTATTTTTATTAATTAATCTAATCACTAATTAATTTGTACATTTAATTTTAAAACCTAAATTCTTTTCTTTAAAAAATATTAAAAACAACAAAGAAAACATTTTCTCTTTTCACTAGGATAGAAGGGTCAAAACTCTAATTTCTTTCCGGATCTTACTTTTCCTCGCGCGCTTTATTTTTATTATTCATATTGATGTAACTGCCTACAGTTTGTAATAGTTTAATTAGGACGTTTATTTACATTTATCACTTTAATTTCAAAGGGTTTGTTTTTGGCTATGTAAATACCCGAACCCTTGTAATAGCTTAGTTTAATTTCCGCACTTTAAATTCCGCAAAATATTGAACTATTAGATGTATGATATAGGATGCATGACAAGAATGTATGATTAATTTTAAAACAGTTAGATCATCCTAAATGTGCAAAGATAAATAAACTGAAATTGAATCATTCGCACATGCGCACTCCTAGGGAACACTCCCACTTGGTTGCCTTCGGTAAACGGTCATTGAGTATATGATTTTTTTAATGGTCGTCCTTTTGTCTGAAGATCAAAGTTGCCTCAGAAAGGTTGCCTCTGATATTGTTGCCTCGGATAAATGATCTAAGACATTAGGGTTATTACTAAGACGTCCTAACATTGCTTTAGTGATCGTATGTCCCTTTCGAATGGACCCTCAAAACTCCAACGACGGTGCTACCTACTCACTAATAGTGGGATAGCACTACCTAAAGGAAACGAACATAGAACGATTCTTTTTTCGAGTAGGTATATTAGTTCTTAAGTACTTGCTCAATCCAAACAAATTTTTTCACACTTACACTCCTTTACAAACAAAGTTTTCAAAAACGCTTCATTACACTCTTGAAGACAGAAGCAAGAGTTAAATCGAAGTCAAAACAAAAGATTTTCAAATCACACAAACACAAAGAAAACAATTTTGAAAATGATGAGCAAGTACCTAAGAGCCCGTGGAAAACCACAGATAAAAAGGGTACTAATACCTTCCCTTTCTATAATCTACCCCCCGTACTCAGAAATATCTCGAAAAAGGAATTTTTCTGTGCTTTTTCCTTTCCTTGTTGGATAAAATAAAAGACGGTGGCGAATCTTGCTTACCGCGACATTTTGCAAACACAAACGCAAAACACAAACTAACAATTTCCTTAAAAAAGGAGAAACACATCCCGGTTCTGGCCACTGTATCATAGAATTGGCGACTCTGCTGGGGAATTAATAAGTGGGGTATACCTTAGGATTAGTTCATCATATTGTTTTCAATTGTTTGATTTGTTTGCTTTATTTTGTGGGCTTTTGTATCAGAGTTACTATAGATCCTAACCCGGATCTGGGGACACCTTTTAGGTAAGTAGCAATAGACTGTGAGGGAACTGTACGGTGTAGACCGATACGGTTGAAGCAGTAGCTACGTTGGTGTGACACATTAGTTGGTACCGATATCCCTTGTGGAGGAACAAGGAAAGTATGGGGCTACTAATGGGTCATTAAGCATCAACTGACCTTAGAACCTATAATTGACTAACTTGGCCATAGAAAGTAGCAGTATGCTACACTCATTGAGACCATACTCTCGAGATGGTTCCGGCCGCGAGAAAAGATTGTGTGTCTGGAATTATGACCGATGGAGGATAGTCAGTGATATTGAGAACCTCTAGAACCCGGTTACTATTACTAGGACAGGTTGAACCAACTAAACTGTAAGAGGGTAGTACCTAAACTCCATGCCAGCCTGAAATTTAAGGGCTATTGTGTGACTTGTTTGCCCTTACCATGTTTGCTATCTGTGATACCTGTGGTGTGTTTTTATCATGACATCATGCATCATGACATAACATGCATATTTCATTATACTAACCATTTCAAAGACCGAGGGGATTCATCTTTGTTCTATTTTGCAGATCATGGCTTCTATGCGCAGAAATACCATTCGAGTCAGCTTCGTGCAGATACCTGCTCAGCTTAGAGAGTTGGTTTCAAAAGTTCCTAATACTTCTTCCTTTGTTAGAAGACATGGTCATATCCTTAACCTGGTCACTTCCAAGTTGGATGAGCAAATGATGAGCGTTTTGTTCCAGTTCTTTGACCCATTGCATCACTGTTTCACCTTCCCGGACTATCAGTGGGTCCCTACTTTGGAGGAGTTTTCTGATTTACTTGGCATATCTATTCTAGAGCAAACACCCTTTACAGGTTTGGAGATAGCTCATAGGCCAGAGGATATTGCTTCAGCCCTACATCTAACAATGGCTGATGTAATATCTAACTGGGAGATTCAGAGTGGGGTTAAAGGTTTCTTGGCTAAGTTTTTGATTGATCAAGCTCAACAATTTTGGGATAGTTTAGACTTTCAAGCATTTGAAGACATCCTGGATCTCCTCATCTATGGCTTGGTTCTGTTCCCGAATCCAGATTCTTTCGTATATGTAAATGCAGTCAAGATCTTCATGTCTCGTAACCAAGTGCCTACTCTCTTAGGTGATATTCTGCATGCTCTTTATACCCGTACCGTTCAGAGAAGGGGAACCCTCATTTGTTGTACACCGCTGCTGGCGAGGTGGTTTATTTCTCACCTCCCCAAATCTGTATTGAAGAATGAGGAAGGTATGGGTTGGGCTTACAGAATCATGTCCCTTGCTCATACGGACATCCTTTGGAGTACTAAAGATATGGAAAGAGTAGCTGTCATTGATCGGTGTGGGGAATACCCTAATGTTCCATTGCTGGGAATTAGAGGAGGCATAACCTATAATCCTTGTTCGGCCTTACGACAATTTGGATGAGCTCGAAGGGACGGTCCTCATGAGCTGCTACTTACAGGCATTATCTTTGACTTCAAGGGGGATGTTGAGGGACATCGTCGTAGATTTATACGAGCTTAGGACAGGGTGAACATGTCTAATCCACATGAGCTAGGAATGAAGACTTCTATCCCGATGCAACCGTATCTCCAGTGGGTTTGATCCCGTGCTCAAAAGTTGGGGATGCCATATGAAGCTGTTTTGCCGGTGATTGTGGAGCATACTGATGAAGAAGGTGTTCCTTATACGGTCCTACATCCTTACATGCCTACTGATATTGGGGCATTGAAGAGATCTTGGATCCAGTTAAGGGAATAAAAGGATACCTACAGAGAGAAGTATCATGAGCAGGAACGGAAGATCCTGAAGCTTACAAGGCAGCTTGAGAATGAGAGGATAATCAACGATTATGTCAGCACGAAAGGAAAACGACCATGGGAATTCTGATGTCTTTTATTGTTTCTAGTTTAGATTTGCTTTTCAGTATTTCTTTTGTAACGCCTTAAGGGCATTTGTTAAACATTGTTTCAAGTTTTAATCTAATAAAGTGTGTTTTATTTTAGTTTTACAAATTTGAATCTCCCTAAGTCTTTGAAATCATTTCATACGCATTCCATTCCCATGCACCTCATTACAGGTACAATTACAGGTTTCTTATCTTCTTCGCTGTTTATTTCAGCACAACATGTCTTCTAAAACACCTACTGATCAAGCTATTAAGACTCTTCAAGCTCAGAATGCTCAGTTCCAGGAGATGTTCCTGAACCTGACCAAGGGGCAGCAAGATTTGAAGACTCTTATCTTGAAGGATAAGAAGAAGAAGAAGAAGAAGGTGGTCCTGCTGAATATGGGCCACAGATTTGGGAACAGGTTGCGAGAGGAAGTTGATTTGTCCCATTCAACTGGAGGGGGAGAGAATCAAGAGGAAAGGAAGGGCCCTAGCCCTGTGCTTTCTGACAATGACACTGACTTTGAAGAAGACCAGTATCCTCCTGCCGAGGATAGGTATAAGCAACTCGAAGACCGGTTGAGCGCAATGGAGATCCAGAAGATACCTGGGTTGGACTTCGGAGATTTAGGTCTAGCATCTGGGGTGGTGACCCCCCACAAGTTTAAAGCACCTGTCTTTGCTAAGTATGATGGGATATCCTGTCCGAAGTTATACCTCCGCTCGTATGTCAGAAATATTTAACCATATACTGCTGATAGGAACCTGTGGGTTCATCTCTTTTAAGATAGTCTATTAGGGACTCAACTTGAATGGTTCTATCAACTGGAAGGAGCTAATGTCTGCAATTGGGAGGACCTTGCTGCTGCTTTTTATAAGAAATACCAGTATAATGCCGACCTTGCTCCCACGCGTACTCAACTTCAGAGTATGTTTATGGGTGCGAGCAAAGGCTTTAAGGACTACGCTCAGAAGTGGAGAGATCTTGCTGGAAGAGTACAACCCCCTGGCTGATAGGGAGTTGGTGGATATGTTTCTTGGGACTTTGTCTGGTCCATACTTCAATCATTTGATTGGTAGTTCATCGTCCGGGTTTAGTGAATTGATTATGACTGGGAAGAGAGTTGAGGCCGGTATTAAAAGTGGCAAAATACAGAAAGGTGCTTCGTTAAGTACAGAGAAGAAGCCTTTCAAGAAAAAAGCTAGTGCAGTTTACAGCTCGAGGAGCCAAAATCGAACCGAACGCCGCCAAGCAGTGAATGCAGTGGTAATTTCAAGACCCACTATTGCCCCACAATGCAACAATCAACAAAGAGTAGAGAGACCGCAAAGACAATATACTCGACTCAGTATGACTTTATCATAAATTCTACCACAATTGTTAAAGACCAACTTGGTGACTCTGAGGGAAGCCCTGAAGAATCCCAATACCACCTCTCCTTTGTATAATCCAAACGCCCGCCGTGCTTATCACTCTGATAGCCCAGGGCACGATACAAACAATTGACGGGCTTTAAAGAATAAGGTACGAGATCTGATTGATGCTAAGGAGATCGAGTTTGAAGCGCCGAAAAAGCCTAATGTCATGACTGCTCCTATGCCCAAGCATGGAGTAAATGTTGTGGATGATGACTCGTTTGTGACTTCCGTGAAACACATTTCTACTCCATTGATGACCGTGAAGAAGAACTTATTGTTGGCCGGTTTATTTCCGGGTTGTGGCGAAGGTTGCCACCTGTGTTCCATCCTACCTACTAGTTGCCATCTTTTGAAGTCAGGTGTTCAATGCCTGATGGATAACAAAGAAATCTTGTTCGAGAAAACTTTGGTTCCGTTGATTCCTGTTGAAGATGTTTCCATAATCACCATTTCCGCCAATTCTTCCAAGGCTTCCTCGAGAAATCCTGTTAGAATTACATCTGTTCCGAGAGTTGCTCCATTGATCATTACTATTTCTGGACCTATCCCTTACACATCAGATAAGGCTGTCCCGTGGCATTATAGGGCCGATGTGTATTATCATGGGATTAAACAAGACTTGAAGGTTGAGGAGGTTGATACTGATGTCAGCAATATTGTCGGATCTAGCAAGGTCACCCGCAGCAGAAGACTTTTCTCTCCTGAGATTTCTCCTCCAACTGTTCAAAAACCTGTTGTCATTACACCCGCCAGTACATCTGTTGATGTTCCAATTCTCACTCCAGTTATCACCCCTGTCACCGAGTCGTCTGACACTCGGGGCAAAGGGATCACCAGTGAGCCTGCCTGGACGGAGGCACCGAAGAAGATTATTGTTGAAACCTCTAGGCAGGAGATAGAGGAAATTTTGAAGATCATCAAAAAGAGCGACTACAACATAGTCGAGCAGCTGGGGAAAACCTCGTAGAAGATCTCTATGTTGTCTTTATTGTTGTGCTCAGAAGCCCACACCAAGGATTTAATTGCATTCCTTAAAACTGCGCATGTGCCACAGGAAATATCTGCTGATCAATTCAAAGACTGTGTGGCTAGTTTGACCGCTGATAACGGGTTGGGTTTCTCCGACGCAGATTTGACTGCCAAAGGAAAGAATCACAATGACGCTCTGCATGTTTCAATCGAGTGCAGGGGCACTACTCTAGCTCACGTACTGGTGGATATTGGGTCCTTGTTGAATGTTTTACCCAAAAAAGCGTTAGACCGGTTGGACTGTGAAGGGTTGGTGCTGAAGCCGAGTAATATTGTGGTTAGGGCCTTTGATGGGTCCAAAAGGATGGTACATGGAGAGGTGGATATCCCTGTTAAGGTTGGTTCCCAGACTTTTGCGTCTACATTCTATGTGATGAACATTCGACCATCTTATTCTTGTTTGCTGGGTCGCCCGTGGATCCATAAAGCTGGGGCAGTAACTTCTACGCTCCATCAGATGTTAAAATACCCAGTAAAGGGGAAGATTATTACAGTACGAGAAGAGAAGTACATGGTGAGCCACCTTAACTCTTTTCGGTATGTGGAGATGGATGGGGAGTTCATTGAAACCCCGTGTCAGAATTTTGAGGAAGTCCCCCAGACACTGGCGTCGACTGAAACTGTTGCTGAAGATCCTCCAATGAAGATGGCTTCCCTTAAGCATGCCCGGGCTGTTATTGAAAAAAGTGGGTGTGCGAATTGGGGCCAACTCCCTGACTTTGCACACAAAACTGACAAGTTTGGTTTGTGTTTTACTGCAGAAGCTCAAAGGGCTGTTCGGCGTGCGTGGATTGGAAGACCTCCCATGCGTATCAGTAATCCGAAAGTGAATGCAATTGAAGATGATGATGAAGAGTCTGAGTTTGACAGCTGGATTTACCCGACTACCGACGACAAATTAAGAAATTGGACGACAAAGGACTTCGTGCCCATTTCTTTTATTACACAGTAATAATACTTTTGTTTTGAGATTTGTAATAGACAATTTGAAACTTTTACAGCCCGGTGCCTTACCCGAGACACCGTGGCTTTGTTTGTGAGGGTTTATTATTTGTCATTTCCATATATCATTAATAAAAGCATTGGACGTTTTCTTGCATTACAAATTTTGCGCTCCCTGTCTTTCCTTTCTATCTTACACTTTATAAAACAACTATTTATCTTACACACACTCACATATCATAATACAGGTCCACATCCACTCTGGATCCCACTGATAACGACTCTGCTACTGCCAGTTATGACTTCGAAAGTCCGATCAACCAAGCCGAGGACGAAGGTGAGGATGATTGTGAAGTGCCTGGGGAACTTGCTAGACTGTTACTTCGGGAAGAGAGGGCCATACAGCCGCATGAAGAGCCATTGGAATCAGTGAATTTGGGTACAGAGGAAGACAAGAAAGAGGTCAAGATCGGTGAAAATCTGGAATCTAGTGTCAAGCAACGGTTGATACAGATGCTGCACGACTATGTTGAGATCTTCGCTTGGTCTTATGAAGATATGCCTGGGTTGGATACCAATATTGTGGTTCACCGCCTGCCAACTAAGGAAGATTGTCCTCTAGTAAAATAGAAGGTTCGTCGAATGCGCCCAGAGATGTCTGAGAAAATCAAGGCTGAGGTTATGAAACAGTTTGATGCCGTTTTTCTAGCAGTTACTTCTTACCCGCAGTGGGTTGCCAACGTGGTTCCAGTGCCGAAGAAATATGGTAAGGTTCAGATGTGTGTTGACTATAGGGATCTGAATAGGGCAAGCCCCAAGGATGATTTCCCTCTGCCTCATATCGACGTTCTGGTTGACAACACCGCACAACATAAGGTCTTCTCTTTTATGGATGGTTTCTCCGGTTACAATCAGATTAAGATGGCTCCTGAGGATATGGAGAAGACAACGTTCGTTACACAATGGGGTACCTTTTGCTACAAAGTCATGCCGTTTGGATTAAAGAATGTTGGGGAAACGTATCAGCGTGCCATGGTCGCTTTGTTCCACAACATGATTCATCATGAGATTGAGGTGTACGTTGACGACATGATTGCAAGATCCTAGACTGAAGAGGAACATCTTGAACATCTCCATAAGTTATTTGACAGGTTGAAGTTGTATAACCTGAGGTTAAACCCGAACAAGTGTACTTTCGGAGTAAGGTCTGGTAAGCTGTTGGGTTTCGTCGTTAGTGATAAAGGTATTCAAGTGGATCCTGCAAAGGTGAAGGCTATACAGGAAATGCCGGCTCCCTGAACTGAAAAAGAAGTCAGAGGCTTTTTGGGACGTCTGAATTACATTGCCCGATTCATCTCACACCTGACTGCTACTTGTGAACCAATCTTCAAGCTGTTGAAGAAAGATCAAGTGGTGAGATGGAACGATGAATGCCAGGCCGCTTTCGAAAGAATCAAGGAATATCTCCAAGAGCCACCTATTTTGATGCCTCCAGTTGAAGGAAGACCTTTGATCTTATACATGACAGTACTCGGTAATTTGATGGGGTGTGTGCTGGGGCAGCATGACGAGTCTAGCCGAAAAGAGCATGCTATTTATTACCTTAGCAAAAAGTTTACCGACTGCGAGACCCGATACTCGTTGCTTGAGAAAACTTGTTGCGCTTTGGCATGGGCTGCTCGTCGGCTGCGACAGTATATGCTGACTCACACCACCTTATTGATATCAAAGATGGATCCAATCAAGTATATCTTCGAAAAGCCTGCCTTGTTTGGAAGAATAGCAAGATGGCAGATGATCTTGACTGAGTATGTGTTGTACCCCAAAATTTGCCCTCCCATTTCCTCAACATTTTCTCATCACAAGACCTTTGAAGATCAAGATCCAGTTAGGGTTTCCTCTGCTCAGGACTTCTCCTTGCACTGTGGACTCAAATTAGGGTTTGTGTTTGCCTAAGGATGTTTTGACCTAAAATGCCTAAGATGACTTTCATGCTTCATATTGGACTCCCAACTTTACCCATGCCAAGTTTCAAGTCTTGATTCCAAGTTTTGCCCAGTCAATTGGACCGTTGACCTAGAAATCAGCTGTATTGGGGAAAAAGTCAACTGTGGCCAATTGACAGTCAAATCTCATGAAATTGGATCCACATCAACATTATGAACTCATATGGACCATTTGATCAAGTTTGGATCACAATTCCACAAGAAATTTGATCAGATCACCAAAAGGGCAAAAGGGTCATTTTTAGGGTTTTGACTGCAGAAAGGCAATTTTTGACTGTTTGACCTAGCCAATGGCAAACCAAGTTCACATATGGACTCAAGGACTCAATGAAATGGCCTTGACACATTCATCAAGCTCAAAAGACCCCAAGTACACAAGATTGATAGTTGAATTTCCCAGTCAATTGATCAATTTTGACTGTATACTGAAAAGTCAAACTTTGACTTTTTGGTCAAAATCAAGAGTCAAGATTCATTTTTCATCAAAACTTGCCAAATCATGAAACTTGTTCACCAAGAAATCACAAAATGCAAATTAGGGTTTGAAAATGGAATTTTTCATAACTTAGAATTTTTCTAAGTTATGAAAAACCTTAATTTTTTCCCAACTTTGCCCCACCTTTTCACCAAGATCCATTTGGATTCAAACAAAAGTCAAAACATGAAAGTTGTAGCTTGTTGCATAATCTACAACTTTGATTCACAAAGTTTTCTCATTTGAAGCTTGTATCTCAAGTTACAATTTTTTGAATAAGGGCACTAAACCATTTTTAACTTAGTGAAATTTTAACCTATTTTGACAAGGTTTTCTACCCCACTTCAAGGCCACTTTTCATACCCTTCCACTTGGAATTTTAATTTGCACTTCAAAGATGGATTGTAGTACACATTCCAAGCTTTCCAAAATGTCCAAGAACTCATCAAACAACCTCATAACTTGAGAGATTCGAATTTCACAAGTTGGCAAAAATTCACTTTTGTTCTTCATCAAAACATGTTCATAAACTTGCAAATCTGAACTTAGCTTGCTTTATGCTTGATTACAGGTCCTTGAACCATTCCATACTCAATAATTTAATGCATATTCAATGTGTTAAGACCATGTTCTTTGTGTTCTAACATTGCATAGTGGATTAATCCTAAACTAGATAAAGTGAACTTTCCATTTTTGAAAAGATTAACTTTATGTCCAATTGCAAATCAAGAAGGTACAAGCAAAATCCTTTTGGCACAAGATTATGGGCAAATTGCTCTGATCAAGAGAGGCTTATGCAGCAGGATTAGAGGCCCCTACTGACCTAAAACACAAAGTGACCTTTGCTTGCTTCATTTTCAAGTAACATTGCATAACTTATCACAACTCTCTCTTCAGCATAGAAACACAACACAAAAAGCTATCAAACACATTCCATAGAACATATCCAAGCTTCTACACGAGCCATTGACCTCCCAAACATCCTCAAACCAAAAAACACCATCAAACTGCAAAAACAGAGTTGCCTCTGCAGTTTGATTGCTAACTCCTATTTCCCTCAAGTTCTTGTGCAAAAACCAGTTCACACACATTCCCTAGTGCTTATGCAAGCTAACCATGTCCTGAAACCTGACCTGTAACACCTCCAAGCCACTTCACCATTTTTAATTTTCTGTTTTGCAGTTGGAGTTCACTAGCTCGATTCAGGGAGTTTCAAGACAAAGTAGGACTTGGAAAAGCATCCTTACACTTCAAGGAAGCTATACAAATCATCATTTTACTCTGAAACATCCTCCATTGCAAAGCAAGATTCCAACTGAACAGGTACATTCATGGAGTTCTATCTCTCTTGTTAGGCATTGTTAGCTTTAGGTTTGTGAAGAAAATATGTCACAATCATAGCCCTGAACATGCTCATATGTTTAGATTTCATTTATATTTCGTGTGCTTAGAGAATTTTATGTCTGAACATGGTTAAAAAATTAGGTCAGGATTTGGGAGAGAAGAAATTCTCTCTCATTTCTGAGAGTTAGCTTGACTTCTTTATATGTCTAGAACCGTGGTTTCAAGCTCTACAGGTTTCATGTTGGAAGATTTGGCAAAAGATCAAGGAATGAGAAGTTAGAAAACGCGTGTTTTTGAACAAGGAAGTGTTCTGAGGTTGAAGATGAAGCTACATGGGCTGGGCCTGTGTGGTTTCTTCTTTTTGCACCATGTTTCCATTTTCTCACCCCCCTGAGCCCATTTGTTCATTTTTTTAACATTTTTGACTTTTTCTTTTTTTGTTTGACTTGTTTATTTTTTCCCAGCACATTAAAATTTTGAAAATATTTTTTCCATCATTTTTTGTATTTATGGCATATTTATTTGATTTATTCCTTTGCTTATACATAAATATATACATATTTTTATTTAGAATAAATATGAAAATAATGTAAATACATTTTTTATTTTTATTTACCTTCTGAAAATATTTCACATAAAAAATACTCTTTTTATTTATTTTATTAAAATATTAAATAAATATTTATTTTTTGTATAATACATATTTAAGATTTAATATATACATATATATATGTTTATCAATATATTTAAGTTAAAATATAAAAATACTTGAATTTTTTCATTTTTATTAATATTTGATACAAAAATACTTTTTCCATAATATACTTCATTTTATTTTATTTTTATAAATAATAAATAAATGTTTGTATTAAATCAATTAATATCCATTTTCATTAAAATTAGGGTTTTTGCCCTAAATTCAAAATACTCCAAAAAAAAAAATAATATAATTTTTATTTTCTTTTCTCTTTTACATAAATAATATTTTTTACATATACAAAACATTTCTTTTGCATCTTGCATTCTTATTTAATTTTGGTACATTGATTAAATTGCAAATATTCAAAATGATGTAATAATGTAGATTTAAATTCTTGTCAATATCCCCATTTGAACATTTGTACCCCCCTTCCCATATTTGGTTTTTTAATAGCTTAGTAAATTTAATTTCGCACTTTATTGCTTTCTAATGATAACATGTTAGAATTAGGGTTTGTATGCGAAAAAACGATAAAAAATAGTTTGACCTAATACAAGATAAAGGAGCATGAAAATAAACAACACATCTCACACTTGCACCCCTAGGGTATTCCACTTGTTGCCTTCAAATAAATGGGCCATATTATATGTTGAATTTCTTTGGGCAAAGCAAACAATTTGAATGATCATAGTCCCTCGACAAAACTTTTCAAAACAAACAAAAACAAATGATCAAGTCCCTTAAAGAAAATTGCCCAAAGACATTTAACGCCGTTGCAATTATGGTCTAAACGATGACCCGCGCCTGTCCCTCTCACATCCTAACATAAGGTTGTCCACCAAATTCAATGGTGGAACAAACTTGTTAAAAGGGTTAAAACATAGCAATAATCTTTTGAGAAATTTAGGAGTAGATAACCTCTTAGTTGCTTGAATCAAACTTGCAAAACAAAACACTTGCCTAATTTCAAAATCACACATCACTACACTTTCAAAAACAACTTTCAAAAACAAATGAAAACTTTTTCAAAAGACATACATCTTTGTATACATCCCCACATGGATCATTACAAAGGTTGCCACCACATTGGCATCTTTTCAAAACATTTTCAAAACCCACACACAAAGCACCATTTCAAACAAATTGAAAACAAAAGGCAAGTGATCTAAACAAGTAACTAAGAGCCCATGGATAACCATGGATAGAAAGGGTGCTAATACATTCCCTTTCTATAATCTACTCCCCGAACCCAAGAAAACATCTCAAAAGGTTTTTGCTGTGCTTTTTAACCTTTCCTTAGGATAAAATAAAAAGTCGGTGGCGACTCTTGCTAACCGCAACATTTGTGAATACAAACGCAAAACCTCAAGTCAGGGATTCATTAGAGCTTGGGACAGAATCCACAAAGCTGACCCACATGAGTTGGGACCAAAGACTTCTCTACCAATGGTGCCCTATTGCAAATGGGTCCGCATCCGTGCTCAAAGGTTAGGTATGCCCTACGAAGCTGTTAGACCTCTCATTCTTGAATCTCCTGATGAAGATGGGGTTCCTCCAACTGTCCTCCCTCCTCAGATACCTACTGATTTTGACACCATGAAGAGATCTTGGGCACAGCTAAAGGAAGAACGGGATTTCTATCGGGAGAAATTCAACGAGCAGGAACGGAAGATCCAGAGGCTGACTAAGCAATTGGAGGAAGAGCGGGTCCTAAACAACTACATCAGCACTGAAAAGAGGAGGCCATGGGAGCATTGATGAGCTTTGATGTTTCCTTTTGTAGTTTTATTTCCTTTTCAATATTTTTCATTCCTGTAATGCCTAAGGGCAAGTTGTTGAACAATTGAAATTTTAATCTAATGAAGTGTGTTTCCCTTTTTATCTACAAAGTTGAATCTTGTTTGTCTTTGAAAACATAAAACATACGCATTCCATTGCACCATATGCATAACAGGTACCCTATTTTACAGGTTGCTTAATTTTCTTCGCTGTTTGTGTGAACAGTCATCATGAATCCAGACTCCTCCAGTGAGCAAGCAATCAAGGCCCTTCAGGCCCAAAGTGCACAGTTTCAAGAGATGGTCCTAAGCCTAGCCCAAGGTCAGCAAGAGTTGAAGACTCTACTCATGAAGAAGAAGAAGAAAAAGAGGACTGCGCTGTTCAACACCGGACGCAGATTTGGGAACACACTCCACAATGAAGCTGATCCAACCACTTCTTCTGCTGAGAAAAACAGTCCCCAAGGGGGAGGAGCTCCTAGTCCCGCAGTCTCCGACAACGAGACGGACTATAACGACGAACAGTACCCACCTGCTGCTGACAGATACAAACAATTGGAGGACCGCTTGAGCGCCATGGAAATTCAGAATGTGCCGGGACTGGATTTCGGAGATTTGGGGTTATCTTCTGGGGTGGTAATTCCACACAAGTTTAAGGCACCTGCCTTCGCCAAGTATGATGGGGTCTTCTGTCCAAAGCTACATCTAAGGTCGTACGTAAGGAAGATCCAACCTTATACGGCGGATAAGAACCTCTGGATTCACTTCTTCCAAGATAGTCTCTCGGGGTCACAGCTGGAATGGTTCTACCAATTGGATGGAGCTAGCATCCGACACTGGGAAGATTTGGCAACCGCATTCTACAGACAATACCAATACAATTCTGATCTCGCTCCTACACGTACCCAACTTCAGGGTATGTCTCTAGGAACGGGTGAAGGCTTCAAAGAGTACGCTAAAAAATGGAGAGATTTGGCTGGCAGGGTGCAGCCTCCATTGACTGATCGAGAGCTGGTTGATATGTTTCTAGGGACGTTGTCTGGTCCGTTTTTCAATCATTTGGTTGGTAACTCCTCCGCCGGGTTTACAGATTTGATATTGACGGGAGAAAGAATTGAAGCTGGCATCAGGTCAGGCAAGATACAAAAGGCTGCCTCCACAAGTGCTGAGAAGAGGCCGTTTAAGAAAGAAGCAAGTGCCGTCTATGGTCCTAGAAGACAAGTCAAGCCCGAAAATCGCCAAGCCGTCAATGCTTTGGTCATCTCAAAACCTGTTGCTGCTCCTCAGCAGTACAATCAACAAAGAAGCGAAAGGCCCAAGAGGCAGTATACTCGACTGAGTATGACCTTATCTCAAATTTTACCCCAACTGTTATCCACCAACCTGGTGACCCTCAAAGAAGCTCCTAAGGTCGTCAACACTGCGTCTCCTAAGTATAACCCAAATGCCCGGTGTGCTTATCATTCTGATAGCCCCGGGCACACTACTGATGATTGCTGGGCCTTGAGAAACAAAGTACAAGATCTGATCGATGCAAAGGAAATTCAGTTTGAAGCGCCGGAGAGACCAAATGTTTTAACTGCTCCTATGCCCCAGCATAGAGTAAATGCCGTTGAGGAAGAAATGTACGCTGTTTCGGTAGATGAAGTTGTCACCCCTCCGAAGACTGTTAAGAAGAACCTACTGCGGGCCGGTTTATTTCCGGGTTGCGGTGAAGGTTGCCTGTTCTGTGCTGTTTCCCTATCTGATTGTCCCTTGCTGAGGTTAGGCGTCCAAAGCCTAATGGATAGCAAGGAGATTCTGTTTAAGAAGTCTGCTGTTCAGTTGGTTCCGATAAAAGAAGTTTCTGTGGTTACCATCTTCAATAATCCAATCAAGGCTCCCCCGAAGAAGCCTGTTCAAATCATGACTGTTGCACCTGTGATTATTACTGTCCCGGGGCCTCTCCCCTACGTGTCTGATAAAGCTGTCCCCTGGCATTATGGGGCAGACGTGTATGTAAATGGAATCAAACAAGAATTCGACACTGGCGCCAGTATCTGCGATATCACTGGTCCAGCCAAGGTCACCCGCAGTGGCAGGCTCTTCTCGCCTGACATTGCACCTCCCGCTATTCGAAGACCCCTCCTTATCACACCTACAAGTTTACCTGTTCCTGCTACTGATCAAGTTGTTTCCCCTGCCGCCGAGTCATCTAATGCTCGGGGCAAAGAGATTGAAGAAGAGCCTGCCCGGATGGAGGCACCAATACCCATAAATGCTGAGGCCTCCCGACAAGAAATGGAGGAGATTCTGAAAATAATAAAGAAAAGTGATTTCAATATTGTCGAGCAGCTGGGGCATACGCCCTCCAAGATCTCCCTGCTCTCCTTGTTGCTATGCTCCGAGGCCCATGCCAAGGCCTTGATCTCATTTCTCAAGACGGCCCATGTGCCGCAGGAGACGTCTGCAGTCCAGTTCACTGATTGCATAGCGAATCTGACAGCAGACAATGGCTTGGGTTTTTCAGATGCTGACCTGACCGCGAAGGGAAGAGACCACAATGATGCCCTGCATGTCTCTATCGAATGCAGGGGCACTACTCTGGCGCATGTATAGGTGGATACTGGTTCTTCCTTGAATGTTCTACCGAAAAAGGCTTTAGATCGTCTGGATTATGAAGGCCTGGAATTGAAGCCCAGCAACATCATCGTCAGGGCCTTTGACGGTTCAAAAAGGATGGTTCATGGAGAGGTTAACATCCCTATTCGTGTGGGCTCTCAAGTGTTTGACTCTACTTTTTATGTGATGGATATACGTCCATCGTACTCTTGTCTACTGGGTCGACCTTGGATCCATAAAGCTGGGGCAGTGACCTCTACCTTACACCAGAAGCTGAAGTACCCTGTCAGGGGGAAGATCGTCACTGTGCAAGGAGAAGAGGAGTATATGGTAAGCCATTTAAATTCCTTCAGATACATTGAGATGGATGGGGAGTTTATTGAAACCCCCTTTCAGCATTTCGAGGAGGTACATCCAATTTCAGCAGCAGCAGAGACAGCGGTCGAAGAGAATGTTTCCTTGAAGATGGCTTCCCTAAGGGATGCCCGGGCTGTGGTTCAGAAAGGCAATTGTGCAAACTGGGGTCAGCTTCCTGACTTCACTCAGAAGAACGACAAGTTTGGGCTGGGCTTTACTGCAGAGGCTCAGAAGGCTGTACGCAAAGAGAAAATCAGAAAGGCTCCGGTGTTTATTTCCAGCTCAAGGGTGAATGCTATCGAGGAGGATGTAGAGGAAGCAGAGTTTGACAGTTGGATCTACCCGACTGCCAGCGACGGACCAAGCAACTGGACGGCAAAGGATTTTACCCCTATCACATTTGTCACGCAGTAATTAATTTCTTTTGATTTCCAATTTGTAACAAACAATATGTTAAAACTTTGTTGGCTCGGTGTCCTACCCGGGGCATCGTGGCTCCATTTGTGAGGGCTTTTTTGTATGACATTTTCATGTATCATCAATCAAAACATTGGACGTTTGTTGCATTTCAAATCTTGTGCTCTTTTCCTTTCTGTGTTATATATATTGCAAAACAGCTATATTTACACACACTCACTTATACAGGTTTCAATCCACTCTGGATCTCACTGGTAACAGCTCTGCTACCGCCAGTTATGACTTCGAAAATCCGATCAACTTGGCCGAAGACGAAGGTGAAGATGATTGCGAAGTGCCTGGTGAACTCGCAAGACTGCTACTCCAGGAAGAGAGGGCTATTCAGCCACATGAAGAGCCTGTGGAAACAATTAACTTGGGTACTGAGACAGATAGGAAAGAGGTCAAGATTGGTGCCAATCTAGAGCTCAGCGTGAAGCAACGATTGATCCAGATGCTACAAGACTACATGGAGATTTTTGCTTGGTCCTATGAAGATATGCCTGGTTTGGATGCCGACATTGTAGTTCACCACCTGCCAACCAAGGAAGATTGCCCTCCGGTAAAGCAAAAAGTCCGACGGATGCGTCCAGAGATGTCTGAAAAGATCAAGGCCGAGGTTATGAAACAGTTTGATGCCGGGTTCCTTGCAGTGACTTCTTACCCTCAGTGGGTTGCCAATGTGGTGCCAGTGCCGAAGAAGGATGGTAAAGTCAGAATGTGTGTTGACTACAGGGATCTGAACAGAGCCAACCCCAAAGATGACTTCCCCTACCTCACATTGATGTCCTTGTTGATAATACAGCTCAACACAAGGTGTTCTCCTTCATGGATGGTTTTTCAGGGTATAATCAGATTAAGATGGCTCCAGAAGATATGGAGAAGACTACCTTTGTGACTCAGTGGGGCACCTTCTGTTATAAGGTCATGCCATTCGGATTGAAAAATGCTGGGGCAACCTATCAACGTGCCATGGTTGCTTTATTTCATGATATGATCCATCATGAGATTGAGGTATACGTTGATGACATGATCGCAAGGTCTCAAACTGAGGAGGAGCACCTTGACCATCTGAGGAAGTTATTTGACCGACTCAAGTTATACAAGCTGAGGTTGAATCCCAACAAATGCACCTTCGGGGTAAGATCCGGAAAATTGCTAGGTTTCATTGTAAGTGATAAGGGTATTCAGGTGGACCCTGCCAAGGTAAAAGCCATACAAGAGATGCCGACTCCAAAAGCAGAGAAAGAAGTCAGAGGTTTCCTAGGACGACTGAATTACATTGCCCGATTCATCTCACATCTGACTGCTACTTGTGAGCCAATCTTCAAATTGCTGAAGAAAGATCAAGTGGTACGCTGGAACGATGAATGTCAGGCTGCCTTTGAAAGGATAAAGGAATACCTTCAAGAGCCGCCCATTCTTATGCCACCGGTGGAAGGAAGACCTCTGATACTTTACTTGACAGTACTTGACAATTCAATGGGGTGTGTGCTGGGGCAGCATGACGAGTCTGGCCGAAAAGAGCACGCTATTTATTACTTGAGCAAAAAGTTTACCGACTGTGAGTCTCGTTACTCACTGCTCGAGAAAACTTGCTGCGCTCTTGTATGGGCTGCTCGCCGGCTGAGACAGTATATGCTGACTCACACTACTTTATTGATTTCAAAGATGGATCCCATCAAGTACATATTTGAAAAGCCCGCTCTGTCTGGAAGAATAGCGAGATGGCAAATGATCTTGACAGAATATGACATCCAGTATACAACTCAGAAAGCAATTAAGGGAAGTGTACTGGCAGATCATTTGGCACACCAACCTGTGGACGATTATCAATCATTGAACTTTGATTTTCCGGACGAAGACATCATGGTGGTAACTGACTGTGAAGTACCTGGACCGGATGAAGGACCTGAGGAAGGATCCCGATGGTCTATGCATTTTGATGGAGCCTCCAATGCTTTGGGTAACGGCGTCGGTGCTGTAATCATATCTCCCAAAGGAACTCATACTCCCCTCACCGCCCGATTATGTTTCAGCTGCACCAATAATATGGCAGAATATGAGGCATGTATCATGGGTTTACAAGCTGCAATCGACTTAAGGATCAAATTTCTAAGTGTCTTCGGAGATTCCGCTCTCGTGATCAATCAGATCAAAGGCGAGTGGGATACGAAACACCCGAATCTTATTCCTTACAAAGAGTATGTGTTGACCTTGCTTCCCCACTTTGAAGAGATAACTTTCGAACACTTCCCTAGAGAGGAGAATCAGCTAGCGGACGCCCTAGCTACGATGTCTTCAATGTTCAAAGTTAAATGGGACAATGAGGCTCCCCGAATCATAATCTGGAAGTTGGATGAACCGGCATACTGCTGCGAGCTCGAGGCTGAAAAGGTGACCGAAAAACCCTGGTATCATGAGGTGAAGAGGTATTTGGAAGCTCAAGAATACCCTGAAGGTGCGTCTGTCAATGATAAGAAGTTCATGAGGAGGTTTGCTGCAAAATTCTTCCTCAGCAACGACATTCTCTACAAACGGAATCATGATTCAACTCTGCTACGTTGTGTGGATAAGGCAGAAGCAGAGAAAATCATGATGGAGCTGCATGAAGGTACATTTGGAACACATTCCAGTGGACACACCATGGCTAAGAAAATCCTTCGAGCAGGATATTTCTGGTCCACAATGGAAGCCGATTGTTACCAACACTCCCGAACTTGTCATAAATGCCAGATCTATGCTGACAAGGTGCATATCCCTCCTGTTCCTTTGAATGTCCTGACGGCACCTTGGCCTTTTGCAATGTGGGGTATCGATATGATCGGCGAGATTCGGCCGACGGCATCCAATGGGCATCGCTTCATCTTGGTGGCGATCGATTACTTCACGAAATGGGTTGAGGCATCTTCCTATGCCACAGTAACCAAGAGCGTCGTGGCACGTTTCATCCGGCATAATCTGATCTGTCGGTACGGCGTCCCGGAAAGAATCATTACGGACAATGGTACCAATCTCAATAACAAAATGATCACTGAACTCTGTGAACAATTCAAGATACAGCACCACAATTCTTCTCCCTACCGGCCGAAGATGAATGGGGCTGTAGAGGCAGCCAATAAAAATATCAAGAAAATTGTGCAGAAGATGACAGTCACCTATAAAGATTGGCACGAGATGTTACCGTTCGCTCTTCATGGGTACCGCACCTCAGCAAGGACGTCAACCGGGGCAACTCCCTTCTCCTTGGTCTATGGCATGGAGGCAGTCTTGCCAATTGAAATCCAGATACCCTCTCTCCGGATAATGAAGGATGCAGACTTGGATGAAGATGATTGGATCCAAACTCGACTTAACCAATTAAATCTGATTGACGAAAAGAGGCTCACTGCTATCTGTCATGGTCAAACGTATCAGAAACGGATGATCAGGGCATTTAACAAGAGAGTCAGACCACAAGAGTATCAAGTTGGGGACCTGGTAATCAAACGCATCATCCTTCCTCAAAGTGATCCCCGGGGCAAATGGACCCCTACTTACGAAGGGCCATTTGTGGTTAAACGTGTGTTCTCAGGAGGAGCCATGATCCTAACCACCATGGATGGTGACGACCTTCCTCACCCCGCCAATGCAGACATAGTGAAAAAATACTACGCATAAATAAAAGACCCGCTAGGTTGACATACCTAGGCAAAAATAAGGGCTTCCCGGCGAACCAAAAGGGTTCGGGCAAAAATAAGGGATGAAATGAATAAAAATCTGTACACCCGGCAAGTCGAAAACCCGAAAGGGCGGCTTGGGCAAAAATGGGTATCCCGGTGGACTGAAAACCCGAAAGGGCGGTCCAGGCAAAAGTTAGGGATGAAAGCGTAACACTATGTCTCATTGGATCACTTCGCATCCGGAATTCGGCATCAACTATCTGGCTCAAGATTTCGGCATCGACCAATCAGCTTCATCTTCAATTAGGCAGCAAGGCGATGAGACGTTCGAAGACATAAAGGCGATAGCAGAGTTGGAACCCAGTGGGATTGTTCACATAGCTGTTTTGTTTCCTTTTTCAAATTGTAAACTCTATATTATTTGGCGGCGTCCTCTTACTAGGATGTCAGCCTCTTGTACAAAAACGCCTATTTACAGGCAAACTCAAAAATCAATACAAATTCACTTGTCCATACAAATTACCATTGTTTTCCTTTTTCTGTTTTGTCTTGCGAAGAACGTCCAATGTTCATTTTTGATATATGCATTTGACATTAAATTGCTAATTCATAAATACTTGCATATGAAACGAGAGATTGATTACAGGTGACATCAGAGACAGGGGCAATTGAAGTTTCTAATGCAGTCTGGTTGTTTTGTCCGCCAAGGTACCAAGGTAAATTCAACCGAAGAATGTGGCCAAATCATCTCAACTCCCCGCGGAGTAAAACAAGATGCGGCGATACTTTCCCCAAGCAAAGTTGATTCCCCGTCGATCCTGAAAAGGACACAACATTCCCCGGCAGGTTTAAAAGCTCATCCCCAGTAGATTCTGGAAGCTTATCCCCTGCAGAGTACGGACGCATCTCCCCGGTTTTATTCAAAGGTTATTTCCCATCAGGGCTTATAACTGGGTTATCCTCAGCTAATTACCACGGAAGACCGCCCTCGGCAAAGTTCCTTCAATCCCCAGCGGAGTTTATCATCATTATCCCCAGCGGAATCCATCTTTAAAGTCCTCAACAGGCCTCTCAGCAAAACTTCGGCCAAGTGTCTATTCCACAGAGCAATTCTCCGGCCGATCGTCAAGGATTTATTTTCCTAAGGCGAAATTACATCCATAAGCATTTCACATTTTCATACATCTTGCTTACATATATTATAAAGCGCATACAACACCATCTCATGTTGAACATCATGAGATCATGCATATCATACATCATGACATTGCATACAACTTACGTTTTTTGCCTTTTCAGGAAAAAGACAATCCCAAAAACAACCACCTTCAACTGTCACAATTCCAGATTCGATACCTGTATCTAGCCAGGGCACATCTGAGAGTGATCAGTTTCCAGACTCGATTCCTGTATCTAGCCAGGGCACGTCTGAAGAGTTCAAAGATTCAATTCCTGTACCCAGCCAGGGCATATCTAGCAACTATCGCAACGCCAGATTCGATTCCTGTATCCAGCCAGGGCATATCTGTTAACAACATTTCCAGACTCGACTCCTGTATCTAGCCAGGGCACGTCTGAAGAGTTCAAAGATTCGATTCCTGTATCCAGCCAGGGCACATCTATTAACGACTATTTCCAGATTCGACTCCTGTATCCAGCCAGGGCACATCTGTGAGCAAACCAATTGTAGATTCGATACCTGTATCTAGCCAGGGCATATCTGCATAAGGAGATTGAAGATCAAACACCTGTAACAAGCCAGGAAAACATCCGTCTTTCTCAAATACACAAGTTCTCGCTAAGGAATCTCTTATGCGATCGACACTTCCAAATGGCATCTATAAGCCCATTCCCGACAAGGTTCCGTCACACCTCCGGATGGCATCTATAAGCCCATCTCCCTATCCACCATCTCTCCAAATGGCATCTATAAGCCCATTCCTGACACCACATTGTTGAGACTCCAGCATGCGAGTGCAAATTTCCGGGCACTCTAGTGTCCAATCTCCTTTTACCCTCGAGTCACGAAAGGCAAACTTGCCAATCTAACTCTTCAGGTTCAAGAAGATTGAACAGGGGCAACTGTTGTACCCCAAAATTTTCCCTCCCATTTCCTCAACATTTTCTCATCACAAGACCTTTGAAGATCAAGATCCAGTTAGGGTTTCCTCTGCTCAGGACTTCTCCTTGCACTGTGGACTCAAATTAGGGTTTGTGTTTGCCTAAGGATGTTTTGACCTAAAATGCCTAAGATGACTTTCATGCTTCATATTGGACTCCCAAGTTTACCCATGCCAAGTTTCAAGTCTTGATTCCAAGTTTTGCCCAGTCAATTGGACAGTTGACCTAGAAATCAGCTGTATTGGGGAAAAAGTCAACTGTGGCCAATTGACAGTCAAATCTCATGAAATTGGATCCACATCAACATTATGAACTCATATGGACCATTTGATCAAGTTTGGATCACAATTCCACAAGAAATTTGATCAGATCACCAAAAGGGCAAAAGGGTCATTTTTAGGGTTTTGACTGCAGAAAGGCAATTTTTGACTGTTTGACCTAGCCAATGGCAAACCAAGTTCACATATGGACTCAAGGACTCAATGAAATGGCCTTGAAACATTCATCAAGCTCAAAAGACCCCAAGTACACAAGATTGATAGTTGAATTTCCCAGTCAATTGATCAATTTTGACTGTATACTGAAAAGTCAAACTTTGACTTTTTGGTCAAAATCAAGAGTCAAGATTCATTTTTCATCAAAACTTGCCAAATCATGAAACTTGTTCACCAAGAAATCACAAAATGCAAATTAGGGTTTGAAAATGGAATTTTTCATAACTTAGAATTTTTCTAAGTTATGAAAAACCCTAATTTTTTCCCAACTTTGCCCCACCTTTTCACCAAGATCCATTTGGATTCAAACAAAAGTCAAAACATGAAAGTTGTAGCTTGTTGCATAATCTACAACTTTGATTCACAAAGTTTTCTCATTTGAAGCTTGTATCTCAAGTTACAATTTTTTGAATAAGGGCACTAAACCATTTTTAACTTAGTGAAATTTTAACCTATTTTGACAAGGTTTGCTACCCCACTTCAAGGCCACTTTTCATACCCTTCCACTTGGAATTTTAATTTGCACTTCAAAGATGGATTGTAGTACACATTCCAAGATTTCCAAAATGTCCAAGAACTCATCAAACAACCTCATAACTTGAGAGATTCGAATTTCACAAGTTGGCAAAAATTCACTTTTGTTCTTCATCAAAACATGTTCATAAACTTGCAAATCTGAACTTAGCTTGCTTTATGCTTGATTACAGGTCCTCGAACCATTCCATACTCAATAATTTAATGCATATTCAATGTGTTAAGACCATGTTCTTTGTGTTCTAACATTGCATAGTGGATTAATCCTAAACTAGATAAAGTGAACTTTCCATTTTTGAAAAGATTAACTTTATGTCCAATTGCAAATCAAGAAGGTACAAGCAAAATCCTTTTGGCACAAGATTATGGGAAAATTGCTCTGATCAAGAGAGGCTTATGCAGCAGGATTAGAGGCCCCTACTGACCTAAAACACAAAGTGACCTTTGCTTGCTTCATTTTCAAGTAACATTGCATAACTTATCACAACTCTCTCTTCAGCATAGAAACACAACACAAAAAGCTATCAAACACATTCCATAGAACATATCCAAGCTTCTACACGAGCCATTGACCTCCCAAACATCCTCAAACCAAAAAACACCATCAAACTGCAAAAACAGAGTTGTCTCTGCAGTTTGATTGCTAACTCCTATTTCCCTCAAGTTCTTGTGCAAAAACCAGTTCACACACATTCCCTAGTGCTTATGCAAGCTAACCATGTCCTGAAACCTGACCTGTAACACCTCCAAGCCACTTCACCATTTTTAATTTTCTGTTTTGCAGTTGGAGTTCACTATCTCGATTCAGGGAGTTTCAAGACAAAGTAGGACTTGGAAAAGCATCCTTACACTTCAAGGAAGCTATACAAATCATCATTTTACTCTGAAACATCCTCCATTGCAAAGCACGATTCCAACTGAACAGGTACATTCATGGAGTTCTATCTCTCTTGTTAGGCATTGTTAGCTTTAGGTTTGTGAAGAAAATATGTCACAATCATAGCCCTGAACATGCTCATATGTTTAGATTTCATTTATATTTCGTGTGCTTAGAGAATTTTATGTCTGAACATGGTTAAAAAATTAGGTCAGGATTTGGGAGAGAAGAAATTCTCTCTCATTTCTGAGAGTTAGCTTGACTTCTTTATATGTCTAGAACCGTGGTTTCAAGCTCTACAGGTTTCATGTTGGAAGATTTGGCAAAAGATCAAGGAATGAGAAGTTAGAAAACGCGTGTTTTTGAACAAGGAAGTGTTCTGAGGTTGAAGATGAAGCTACATGGGCTGGGCCTGTGTGGTTTCTTCTTTTTGCACCATGTTTCCATTTTCTCACCCCCCTGAGCCCATTTGTTCATTTTTTAACATTTTTGACTTTTTCTTTTTTTGTTTGACTTGTTTATTTTTTCCCAGCACATTAAAATTTTGAAAATATTTTTTCCATCATTTTTTGTATTTATGGCATATTTATTTGATTTATTCCTTTGCTTATACATAAATATATACATATTTTTATTTAGAATAAATATGAAAATAATGTAAATACATTTTTTATTTTTATTTACCTTCTGAAAATATTTCACATAAAAAATACTCTTTTTATTTATTTTATTAAAATATTAAATAAATATTTATTTTTTGTATAATACATATTTAAGATTTAATATATACATATATATATGTTTATCAATATATTTAAGTTAAAATATAAAAATACTTGAATTTTTTCATTTTTATTAATATTTGATACAAAAATACTTTTTCCATAATATACTTCATTTTATTTTATTTTTATAAATAATAAATAAATGTTTGTATTAAATCAATTAATATCCATTTTCATTAAAATTAGGGTTTTTGCCCTAAATTCAAAATACTCCAAAAAAAAAATAATATAATTTTTATTTTCTTTTCTATTTTACATAAATAATATTTTTTACATATACAAAACATTTCTTTTGCATCTTGCATTCTTATTTAATTTTGGTACATTGATTAAATTGCAAATATTCAAAATGATGTAATAATGTAGATTTAAATTCTTGTCAATATCCCCATTTGAACATTTGTACCCCCTTCCCATATTTGGTTTTGTAATAGCTTAGTAAATTTAATTTCGCACTTTATTGCTTTCTAATGATAACATGTTAGAATTAGGGTTTGTATGCGAAAAAACGATAAAAAATAGTTTGACCTAATACAAGATAAAGGAGCATGAAAATAAACAACACATCTCACACTTGCACCCCTAGGGTATTCCACTTGTTGCCTTCAAATAAATGGGCCATATTGTATGTTGAATTTCTTTGGGCAAAGCAAACAATTTGAATGATCATAGTCCCTCGACAAAACTTTTCAAAACAAACAAAAACAAATGATCAAGTCCCTTAAAGAAAATTGCCCAAAGACATTTAACGCCGTTGCAATTATGGTCTAAACGATGACCCGTGCCTGTCCCTCTCACATCCTAACATAAGGTTGTCCACCAAATTCAATGGTGGAACAAACTTGTTAAAAGGGTTAAAACATAGCAATAATCTTTTGAGAAATTTAGGAGTAGATAACCTCTTAGTTGCTTGAATCAAACTTGCAAAACAAAACACTTGCCTAATTTCAAAATCACACATCACTACACTTTCAAAAACAACTTTCAAAAACAAATGAAAACTTTTTCAAAAGACATACATCTTTGTATACATCCCCACATGGATCATTACAAAGGTTGCCACCACATTGGCATCTTTTCAAAACATTTTCAAAACCCACACACAAAGCACCATTTCAAACAAATTGAAAACAAAAGGCAAGTGATCTAAACAAGTAACTAAGAGCCCATGGATAACCATGGATAGAAAGGGTTCTAATACCTTCCCTTTCTATAATCTACTCCCCGAACCCAAGAAAACATCTCAAAAGGTTTTTGCTGTGCTTTTTAACCTTTCCTTAGGATAAAATAAAAAGTCGGTGGCGACTCTTGCTAACCGCAACATTTGTGAATACAAACGCAAAACCTCAAGTCAGTTCTCCCACCGTATCACAGTATGACATCCAATACATGACCCAAAAAGCAATCAAGGGAAGTGTGTTGGCAGATCATCTGGCACATCAGGCAGTGGATGATTACCAGTCTATGAACTTAGAGTTCCCGGATGAGAATATCATGTTGGTGACTGACTGTGAGACACCTGGACCGGATGAAGGACCTGAGGATGGATCCCGATGGTCTATGTACTTTGATAGAGCTTCAAACGCTTCGGGTAATGGCATTGGCATCGTGATCATATCTCCTGAAGGCTGTATACTCTGTTCACCGCCTGATTATGTTTTAACTGCACCAACAATATGGCGGAGTATGAAGCATGCATCATGGGCCTGCGAGCAGCTATTGACCTAAGGATAAAGTTCTTGAGTGTGTTCGGAGATTCCGCTCTCGTGATCAATCAGATCAAAGGAGAGTGGGATATGAAACACCCAAATCTTATTCCTTACAAAGAGTATGTGTTGACGTTGCTTCCGCACTTCGAGGAGATAACCTTTGAACACTTCCCAAGAGAGGAGAATCAGTTGGCGGACGCGCTAGCTACGACGTCTTCTATGTTCAAGGTCAGGTGGGACAACGAGGCTCCCCAGATTACCATTGAGAGGTTGGACGAACCTGTACATTTCTATGACATTGAGACTGAGGAGGTAGCAGATAAACCCTGGTTTCATGAGGTGAAGAGGTATCTTGAGGCTCAAGAATACCCTGAGGGTGCATCTGTTAATGATAAGAAGTTCCTGAGGAGGTTCGCAGCGAAGTTCTTCATCAGTAATGGTATGCTTTACAAGCGTAACTATGATTCAACCTTACTGCGATGTATGCATAAGAACGAGGCATAAAGGATTATGGCAGAGTTACATGAAGGTACTTTCGGGACTCATTCCAGTGGACATACCATGGCAAAGAAAATCCTTCGGGCAGGATATTATTGGTCTACTATGGAAGCCGACTGTTATCAACATTCTCGAACCTGTCGTAAGTTCCAAGTCTATGCTGATAAGGTGCATATACCTCCAGTTCCTCTGAATGTTTTGACGGCACCATGGCCCTTTGCAATGTGGGGCATCAATATGATCGGCGAGATCATACCTACTGCGTCTAACGGGCATCGTTTCACCCTGGTAGCAATTGATTATTTTACAAAGTGGGTTGAGGCAACTTCCTTTGCTATTGTAACCAAGAATGTCGTGGCACGGTTTATTCGGCACAATCTGATATGTCGATACGGTGTACCAGAGAGGATCATTACAGACAATGGTACAAATCTCAACAATACAATGATTATCGAGCTCTGCAAACAGTTCAAGATACAACATCACAATTCTTCTCCCTACCGGCCAAAGATGAACGGGGCTGTTGAAGCGGCTAATAAAAATATCAAGAAGATTGTGCAGAAGATGATGGTGACATACAAAGACTGGCATGAGATGTTACCGTTTGCTCTTCATGGGTACCGTACCTCAGCGCGGACGTCAACAGGGGCAACACCCTATTCCTTGGTATATGGCATGGAGGCAGTCTTGCCCATTGAAGTTCAGATACCCTCTCTTCGGATTATGAAAGATGCAAGTTTGAGTGAGGACGACTAGATCCAGACTCGGCTTGATCAACTGAACTTAATCGAAGAAAAAATACTTATTGCTATTTGTCATGGTCAGACGTATCAAAAGCGGATGATCAAGGCATTTAACAAGAAAGTCAGACGACAAGAGTATCAAGTCGGGGATTTGGTGATCAAGCGCATCATCTTACCTCAAGGTGATCCCAGGGGCAAATGGACCCCCACGTATGAAGGGCCATTTATGGTTAAGAACATTTTCTCAGGAGGAGCCATGATTCTAACCACAATGGATGGTGACGACCTTCCTCACCCCGTCAATGTAGACATAGTGAAAAAATACTACGCCTAATCAAAGACCCGCTAGGTTGACTGGCCTAGGAAAAAATAAGGGCTTCCCGACGAACCAAAAGGGTTCGGGCAAAAATAAGGGATGAAAATGAAAAAACCATACACCCGACAAGTCGAAAACCTGAAAAGGAGGCTTGGGCAAAAAAGGGTATCCCGGTGGACTGAAAACCCGAAAGGGAGGTCCAGGCAAAAATTAGGGATCAAAGCGTAACACTATGTCTCATTGGATCATCTTGCAACCAGACTTCGGTATCGACTATCAAGCTCGGATGGCGCCAAACAATCTGATCTACCTTTAACCAAGTAGCAAAGTGATGAGATGCTCGAGGATATAAGGGCAATAGCAGAGTTGGAACCCAGTGGGATTGTTCACATAGCTGTTTTTTCTTTTTTGTTTTTCACAAACTGTATAAATTCTATTGTTCGGCGGCGTTCTCTTACTAGGACGTCAACCTCTTGTACAAAAACGCCTATTTTCAGGCCAACTTCAAAATCAATACAGTTCATTTTTCACAAAGAAATTTCAAATTTTTTTCTTCCTTTTTCTGTTTTGTTTTGCAAAGAACGTCCAATGTTCATTTTTGATATATGCATTTGATAATAATTGCTGCTAATAAATATTTACATGCGAAACAAAAGACGATTACTCGTAGTAACAGAAATAGGGGCAAACGAAAAATGTCCAAACTGTACAGTTGCTCTGTCCACCAGGTATAGGGATAAACCTAGTTGGAGAAAACAATTAAAGGTACATTCACTCCCCGCAGAGTAAGAAAAAGACAATAGTGTTAACTCTCCCCAGCTGAGGCTCGCAACTGTGAATGAGTCGGCAATATTCTCCCCAAGCAGAGTTTATCTATCATCAGCACTAGAAAGTTATCCCCAGTGGAGTTTGGAGAGTTATCCCCAGTAGAGGCTGGAGGATTGTCCCCAGTAGAGCCTAAAAGGTTATCCCCAGTGAAGTCGCAACTGGAAAATCATCCCCAGCGGAGTTCATTCCTTTCACAAACAGAAACTCAATCCCCGACAGGGTTCATTATCACTAGCAACAGTAATTCATCCCCAGCTGAATTTATCAGCGGAATCCTCAGCAGAGCATCTCTTCCCCACAAAGTCATTTCTTCGTCAGTTTATTCCCCAGTAGAGTTATCCTCTCCTGCAGGTTTATTCTCACAATCATCTTCATCCACTATCCCCAGCAGAAACGAAGAATTCAACTCTTTTCTCCAGCAGCAATCCAGGATTTATTTCCCCCAGCTAAAAATATCACATTTCTATACATCATGACACATGCATATACGCATCATACAAACATAATCTCATTTATTTTGAGAACATCATTGCTTGATACATATCATGCATTACATACAGCTAACCTTTACCTTTCAGGAAGGATACAATCAAATTCTCACAAAATTCAAGCTGTGAAGCCCGGGTACGACTGGATAATACTTTAATCCTCAGTAAGTCGCTGTAAAGCCTGGATTACGACCAGATAGCAGTCAGTCTTATCGCTATGAAGCCTGGACCACAGCCAGATAGTAGTTCTTTCTCAACTTTCCTCTTTAATAGAGATGGTTCCTCTGTAGAATAACGGACGATCGAAGTTCCTAAATGTCAACAGAGATGGTTCCTCCATAGAATAACGGACGATTGAAGTTCCTAAATGTCAATAGAGATGATTCCTTAGTTGAATAACGGACGATCGAAGTTCCTAAATGTCAATAGAGATGTTTCCTCAGTTGAATAATGGATGATAGAAGTTCCTAAATGTTAACAGAGATGGTTCCCCATTTGAATAATGGACGATTAAAGTTCCTAAATGTCAATAAAGATGTTTCCTCAGTTGAATAACGGACGATCGAAGTTCCTAAATGTCAATAGAGATGATTCCTCAGTTGAATAACAGACGATAGAAGTTCCTAAATATCAATATAGATGTTTCCTCAGTTGAATAACGGACGATTGAAGTTCCTAAATGTTAATAGAGATGTATCCTCAATTGAATAACGGACGATCGAAGTTCCTAAATGTCTATAGAGATGATTCCTCAGTTGAATAACAGACGATCGAAGTTCCTAAATGTCAATAGAGATGTTTCCGCAGTTGAATAAACGGATGATCGAAGTTCCTAAATGTCAATAGAGATGATTCCTCGGTTGAATAACGGACGATCGAAGCTCCTAAATTTCAACAGAGATGGTTCCTCTATGGAATAATGGACGATCGAAGTTCCTAAATATCAATAGAGATGTTTCCGCAGTAGAATACAGACGCCCGAAGTTCCTGAAATTCAACAGAGACGACTCACCAGCAGAATAACGGACGACCGAAGCTCCTAAAATTCTACCTCTCTCAACAGAGACCAGCCTTCCCCAGCGGAATCTTCCTCAACGACAAGTATACAATCTCTCGCTAAGGAATCTCTTATGCGATCGACACTCCTTCAGATGGCATCTTTAAGCCCATCTCCTCGTCAGCAATTTCCAAATGGCATCTGTAAGCCCATTCCCGATATCGCAAGACGGACACCACTTCATGCGAGTGCAAATTTCTGGGCACTCTAGTGTTCAATCATCTTCCACCTTCGGATCACGAAAGGCACGAAAGCCAATCTACATCCTCAGGTTTAAGAAAATTGAATAGGGGAAGCTGTTGTACCCCAAAATTTTTCCTCCCATATTTCTCAAAACATTTCAAGAAAGATCCTCAAGTTGCTCAAGGAAGTCCAAGGGTTGACCAAACAAGCCCTCTCCTAAGGCAGTCTACCTCAAATTAGGGTTTCATGTTGCATCAAGACACTTGAGTCCAAGTGATCCCAAATGCTCACCAGTGTCCTAATTTTTTCTCAAGATCATCCATGTCAAGTTTCAAGCCCTACAGAGGAAATTTGCTCAATCAATTGCTCAAAGGCCTGAAAATCGACTATGCTAGGGCAAAAGCCAATTGTGGCCCACATAAAGTCAAACTTCAATATTTTTGGTCAACATCCTCATTATGAAGTATATTTCATCATTTTATCAAGGGTTAATCATGATTCATCAAGGATTGCTCATAATTCCTCAAGAACCAAAAGTTGCTAAATTAGGGTTTTACGGGAAAAGTCAACTCAACTTTAACCAAGCATAACTTTCTCATACTTTATGAGAAATGACCCATACAAAGCTCATTTTGAAGAGTATTCCATTCTATACAATCCATCTTCATCTCCAAAGTTCAAAATATGAACTCACAAGAAGTTATGAATTTGGACATTATAGGTCATTTTGAAAAGTCAACAAAAACACCTTTTTTGTCAAAGCTTCATACATGAGCATGGAATATCAAAATGAGATGAGAACAAAAGTGTTGATTAGATAACATCTCAAGCTTTCTAAAAAGTCCAAGAACACCTCCAAAGATTTAAAATTGAGGAAGTTATGCATTAGTGAAGTTAACCCTTTTTGCAAAATTGCCAAAAGTCAACTATGCCTAAAACTTCAAATTTTGCCAAAAGGGCCCAATCTTTTTCACTTGTTTTGAGTTGGCAACATAGTCCACAAACTATAGCCCTTGACACTTGTCATTATTATGTTTTTATTATTTATTTTGATTTTGATTTGATTTAAATCAATTTTAATCAAAATAAATCATGAGAAAATCCAAAATATTGAAAACAAAAGATTTTATGCTTGTTTCGGGTTTTAATTACAGCTAGCATCAAATCAAACTCGTGCAAGGCATTAGGTTGGACAAAAAGATTAATTTTAGGCCAATTTTGGAATGATATTCAAGAGGATCAAATCACAATCAAATTCAATAATGGAAGAAGATTGAGTACAACCTATCAACCCTAATCCATTCCTTGATACATATAGAATGTGTGCAGACTCAAAACTAGGTGAGAAGGAGGCGCAACATCAAGAACACAAACTTGAAAAATCAAGAAAAAGTGCAAGATCAAATTCAGTGTTCCAGGCATCCTCAAGGCCTTTCAGCTATCTCAATCACTTCCTGAGACTCCCAACAAGTGAAAACAATCGAAACCAAGCATTTTCAAGCCCTATATCTCACTGTAAGTCAGTCACGATACCTAACATTTCTTGAATTCGAATTCCATGATTTAGGCATTGATAGAATGAACTAATGGTATATTCTTGATCCTTAAGACATATGCAAGCTTTCTGTATGGTTTAATTTCATTTATATGGCCTATATTGGATTTCACCATTGTTAGGGTTTGTAGCTTCGAATTAGGGTTTTTGTTTACAGGTAAAATTAGCCTTCATGAATGGTACCATCAAGTTCAGAATGACAAGACGAATCCAACCATGGCGTTAGGAGTCATTTACATTGCTCATAGAAGATTTTGGAATGAGCTCTGCTTGTGTCTATGGACAAACGTATGTAGGTAAAAGTTTGGCACTTTTATCCACGGAGCAAGGTCAGGGATGACCTATGTGTCACCTTCCCATTGGTGTATTTGAATACTGGCGCGTTTTTCTTTGTGCCCCACTAACCCACTTTGTTTTACATATTATTATTATTCATTATATGTACAAATAAGAACAAGTGGTGCAGTGGTAGTGAAGGCGTGGAAATTGCTTCAGGACCTGGGTTCAAATCCCAGGTCCCCCAAATATTTCATGTATTTTTTCCTTTTCAGGATTAAATGCATACATAAGCCAAGGGTCTATCATGTGACCTCAAGATCCAGTCTGCCAAGTGGCCAGGTGGCCAAATTTGATGGCCATCCAGGAGGGAACACCAAAAGCCAAGTCAGATGCGTAGCATAGGATCTCACAAGTCAACGTGAGCTTCAGATTGTTGGGCCCATAAAATGCTTCTCACACCCCCAAAGCTGCTAAATTCAGGCCCAAATTTCTTTCTCAATGTTTTTTATTTATTTATTTCATTTAATTTATTTTATTTATTTACTAACCAATTAAATTATTTTCTCTTTATCAAAAAATCACAAAAATATTATTTTTCACCAATTAGATTTAGGTGTATTTTTTTTTATCAATAAATTTATTAATTTAATTAGGTTTATTAATTTAGATAACTTTAATTTCTTTTTTTTTAATTAAAACTAATTAGAACAAATAGGTTTTATTTCTAATTTAATTATATTTTATTTTTCCTAAAATAATCAAAAACCAAAAATAGGTCACTTTAATTATTTTTATTAATTAATCTAATCACTAATTAATTTGTACATTTAATTTTAAAACCTAAATTCTTTTCTTTAAAAAATATTAAAAACAAAAAAAAAAAACATTTTCTCTTTTCACTAGGATAGAAGGGTCAAAACCCTAATTTCTTCCCGGATCTTACTTTTCCTCGCGCGCTTTATTTTTATTATTCATATTGATGTAACTGCCTACAGTTTGTAATAGTTTAATTAGGACGTTTATTTACATTTATCGCTTTAATTTCAAAGGGTTTGTTTTTAGCTATGTAAATACCCGAAGCCTTGTAATAGCTTAGTTTAATTTCCGCACTTTAAATTCCGCAAAATATTGAACTATTAGATGTATGATATAGGATGCATGACAAGAATGTATGATTAATTTTAAAACAGTTAGATCACCCTAAATGTGCAAAGATAAATAAACTAAAATTGAATCATTCACACATGCCCACTCCTAGGGTACACTCCCACTTGGTTGCCTTCGGTAAACGGTCATTGACTATAGGATTTTTTTAGTGGTCGTCCTTTTGTCCAAAGATCAAAGTTGCCCCGGAAAGGTTGCCTCGGATATTGTTACCTCGGATAAATGATCTAAGACATTAGGTTTATTACTAAGACGTCCTAACATTGCTTTAGTGACTGTATGTCCCTTTCGAATTGACCCTCAAAACTCCAACGGCGGTGCTACCTACTCACTAATAGTGGGATAGCACTGTCTAAAGGAAACGAACATAGAACGATTATTTTTTCGAGTAGGTAGATTAGTTCTTAAGTACTTTCTCAATCCAAACAAATTTTTTCACACTTACACTCTTTTACAAACAAAGTTTTCAAAAACGCTTCATTACACTCTTGAAGACAAAAGAAAGAGTTAAATCGAAGTCAAAACAAAAGCTTTTCAAATCACACAAACACAAAGAAAACAATTCTGAAAATGATGAGCAAGTACCTAAGAGCCCGTGGAAAACCACGGATAGAAAGGGTGCTAATACCTTCCCTTTCTATAATCTGCCCCCCGTACTCAGAAATATCTCGAAAAAGGAATTTTTCTGTGCTTTTTTCCTTTCCTTGTTGGATAAAATAAAAGACGGTGGCGACTCTTGCTTACCGCGACATTTTGAGAACACAAACGCAAAACACAAACCAGCAATTTCCTTAAAAAAGGAGAAACACGTCCCGATTTTGGCCACCGTATCACACATACCATATGCATTTGGCATGATACCACATCCGGTGAACATCATGCAAGCATCTGCATTTTACTAACCCTTTTTCTCACAGGTAAAACATCAAGTCTTAGTATAAAACAACAAGAAGATTTGTGCTAATACTTCTTCCAGCGTTTACCAACATTCCTCCAAATGGCATGTATAAGCCCATTCCCATTTCATCTTCAAGTGTAAATTTCTGGGCACTCTAGTGTTCAATCATCTTCTACCTTCAAGTCACGAATGGCGGATCCGCCAATCTAACTCTTCAGGTTTAAGAAGATTGAACAGGGGCAGCTTTTGTACCCAAATATTTGCCCTATCATTTCCCAAAGGATCATCTTGGACCCTCAGGTTTGCTTCTATCAAGTTTCAAGTCTTGAATCACAATTTTCCAAGAAAGTCATCCACAAGGGCAAAATGGTCAAATGCACTCTCAAAAGTCAAACTTTGACTTTTGGTAAAAAAATCAAGTTTCAACAATTATATTTCATCAAGACAAGAAATTGGTACATCAAGAAGTCAAAAATCAGAAACTACTTTGAGAAAAGAAAGAAATCAATTTTTTTTAGATACTTGGAAAATTTTCTAAGTGGTAAGAGATTTCAGAACTTCTGGGCCAAATTCCATGCAAGTGCAATCAGAATTTGCAAGGACGGTTCAGAACATGGCTCTCCAGTCAAAACATATAGGGATTGTATTCTTTGGTCAGAACATAACTCCTCAGCATATGGAGGTTACGTTCCACGCTTCAGTCAGAACATATGGAGGCTTTGTTCTTTGATCAGAACATGACTCCTCAGAGTTTCATTCTTCAACATATAAAGGCTATGTTCTACTTTCCATTCAGAACATCATCAAGCCCCAAAACCTCATTCCACCTAATTCGCTGTGCTACTATGATACAGCCCTGCCACCAGCTTCCACAATACTCCAAGGTGCTGCTGATCCAGTCCACGCCTGCGTTTTTCGCAAACCCCATAATTGCACCAAATTAGCATACCAAAACTGTGATTTAAAAAGCAAAGGAACAATATGCCAAAAGTGTTTAAAACTCATTTGTTTTTCTCCCCAAAACCATAACAAATCCATCTATAAATAGTTTATTCCATCACACGTTCAAAGGGCTGGCTTTTGAAGAGAGAATTATCAAATACACGGAGAAAAAAAAGAGAGAGAAAAAGAAACACTCAAACACTCATAAACTTAGAATTTTCCAAAATCAAAAACCGTTGTTTTTCCCTTTGAAACAAAGAACTTAACATTGATGTTTCCTATTCGTGCAAACCCCAGAACATTCAAAGGCAGTAGCTCAAATCCTAAACCCACACTTCAGGTTCAAGGTAAGTCATTCTAACTTTGAAACTCTCATTCAGAACATCATTTAACATGTAAATACTATGATGTTGATGTTGCCCATATCATTGCATAAGTAGAAAAAACTGTGGATCAAAACTTCTAGAATAATACTAGACTCAGAATTAGGATTAGAACTTCTACAAACTGTCATGCTTTTATCCTTCTGATTTGCTGTTATTAAAATCTGAACAAGTTACAAGTATTCTGACTAATGTAAGGGAGGAAATGAGGCGTAATACAGAACTTCTGAGTTCTCCTTATTGATTAAACACATTGAACTTCTATGATTTCCTCACTGTTAACACATACATAACTTCTGAAATTTCCTCACTGTTAACACGCACAAAACTTCTGAATTTTTCTCATTATTCTACCATTCAGAACTTCAGCATGTAGCGACCCAGAACTTCTTTTTTCTTGCCCTCTTACGTTTCTTTCAGGATTCCATTGGTATCAACCCAGAATTTCTGATCACCTCTGATGTTTCATTCTGGACCACAGCGCGCCTGGCATCAGAACTTCTGATCCCTTTCATTTTGCTTTCAGCAACATGCTGATCCTATTTCTCTTTATCTTTCCTTTTTTCTCTTTTATTTTATTATTAGAACTATTTTTATTTTTTATAAAAAAGACATAAAAAAACATTTTCTTTCATTAACTAATTATTTTTTCATTTAGTTTATTAAAACAGAAAAAACCTTTTTCAAAACAAAAACAAAACAAATCTTTTATTTTATTTTTTGCATTGTACATTTCGATATGGTTGTAATAGTTAAATAGGATTTATTTTTACTTGCAATCCCCATTTGTAAATTTGTATACCCCATCCCCAAATATTGTAATAGCGTAGGACTTTACATTTTTTGCACTTTTATTGCTTTCATATATTGTTAGTAATTAGGGTGTGTATGGCAAGACATGAAATCGACAAGTAGATCACCCTAATCAAGACTAAATGCATGCAATCAAACACACTTGCACACATGCACCCCTAGGGTAATCTCACTTGTTGCCTATCGGAAAACATTCATGTCCCTCGAACATGGGCGTTTTAGCAAAGACCCTCGATAAAAGATCGTAGTCCCTCGATGACCCTCAATGTTGCCTTCGGTAAACGATCTAGTCCCTAAAAATGACATTGCTAAAACGTCTCATAAGTTGACTTCTATGACTATTCAAACGTCCCGCGCCTGTCCCTTCACATCCAATGATGGGGCTTCTCACCAAAACAATAGTAAGATAGCAACGTCTAAAGGAGGAGGAAAAGAACACCTAAAGACCTTTGGAGTAGGTATATTGCTCCTAATTACTTGCTCAATTTCAAAACAAACATCCTTGCTATTTTCATAAACAAACACTTTCAAAACACTTTCCAAACATGGAATATTTTCAAAAGCTCAGCACTTTGTATATGTTCTTACGAACGAGAACTATTACAAAGTTTGCCTAAACGGTGGCGCCTTTTCAAAATATTTTCAAAAACCACACAAAACACATTTTCAAACAAAAACAAGTTGATCTAGCGAGTAACTAAGAGCCCATGGAAAACCATGGATGAAAATGGTGCTAACACCTTCCCTTTTCATAATCTACCCCCCGAACTCAAGAAATCACCTCTAAAGGTCTTTCCTGTGCTTTTTCACCTTTCCTTATTGGATAAAATAAAAGTCGGTGGCGACTCTTGCTAAACCGCAACATTTTCAAATACAAACACAACCTCCAAGTCAGTTCTCCCAGCGTATCATAGGAACAAAAGGGATTATCAATTACAATACAGTCCTTTCTCTTTGCCAGTTAGGATATGCTATGAGGCGTCCACCCACAACCAAAGAGGTTGAAGCTATATATTGTAAAAAGGGAGAGGATCCTGATTTGTCGAAAAAAGCAGAAGTTGCTTGGGCCCATATTGGTAGGAAGGGAAGAAGTTCCTTGGATTGAAGGAAGTGTTAGCTTTTGATCCTTATGTGGATTGGGTGAAAGAATGAGTTAAAAGTCTTATGTTACCTTTTGAAATGGAGGTATCCTTATATCCTCAACCCCCTGAACTGCAACACGATGTACCTAAAGAATGCTTTTATCAAGTACAGTTGGAAAATAGGGATCTTCGTCAAAGCCTTGAAGACAAAGAAATGGAAATCTACTTCTTGACAGAAAAGAAGAGGGAATTAGGCAGACAACTAAAAGAGAATGAAGGAGAAGGTAGTTCCAGCGGTAGGAAAAACAAAATAAAGCCTGGGGTTGAAGAAATTACTATATCTATAGAAGAGTATCATGTCGCCCTTGTAGATGCAGAGAAAAATCGTTAAGAGACCTTGAAGTTCCAAGTGGCCAACAATACCAACAAAACAAAAGTCAAGGAGTTAGGGAAACATCTCAAAGACACTAAGTTGAAACTATAAGCAAAGGAAGATCAGATGACCGAGATAATGAAGGGAAATGCCAGACTACGAGACAAAATGGAAGATATGGAGAATGCGCCCACACCTATTCCTTTACCAAAGTGCAAAGAGTGTGATCGCTTCCTGAAGCAATGTGTGTATTTATAAGGACAATTATTTTGGAAAGATGTGGTGATTGATAGCTTTGCATGCAGACGAGATCGTGAAGAGAAAAAGAAGTTATTTATATAAACCAAATAGTGGAGTGAAGGGTACTTCTGCCGAGGGGGACCATTGTACTACACAAAAATCAGAGATCCACCTCATTGATTTTTTTCTCTGTTTTATGACTTTTTGACTACCACCAGTCATGTTGGATGGGATTTTTTATGTTTTGTTATGTATTTTGGTTCATTTTTTGTACGAACTTGCTTTTGGTTCAGAGGATCATTTTATTATTAAGTCGGTTTTCATTGTTTTATCTCTAATTGGTCTATGATTGTCTTTCTTATCATGTTTGTTTGATATTCCTAGAGGCTGACAAACCTTTTGGGACACCTTGGAAATGACTAACATATCATGTATATCATGCACCTCATACATTACAGGTTATCTCATTATGGTATTCTTATCTTGATTCTTCCTTTATTATCCAGAGTTCAAGACGATTATTCACTGGTACTCAACTAGGAATAACTTACCAAGACAAATGGAACAGATCCAGACCGAACTCACTGAAATGAGGGTCCATATGGCCACTCAGATGACATAATTCATGAAGGTCATTACTAATGTGAATCGCCGACAAGATGAGTTGGCTGCTCTCATCAACAATCAGCACCGCAATCAGGCGAATGGTGGGAATCAAGGGCTTTATCAAGACATTTCCGTTGGACTAGGGGATGTGCAGGACCAACCTTTTGTGAACCTTCATGGGCCGCCTGACAATCCTTTTCTATGCATCGGTAACATGGGGCAGTTTCCTCCATCTCCGGGACTTCACCTTGTGGGTAACTGAAGAGACAATCAGGGTGTAAGGAACTATCAGAAGCAGGATTATGACTACGATCATGATGAAGATCAGTTTTTTATGCAGCATTCTGAGCCAGGAGTTCAAGTGGAGGACATAAGGTATCGACTACTAGAAGAGCGGCTGAAGGATATGAAAGGACAAGGAGTCCTTGACATCGATGCCAATGATCTTGGTCTGGTGTCTGGGGTGAAGGTTTCCCCTAAATTCAAGCCTCCCGTGTTTGAAAAGTACAAAAATTCATCATGTCCTATTACTCATGCAACTGCTTATTTCCGAAAGATGTCGGTTCATACTGAGGATCAAGGACTTTTGATTCATTATTTCCAGTATAGCCTATCCGGGGCATCTTCAGAATGCTACATGAAGCTGGAAAAAACTCATATCCGATGCTGGAATGATCTTGCCCGTGCTTTTGTCAAGCATTATCAGTACAATATAGATATGACACCTAATCGCACTCAACTGCAAAATTTGGCACATGAGCCAAAGGAATCTTTCAAAGAGTACGTCCAAAAATGGCGTGAATTGGCTGCAAGGGTTCAACCTCCACTCATGGAGCGGGAATTCATTTATATGTTTATGAGCACTCTGCAAGGGCCTTACTATAATCATATGATAGGAAGTGCTTCAGTTGGATTTGCAGAATTTGTTATGGCTGGTGAGAGTATCGAAGTAGGTTTAAATTTGGGAAAGATTCGAGTTGGTAATTGTAGTGGCTCATCAGGATAGGGGTGGTAAGAAGTCATTCAATGCTTATCCTAAGAAAAGGGAAGGTGATGCAAGTGTGGTATATTCACATAGAGGAAGAGGTGGATATCGTCAGCACCAACAAGTCAATGTTGTTTCTATTCCTATTAATGTTCCTCCACAACAAAGATAGAATCATGCGCCCCAGCAACAAAGACAACAAGATGCTCCCCGTTAGTATAATAATAATCAACAACAAAGGCAACCAAGAATGTTTGATCCTTTGCCAATATCTCTTACTGAGGCACTCCACCATTTGCTTGATATGAAATTGATTAGTTTTAGAAATATGCTAGCACCCACTGGAAGACTTCCTGCTAATTATGATTCTAATGCAAGATGTGAATTCTATTCTGGAGGAATTGGCCATTCTACTGACAATTGTTACGCGTTTGAAGTGCAAAGTGCAAGACTTGTTAGATGCCAAGGCAATTGAGTTTACTCCAGTGAATGGTCCGAATGTTGTTCAAAACCCGATGCCTAAGCATGGATGGGCTGTTGTTAATATGATTGATGATGATGGTAAAATTCCAAATTTAGTTATGGATGTAGAAAAAGTGACTACTCTGTTGTTATATGTTAAAAGGTATTTACTTAACAATTCTATCTTCCTGGACTATGCTTCTGATTGTGTCAAGTGTAAAGAGCAAACAAAGGAGTGTGGTGATTTGAAAGCTGGCGTCCAGTTTCTAATTGATGAGGGTTCCCTACAGTTTGATAGAAGACCAAGATGCCGAAAAGTTACTAAGAAAGATATCGTTGTGATATCCATTCCTTACACTCTTGTGCGTATTCCTGCTCCTTCTAGGGAGCCTCCTTTGATGATTACAGTACCTGGTCCCATACCATATACTAGTGAGAAGGCCATCCCATGGCATTATGGTGCTGATGTCTATTACCATGGGGTGAGGCAAGAGACAAATCCTCGTCCTTCTGAGGAAGAATCTACTGAAGATGATGAAGCAAATGTTTATAACTTCTCTGGTGTGGTCGAATGACTAGAAGCGGAAGAGTATTTGGTCCTTCCAACATACAAGATGTTGCAGATGCCTTAGCAAGAGAAAAAGGCAAACAACAGGTGATGATCAGTAATCTGAGGGTTACCCCAGCCAATGTGACTCAGCCAATTCCTGTGCCAGAAACTTCTTCAGTTCCTGATGCAGTTGAAGAATTGATGCAAATTATCAGGAAAAGTGATTACAGTATAATTGATCAGTTGAGTCATACCCCTTCTAAGATGTCTATCTTGTCTTTGTTGATTTATTCAGAACCCCAAATAAATGCCTTAATGAATTTGTTGAAGAATGTGTTCGTACCACATGAGATAACAGTCAATCAGTTTGAGAATGTTTGTGCTAAGATATCTGCTGGAAATGGTCTGGGCTTTACAGATTTTGATCTTCCTCCTGAGGGGCGAGACCATAACAAGGCACTACATATTTATATGGAGTGTAGAGGAACTACTTTATCCTAGGTTTTGGTGGACACAAGGTCATCTTTGAATGTGTTACCTAAATCAGCTTTGATGAAAATTGATTATTCTGGTCTTGAGCTGCGTCCTAGTGACTTGATGGTGAAAGAATTTGATGGGTCCCAAAGATAAGTTTTTGGAGAGGTAGAGTTACCTATCAAGGTTGGTTCCCAACCATTCAATGCTACATTTTTTGTTATGGATATGCAGCCGACATATTTTGGTTTGTTGGGGCGTCCGTGGATTCATAAAGCAGGGGCAGTCACTTCTACTCTTCATCAGAAACTCAAGTATCCTGCAGATGGAAAAGTGATAACTATGTGTGGTGATGAAGAGTATATTGTAATTCATTTGACATCATTTCACTATGTTGAATTTGAAGGCGAGATACATGAGGCTCCTTTCCAGGCTTTCAAGACAGTTGATACGGTTAATATTCCTCCTCCAGTACATAAAAGAAAATCAGAAACGTCTATGTCTTCTCTCAAGGGCACTAGAGCTGTGGTGGAGAATGGAAACCCTGAAGGTTGGGGTCAGGTGCTGCACGTCCCTAAGTTCAAAAAATTTGGTCTTGGTTTCAGTCCAGGTCAGTAGAGCGCGGCTCCCAGAGCACCTGGTCTATCTACTTATGTGAAGTTTTCTCGTCCTAGTGCTGCTCAAGAAGGATACACCAATGCAGTTGGTGATGATGGGGATGGTAGCTACAACATTGAAGATTGGATTTGTCAAAATATTCTAGGCCAAGAATTCAACAATTGAACTTCTGTGGATGTTTTCCAAGTTTCAAGCGTTGAGGAGTAATTTTCTTGTCTTCTTTTATTATCATGTCATAATTCATGCGCTCTGCCCAAGGCGTAGTGGATCATTTGTGTAGGGCCACCATGTTTTCAAAAATTTATCATGAATAAAGGACGTTATTGCATTCACATATTTTGTTCCCTTTCTGTATTTTATTATTTTTTATTTAAATGGAGGTGTTTCCTTTTCACACACTATCACTAAAAAATCAAAATATCATTTACACAGTTGCACTTCCACCATGGATTCCATTGATAAAGACTCTGCTATCACTCACTATGACTTTGATAATTCGATCTACCAGGCTGAAGAGGAGGCATATGAGGATTGTGACCTCCCTGAAGAATTAGCAAGATTGTTGAAACAAGAGGAAAAGGTTATCCAACCGAATCAAGAATCAATTAAGGTGGTGAATATTGGCACAGAAGAAGTGAGAAGAGAAGTCAAGATAGGGGCAGATTTTGAAGAAAGTATGAAGGCCAGGTTGATTGAGCTACTTCGAGAGTATTATGATATTTTTGCTTGGTCTTATGAAGACATGATAGGGCTGGATACAGATATCGTGGTGCATCATCTGCCGCTTAGGGAGTGGTGTTCTCCTGTCAAGCAAAAGCTCCGAAGAACTCATCCAGAGATGTCCAAAAAGATTAAAGAAGAAGTTCGAAAACAGTTAGATGCAAATTTATTGAAAGTCATCAGTTATCCTCCATGGATTACAAATATTGTGCCTGTGCCTAAGAAATATGGTAAGGTCAGGATGTGTGTGGACTCTATGGACTTGAATAGAGCAAGCCCTAAAGATGATTTTCCTCTTCCCCATATTGATGTGTTATTTGATAATACATCTCACTCTAAGGTGTTCTCCTTCATGGATGGTTTTTCGGGTTATAATCAGATTAAGATAGCACCAGAAGATATGGAGAAGACAATGTTTATCACACCGTGGGGAACCTTTAGATATAAGGTGATGCCATTTGGGTTGAAGAACGTAGGGGAAATGTATCAACATGCCATGGTCACTCTTTTTCATGATATGATTCACAAGGAGGTCGAGGTCTATGTAGATGATATGATTGCTAAGTCTGATACAAAAGAAGAGCACATTGTTCATCTAGAAAAGTTGTTCGGAAGATTGAGGAAGTTCCTTTTGAGGTTGGATCCAAATAATTCAGGGTGAGATCCGATAATTTTTTGGGTTTTATTGTAAGTGAAAAAGGTATCGAGGTTGATCCTGCTAAAGTAAAAGCAATACAAGAAATTCCTGAACCGAAAACAGAAAAAGAAGTCTGTGGTTTCTTGGGGAGGTTAAACTACATTTCTAGATGTATCTCTCATCTCACAGCCACGTGTGAACCTTTGTTCAAATTATTAAATAAAAATCAAACGGTTAGGTGGAATAAAGATTGTCAAAAGGCATTCGATAAAATAAAAGAATATTTGTAGAAAGCCCCAATACTCATGCCACCCATAGAAGGGAAGTCGTTGATCATGCATTTAGCTATGTTGGAAAACTCCATGGGTTGTGTCCTCGGTCAGCATGACGAGACGGGAAAAAAGGAACATTCCATTTATTACTTGAGTAAGAAGTTTACAGAGTGCGAGTCAAAGTACTCCTTGCTTGAAAAAACTTGTTGTGCACTCGCTTGGGTTGTCAAGCGCTTGAGACAATATATGTTGACCCATACCACTTACTTGATATCCAAAATGGATCTGATCAAGTAAATTTTTGAGAAGCCAACTCTCACAGGCAGGGTAGCCCGTTGGCAGATGATACTCACCGAATATGATATCCAGTACACTACGTAAAAGGAAATCAAAGGTAGTATATTGGCTGATCATCTCGCTCATAAACCCATGGATGATTATGAACCAATGAAGTTCGAGTTTCCAGATGAGGAAATAGTGTACATTCGGGATTGTAATATCCCAGGCCCAGACGAAGGACCCGAATCGGGATCGTATTGGACACTTTTTTTCGACGATGCCTCTAATGCTATGGGCAAAAGTGTTGGAGTTGTTATTACCTCACCTGAAGGATTCCACATTCCTTTCACAACTCCTATTTGTTTCGATTGTACCAACAACATGGCCGAATATGAAGCTTGCATTTACGGTATTGAAGCGCCAATTGGCTTACGAATCAAATGCTTGAAAGTTTAAGGGGATTCCAATCTTGTTATCAACCATATTAATGGAGATTGGGAGACTCGTCATCAGAACCTGTTTCCCCTATCGTGAGCATGTTATGAAGTTAATTCCAAACTTAGAAGAGATCACGTTCGAACACATTTCTAGAGAAGAGAACAATCTAGCTGGTGCACTGGAAACTTTGTCTTCTATGTTCAAAGTTAAGTGGGCAAATGAAGCGCCTTCCATCGCCATCAGAAGGTTGGATGAGCTATCATTTTGTTTTGAAGCTGAGTTGGAATTGGACAACAATCCATGGTTCTATGATATTAAAAGATACCTTGAAACTCAAGAGTACCCTGAAGAGGCGTCTGTCACAGACAAGAAGTTTTTGAGATGATTTTAGGCCAAGTTCTTCCTTAGTAGTGGTGTGTTGTATAAAAACCATCATGATGGTTTACTGCTCAAATGTGTTGACAAGAAAGAAGCAACTAGAATCATTAAAGAGATGCATGAGGGTGCCTTCAGGACTCATTCCAGTGGATATACCATGGCCAAAAAGATTTTGAGAGATGGCTATTATTGGTCCACCATGGAAACTGATTGTTATAACCACGCACAGATTTGTCACAAATGTCAAATTTATGCTGACAAAGTGCATGTCCCGCATGTGTCGTTGAATGATTTTACTTCCCCTTGGCCTTTCATAATGTGGGGCATTGATATGATTGGTAGAATCGAACCAACTGCTTCCAACAGATGCTGTTTCATTTTGGTTTCCATTGATTATTTCACCAAATGGATTGAAGCTGCATCTTATGCAAATGTTACCAAGCAAGTGGTGGCTCAGTTCATTAAGCACAATATCATTTGGCATTATGGAGTGCCTGAAAAGATCATCACTGATAATGGATCTAATTTGAACAATAAAATGATGAAGGATATTTGTGAGTCCTTCTAAATCAAGCATCATAACTCTTCTCTGTATCGACCGAATATGAATGGCATTGTGGAAGCGGCCAATAAGAATATTAAGAAGATTATGCAGAAGATGGTAGTAACTCATAAAGACTGGCATGAGATACTACCTTTCACTTTGTATGGTTATCGTACCACCGTGCGTACTTCGACTGGGGAATCCCTATTTTCGTTAGTTTATGGCATGAAAGCAATTTTTCCTGTAGAGGTCGAAATTCCTTCCCTAAGGATCATGAAAGATGCTGAGCTTGACAAAAGTGAATGGGTACAGAATCAGCTGGATTAGTTAGAGCTCATTGACGAGAAGAGGTTGACGGTTGTGTGTCATGGTCAGGTGTACCAACAAAAGATGAGGAAGGCCTTTGACAAGAGAGTGCAACCTCAATATTACAAACCAGGTGATCTTGTACTGAAGAGGATAATTCTCCCTCAGGGTGATCCTAGGGGAAAGTGGACTCCGACTTATGAAAGACCATTCGTGGTTAGGAAGGTTTTCTATGGTGGAGCAATGATGCTCACAACCATGGATGGTGAATACTCCCCATTCCATGTGAATGCTGACATAGTTAAAAAATACTTCGCATGAAACAGACCCGCTGAGTTGACCGACTCAGGCAAAAAAGGGCATCCCGGTGAACCACAAAAAGGAATAAAAGGTTCGGGAAAAAGTTAGGGATAGAAAAGAAGAAATGAAAAGAATGAAAAAGAAAACAAGTACACTCGCTAAGTTGAAAACCTGAAATGGCAGCTTAAGCAAAAAGGGGTATCCCGTTGAATCGAAAACCCGAAAGCGCGATTCAGGCAAAAGTTAGGGATTTAAAGTGAATGACTACGTTCAACATAGGATCCCAAATTTCAATTTCATCTACTATTACTATTGGTCACCTAGAGGGGTTTTTGAATCAATTCAAGTATGCTTTGTTAGAAAGCAAGGAGATGGGAGCGTTGAGGTTATAAGAGTTATATCAGAGTCGGAACTTGATGGGTATTCGTATTCACATTGCCATTTGTAAACACTCTTTTATATTGATTTTGCAATTACCTCTTTTTAGGAATTGCTTCCAAATGTAAATTCCTTTTTCACAGGCTGATTTTCAAATCAATAAAGGATCCTGTTTTATTCAAATATGTGCTCATAATTTTCTTTTACTGTTTTGTTTACAAAAACGTCCAATATTTTGATAAACATTTGCATATAAACTTTGGTTTCTCTACACAAACATGATAATCTAAGTCACAATTTATTTTCTTTTGAAAGTTGTTTAAAATTTGGATAATAGATACAACTGTCATGTTGCGTGAGGCATGTTTAATGTCCCTATTGGTAAAACACTCACCTATTTGTTTATGATTGTTTTCTTTTCCTTGAATAGATTCATTACCCCGAATGATGCCGGAGTTTTGCTCCTCCCCGATTTTAATCTTAGATGCTGATATATTATAATTTTCTTTTGTGATTTCTTGGCCCAATGTCAAAAATCCCGACAAGTTCGTTCTGATTGAAGCGCACCTTTGTTCCCCAATGAAACTGAAGGCTCTCGTATTACCAGCTGTAGCGTATTTTGTTAAGTTTCTCATACAAAGAATATCTCATCCCAGGTAAAGTGTCTGTTTGTAAGGTCTCCTACCCCCAGTGTGAATCTTCATATCTGTGGCAGCATAAGGTTTTGTTATCCCCAGCGAGAAATTGACAAGTTATCAAACAAAAAGTTAGGTGGATTGTGATTTCCCGCATGTCCCATTTTAGCGGTGCTCTCTCCAGCAACGTCCAATCTCCATTTGGCGTCCCACTTCAGAATTTACAAGTTTTGATCTGATCTTCTCCAGCAGAGTTCGCAATTTATTTTTGCAACTCCTCTCAATGTTTGTGACCTGTTTCTATCATTTTCTCAGTTGTTACTCCCGACAGAGTTTCAGCTCTTCAAGGTTTTCTTTCTAGTAGTTCCTTATGTCTTCTCTTCTCCATTGGATTTTGCAATTTATTTTTGCAAGTCCTGTCAGATTTTTACTTTTTGGTTGTTGGCTTCTCGATTGGATAATTCCCTAGTAAAACATATAAACATGCACCATTACATTGCATCCTCAAAGTATAGTGTTTCCATCCTCTTTTGAAATACTATTCCATAGAAAAAAAGTTCAAACATGCATCAGAACATAAGCCATTAATGTTTCTATTTTCCCAGTGAACTTTGTCATACCCCAAAATTTTTCTACCTTTTACTTTTGTCTGACTTAGGCTTTTCATATTGTGATATGGTGGCAGAACCAACTGTTATACTGGTTTTCATTTTGTATTCGCAAATGTCGCGGTAAGCAAGAGTCACCACCGACTTTTATTTCATCCAACAAAGGAAAAGGAAAAAGAATAGAAAAAACCTTTTTTCGAGATGTTTCTTAGTATGGGGGGTAGATTATAGAAAGGGAAGGTGTTAGCACCCTTTCTATCTGTGGTTTTCCACGGGCTCTTAGGTACTTGCTCATTTTTGAAATTGCTTGTGCGTGTTTTGAAAAGCTTTTGTTTAACTTCATGATAACTCTTGTATCTGTCCTCAAGAGTGTGACGAAGTCGTTTTTGAAAATTGTTTTGAAAAGTGTTTGTGAAAAAGTTTTGTTGTTTTGAGCAAGTACTTAAGATTTTCTACCTACTCGAAAAAAGACTGTTCATTCCCGTTTCCTTTAGACAATGCTATTCTACTATTAAGTAGTAGGTAGCCCCATCGTTGGAGTTTTAAGGGACATTCGAAGGGACGAAATGGTCACTGAAGGCAACATGTAAGGATACCTTAGCATTTCGAAGGGACTATCATCATAAGATCATTTCTCGTAGGCAACTCGAGAGACAGTAAGGGACTATGATCTTTATGACGACTTTGAATTGTGGGTCTTTGCTAAGGTACCCCTACGTTAGAGGGACACAACCATTATTTCCGAAGCAACCAAGTGAGGCAAACCCTAGGAGTGCGAGTGTGCAAAAGTGTTTGATTTCAGTTATTTATCTTGTAATTTAGTGATCTAGGATTGATTCATTAGTCATACACGCCTAAGTTGCTAACAGTTATATACAAGCATGTAGAATATAAAAGCAAGAAAGTAAAGGTCCTACGCTATTACAGGGCTTTTGTAGATACATGATTATCTTGGACTGAAAATAAAAATGCGGGATATAAACCCTAATTACTATTACAACCTCGAAGCAATTACAATAATAGTAAAAAGAATTAAAATGCGCGCGACGATTTAAAATGCGAGAATTAAAGAAAACTTAAAAGTCTAATTGAAAAATAATTAGGTTATTATTATTATTATTTTTTTGAGAAAATTAATTAAGTTATGTACACAAAAACCTAATTTCTAATTAATTTAAATTATATAGGAAAACAATTAAGTTGCCCTAAATGATTACATTAACTAATTAATTAAAGAAATAAAAATATTTTATGAAAAAAAAGATTTTTTTTTATGTTATTGGTGATTTTTTGATTTAATAAAAAAATGATTTTGGGTTATTTTATAAAAAAGGGAAATAATTAGTAAATAATTAAAATAAGAAAATAAAATAGAAAAAAGAGAGATTTGGGCCTGTATAGCAGCAATCAGGGGGGTGCATTGTTGAATTTTTGTCCAGGCCCACTATTCTGAGCCCAACATACGCCAGATCCAGTGCGTCGGTCTCCTGATGATCCATGGTACGTCTGCACATATGGGATGTTGGATCTGGATGTGATGAGATCTGATGATAATGGTGTGAAGTTGTATGGTGTACCTCTATAGCCTGCAAGCATTGAATCCACAAGAATTCGTTTGAAAAATAGAAAAACATTGGACCTGGGATTCGAACCCAGGTCCTCTCCTTTACCAACGCGCATCACCACCAACTGAGCTGCCAAGTCATTCATGTATATAACAATAATAATATATTATATGTAAAAGCAAGCCAATGTTAATCAAAGCGCGCAAAATTTCAAATGAGCCAACCAGATCATGCCACGCCTTCGTCTTCCTCCGCTGGCTGTCATCTTAGCCTAGGGACTTTTACCTACGGTCTCATGCCCGTAACCACAACCCTGCTGTTGTACCCCAAAATTTGCCCTCCCCTATTCTTCAAGAAATTGCCAAGTCAAGCTGCAAAATTCCCCAAGGGTTGCACAGTGCAAAGGTCTCCTATACAGTCAAAACTAGGGTTTGTGTTCTGATCAAGAAAATGAAGTTTTTAAAGGTCCAATCAAGTCTCATATGCCTACAAATATGGTCAAGTATCCTCATGTCAAGTTTCAAGGCATTCAGCTCAAGATTGCACAGTCAAAACCCTAATTGCACTACAGTCAACTGTAGGGGCAAAATGGTCATTTGACAGTCAAAAGTTCAAATTTTTGGCCAACATATCATTTTGAAGTCACAAACATAATTTGATCAATGCTTGATCATGATTCTCAAAATTTGGCTCAGAAAATCATCAAGATGCAAAAGTTACTATATTTGGACAGTTGAAAAAGTCAACTGAAATTGACCAGGGCATAACTTTCACATGGATCATCAGAAAAATTCCATCCAAAGCTCATTTTGAAGAGAAAGACATTTCCTACAACTCATCTTCATACTTCAAGTCCAAGAAATGCTCTCACAAAAAGTTATCAATTTCAACATTATAGGTCATTTTCAAAAGTCAACAAAAAAGGACTTTAAGTCAAAGGCCATAACTTGAGATTGGTAAATCAAAATGACATGGGACCAAAGGCATTAGTTAGAGGACTCAAAGACCTTTCCAAAATGTCCAAGAACATGAGAAAAGCTTAAAAATTGAGCAAGTTATGCCTTGTGGAAGTTGGGAAATTTTTGGATATTTTGAAAAGTCAACTTTGATCCAAATGACCTAAAAATGTTAATGGGCCCATTTTTCTTCCATGATTCATCATTCCAAGCATATGCACGACCACTTGGCCCAAAGGGAAGTATTTTCTCATTATTTATTTATTTATTTGAATTATTATTTACATTAATTCATTTAAATTATTTAAATACATGAAAAATACCTAACTTGCCTTAACAAATCTTTTCATGCATGTTTTGCCATCAAGATTTCGTGCACATGCTAATTAGGAAAGAATTGGATTGATTGGATGCTAATTGGCACAAAAACCATGTGAAAAAGATTGAAAAAAGATCTTAGAAAATCAATTATCAAAAACAATGAATGACAAGAGATTTGATTGAAATTTTTGACCTAATTGGTTCACTACATATGCAAGATGAGAACCCTAATCATAAGACACTGAATGCTGCGCTCAAAAGCTCATTGCAAACTTGGAATCTTCACTAAAAACTCAAAACTGTAAACCATTTTTTAGGTCGATTCAGGCTACCATTCCTTTTCCAATAGCTTCCTCAAGGTTCCCAGAAGCGATTCCAATCCCTAACATCAACTCAAACGCAAAGAATTGGTAAAACAGATTCAAACTGTACCAAGAAAAATCCATGATCGTATTTTGATTTATAGGCATCCTCATTGCATTTTAATTGTATATTCATGTTCCTGATGAAGTTTGTAAGCTAACCATAACCTTTAATTGAAATTTCATGCGTTCTAGGCCAAGATGCCATGTTAGTTTTCTAGGGTTTTGCAGGACGGGAATTTGGGGCTTTTGCAAAGAGGAAAAATCAAGACTCCAGACCACCACCATTCCATTCAGCAGACCTAGACGAAGAAGAAACACTTGTCGCGATCAATTTATGGTCCCTACAGCGCTAATCGCTATTTTCCAGAAACGTGCCTAAGAGAACATTCAGAAAACCGTTGCTTAATGTTTTTTGTTTCAGGGATAGTGGAGACGACGATGCGTTGGCAAGCGGTGATAGGTGGATTCAAAAGTTCGCGCGCTGATTCCCACTAACCATCATTTTCTTATTATATTATTTTTGGCTTATTTAATATACAAAGCAAGCAACTTGGTTCAGTGGTGCACATGTGGATTGGTAATATTAATGACCCGGGTTCGATCCCAGGTCTTCTTCCTTTCCATTTATTTTTTTTCAATTAACGTTCAGGTATAGCGCTTGAATTGAAGAACACGATACACCTCTAAATCCAGCGCGCCACGCGTTCAGCTTCAGGACTTCAAAGGCATGGATTGTAGGTGTACTATAAGCCCTAGTCAACACGCGCATACGTGGCCTGGAAAAGTCAAACAATCTCAAGTTTAATGGGCCAGAATTTCACACTAAGACCTCCACTTTGGGGCCTGAACCCCCCCCCCTGGTTTGCAATTTTCTTCATACTTTATTTTTTTTAATTATTGTTTTATTTATTGTAATGATTCAATTTAATTATATTTTTTCACAAAAATACAAAAATACATAAAAATTCAGAAAAGACAAAATGCAATAAATATTTTAGTTTAATATTTTCTTGTAAATAAATGCTATGTAAAGGAATTAATTTAAATTAGGTTTAATTTTATTTCTTTTCACAATAAAAAAATAAAAAATATAGACTTAGGTTTAATAAATTTTATTCCTTTCAATTTTTCTTTTTTTTTAATAATAATATTACTTATTTTATTTTCATAATTAAATTGTACATAAATTAACTTAGGTTTAATTTAGGTTATATTTTAATATTTTCATAACAAACTTAAAAACCATTAGAATTAGGGTTAGTTAATTTCAATTAATTCCTTTTTCTATTAAATCTTAAAAAAACATAAAAATACCAAAAACATTCTTCCTTTAACTTTAATTTCAATTCCTTATTAATAGTATTTTGCAAAAGGGTCCAACGCCCTCGTTCGTAATTTATTTAATTTCGCATATTTATTTTTATTTCATTCAAATAATCATGTACCTCTCCCAAAGCCGTGTAAACAATTGCTCGCACTTTTATTTCTTTTGCTTTATTTACTTTCCGTCAAATCGGGTCCGGTTTAATTTTGGCGATGTGGACCCGCGCCATTTGTAATAGCCTTAGATTTACTTTTTCCCGCAAATATTTTTAACTGTTAATAAAAAAGCATGAAAGAATGTATGGCCTTAAATAAAATCAAGCGTAGATCATAATGAACATGACAAGATAAATATCAATGAAAACGACACACGGATCGCACACACCACCCCTAGGGTACGCCTCACTGTTGCCTTGCCTCGAAAGGTGATCGTCGAGTAGAGGATGTCTTAGTAAGTCCTCATGATCCGGGAACCTGGCATGAGGGTAGCTTCTAAGGTATCTTCCCATTGCTCTGGTGATCACCATGTCCCTACAAACTCGAATTGACCCGAACACCTCCAACGGTGGTGCTACCTACCTCTCAATGGTGGGATGGCACTACCTTAAAGGAAATTTACACAGACGAATTCCTTAGGGTAGGTAGGTTCTCGTAGATACTTGCTCTCTTCAAAAACAAAACAAATCAAAATCTTTTCACACCGACACCTTTTCAAAAAGCTTTCGAAAGCAATTTTTCAAACACTCTTGAGGACCGATACAAGAGTCGAACTGGAATTTTCAAAGAAACTTTTTAAAACCCACAATTGAAAAGCAAACAAACCTTTTTGAAAACACAATGAGCAAGTATCTAAGAGCCCATGGATAACCATGGATAGAAAGGGTGCTAACACCTTCCCTTTCTATAACCTACCTCCCGAACCGAGAGCAATCTCTTTAAGGAATTTTTCTGTGCTTTTGTCCTTTCCATTTGGAGAAAATAAAAGACGGTGGCGACTCTTGCTTCCGCGACATTTCACGAACCAGCGTTAAACAGTCAGTTCCAGATCCACCGATCACAGAACTGGCGACTCTGCTGGGGATCGAACCCAGAATCTGCTGGGTCAATTCGAGTTTGTAGGGACATGGTGATCACCAGAGCAATAGGAAGACACCTTAGAAGCTACCCTCATGCCAGGTTCCCGGATCATGAGGACTTACTAAGACATCCTCTACTCGACGATCACCTTTCGGAAGGCAAGGCAACAGTGAGGCGTACCCTAGGGCTAGGTCATAACTATGTTTTCAATTGTCTTCTTTGCTTGCTTTATTATTGTGGGTTGCTTGGGAGTTCTATAGATCCTAACCCGGATCTGGGGATACCTTCTTAGAAAGTAGCAACAAGGCTGTGAGGGAACTGTGCGGGGTATACCGACATGGTTGAAACAACCTGCTACGTTGATGCGGCACTTTGGTGTGTACCGGTAACCCTTGAGTTCAGTCAAGGAGAGTACGGGGCCTCCGCGTGGTGTCGTGAAGCATCAACAGACCTTAGGAACCTTAATTGAACAATCTTGGCCTCTTTAGGGTAGTGAGATAACTGACTTTGGTGCAGTCCGAGGTTGGTTGATACTCGATACTACACTCAATTGAGGGTTGCTTTCCTGGAATATTTCGGTCGCCAGTTCAGTGGCTAAATCGAAACGATGAACAATGAAAGCAATCCGGTGACATTGAGACCCTTAGAACCCGGTTACTTCTAATAGGACAGGTTGAGCCCACCAACTTCGAGAGGGTAATACCCAGACCCCATGCTGGCCTAAACTCTAAGGGTTTCTCTTGTGTGACTTGTGTGCCTTTGTACTTGCCTACTTGCATGCTTGTTAGCTGACACATGAACTACTTACAGGTTTGGTTTATAGTCCTTAATTGGGACTCATAACAGGGTACTAAATTTCTTGCAGGTCTTGTTTATAGTCCTTAATTGGGACTCATAACAGGGTACTAAATTTCTTGCAGGGTTGTTTATAGTCCTTAATTGGGACTCATAACAGGGTACTAAATTTCTTGCAGGGTTGTTTATAGTCCTTAATCGGGACTCATAACAGGGTACTAAATTTCTTGCAGGGTTGTTTATAGTCCTTAATGGGGACTCATAACAGGGTTACTCACATTATCCCATGCATAGCATGACATCATACCATTGCATACATCCTAACCCATTTCAAGGATCTCAAGGGCTTGTGATGCAGGTCATGATAAATCAAACATCTAGCAAGGAGCAAAGAGGATTTATTTTCCTCTAGCTAAGGTTGTCAGGGGCTATGACCCACTGGATATGGTGAGCCTTTGACCCTTGAAGAAGGATTTTCTACAACATGGAAATTCCTTCAATCAAGCTACCGGATTCAATACTAACAGTTTTCTTGTTTACCCTGCGAGGTCCTTGAAAACATTACATGCATGTCATACATCTCATTGCATTGCAGGTATCCCTTTGACAGGTTGCTTACCCTTCTTCGCTGTTTATTTCAGCCGATCGTCATGAATCCTGAATCTTCAACCGAACACACTATCAAGGCCCTCCAGGCTCAGAACGCCCAGTTCCAAGGGCTGATCATGAATTTGACCCAGGGGCAGCAAGATCTGAAGGCTCTGCTTTTGAAGAAGGAAAAGAAGAAGAGGAGGACTGTTTTGTTCAGCCCTAGACGCAGATCTGGGAACACACTGCCAACTGAAACTGAGAGGACTACTCCATCTGTGAGGGAAAGCAGTCACCATGAGAGAGAGGTGCTTAGTCCAGTGGTCTCCGACAACGAGACAGATTTCAACGACGAACAATACCCTCCGGCTGAAGACAAATACAAGCAGTTGGAAGACCGTTTGAAGGCTATGGAGGTTCAACAGGTACCTGGGCTGGATTTCGGAGATTTGGGTTTGTCTACTGGTGTGATCATCCCTCGGAAATTCAAAGCACCATCATTCACTAAATATGACGGGGCGTCTTGTCCCAAGTTACATCTCAGGTCCTATGTTCGGAAGATTCAACCATATACGGTGGACAAGAATTTGTGGATCCATTTCTTCCAGGAGAGTCTTTCAGGGACTCATCTCGAATGGTTCTATCAGCTAGATGGGACCAAGGTTCGTAACTGGGAGGAGTTGGCTACTGCTTTCTACAAGCAGTATCAATATAATGCCGACCTTGCTCCTACGCGTACCCAACTCTAGGGTATGTCGTTAGGGTCAAGTGAAGGTTTTAAAGAATATGCGCAGAAATGGAGGGATCTTGCTGGAAGGGTACAACCACCTCTGACTGATCGGGAACTTGTCGATATGTTCTTGGGGACCCTGTCTGGTCCGTTCTACAACCACCTAATTGGGAATTCGTCTGATGGATTCACAGATCTTATCTTGACTGGAGAGCGAATAGAAGCTGGCATCCGGTCTGGGAAAATTCAAGAGGCTGCACCTTCTGATAAAAAACCTCATCATGGAAAGAAAGAATCCAATGCTGTGCACGGTAAAAAGAGCCGTCATGAGGTAGGGGCAATCCAGATCTCCAATCCTGGACCTGCTCAACAAGGACAGGGGCAGCAGCGCAAGGAGAAACGACAGTATACCAAACTCAACATATCGCTGGATCAAGCACTACAACAAATGTTGAAGGTAGGGCTGATCACCTTAAGGGCTCCCCTCCGGAATCCGAACACTTCGGCTCCTAACTATCATCCCAACGATAGGTGCGCATATCATTCTGATAGCCCGGGGCATACTACGGACAACTGCTGGCCTCTCAAGAACAAGATTCAAGACATGATCGACGCCGGGGAGATTCAGTTTGAAGTGCCTGAGACTCCGAACATAATCACTGCTCCGTTACCCAATCGTTGAAGACCTTGTGTTTATTTGAGTTTCTGAGTTGTGTTTTTCTTGGCTTATATAAACAATTAATGTCATAGCAAAATCTTTTATTCTATTAATGCATCGCATACGTCTGTTTTGGAAATTAATACAATTGTTTTCATTATGTTCAAATTTCTTTTCATATTTTTTCTGATGTCAACTCTGGATCTAAAATTCTAAGCCTCTTGAGGGAGGATGACGAAAACGATACCATAATCTACAGTATGCTTTTGAACAGACCCCGCTGATGAGGTACAGGCATTGTTTCAATCCCTAAACACTGGAGTTATAAGGATGATAATCCCTCGTCAACCCTTCTGAGCCAAAGAAGTAGGAGTTTTTCTTTTCGAAATTTAAAACCCTTAATCATAACCTGGGGCAGGGTAGTTCTTTCAGTTGACCTAAGTGCATAACGAATGGCACCAAAAAAGTCCTTACACAACAAAGAAAGACAGTGATGGTTCAAGACAATCACAAAGACAGGCAGTCATTATCAAAAAAAATTCATAAAGGAAAAGCCCAATAAGTCAAAACCCATGAAGGAGACTTACCAAACTGGGGCATCCCGCTGACTGTAATCCCAAAAAGGAAACAGTTCAGGCAAAAAAAGAAAGGGATAACAAAAATCAAGAAAGAGGTCTCACAAACCCTCAACTAAAACAAAACAATGACTGCCTATTCAAAATAAGTTATCAACATCTGAACCCTCACTGGAAAATCAGAGCAAAGACTCAAACAAGGTCTAACGTATGATCAACTGAGTTTAGGTTTGGAGAACATCACGAAGAGCGGGTGGGTACAAATAAAATTTGAGCCTTTATCCTTTGTTTCTTAAACCGTGAACCAGGCCACGTTATAACCCTCAAAAGTCCTAGCTGAAGCATGGGTTAGGTCGAAAGCATACTGTTACAAAAGGTATCCTGACTCCTTAAGGCCTACGGTAAATACGGAGTTGACATCACGTTTTACAAACATTCATTTGTTTTATGAAAAAGAAGAATGCATTTTCAAAATCTTCAAAACAGACATAGGCTTTGCATTTTTAACATAACTTTGTTTGCATATGACTTTTTGTTTGAACAGCATAGAAGCTCGCACGACGAATGCCTAATGAACAGAAGCATTCCCAATCAAGGGGCATGGCATGACTGTTATCCATCATCTGGGGCAGTTAAGTCAAGATTCGGAGAATCTCTCAAAGGCTAAAAAGCTGGGGCAAATCTCTGCCTGAGTCACTTGGGGCACTCCAGCAACGAATCTTGCACGATCAGACACCTTCTGGTAATATGGCAACACAAGCAGCCAGGGGCACCTACCTGCACTCTAAGAGCGCGGACATAGTCGAAAAAGATACTACGCGTAATCAAAGACCCGCTAGGTTGACATACCTAGGCAAAAATAAGGGCTTCCCGACGAACCAAAAGGGTTCGGGCAAAATGAAGGGATGAAATGAAAAAAATCTGTACACCCGGCAAGTCGAAAACCTGAAAAGGCGGCTTGGGCAAAAATGGGTATCCCGGTGGACTGAAAACCCGAAAGGGCGGTCCAGGCAAAAGTTAGGGATTAAAGCGTACGACTATGTCTTGCCATCTGTCTACCAGAAGAAGGTTCGTCTGTCAACAACTATCAGCACCCCACAAGTGCCGCCCACATCCGAAACAGGGGCAGTAATGGTTGGTCTAAGCAATCTGATTGTTCTATCCTCCAAGGTATCAGGGTAGGTTCCGTTAAAGAATATAACCAATACAGTTCAATGCTTCCCCAGAAGAGTCCAATCCAGCTTCCCCAGGAAAGTTGGAATCCATCTCCCCAAGCAGTAAGCTTATCCCCAGTAAATTCTGGAAGCTTATCCTCGCAGAGCACGAACGCGTCGCCCGGCTTTATTTAAAGAGTTATTTCCTTAACAGGATATAACTGGGTTATCCTCAGCCAAAAGCCACGGAAAGAGCGTCGTCGACGAAGTCTTCTCACCCCAGCGAAGTCCATTCATACTTCCAATACAACAATGGTATCCCCAGCAAGTTACCTTCAACAATTCAGCAAAAGCATCTCTATCCCCACAGAGTATCACTTCCCAGCATGGTCGCTAGAGTATCTTTTCTCCTCGCAGAATCTTCCATTTGCCAAGTTCATCCCCCAACGGAGTTATCTTCTCCTATCGGAACTCTTGCAACTATCATCCCCAGCGGAGCAAGATCTAATTCTTCAACATCAGCCCAGGATACGACCTCCCGGCACCCGTCAAGGATTTATTTTCCTAAGACAGAAATATGTTCATCATATCTTCATACATTATAGCATGCATATGCATCATACTACACGAATCTCATTAATTTTGAAGACATACAGGTCATGCATCATGATTTTGCATACAATTATGTTTTGCCTTTTCAGGAAAGAGATCAATACAAAAATGATTACTATCAACTATCGCAATTCCTTCTAGATATAGTTTCAGATATGACCCAGATATGGTGACGTTCTGATGCTGCTTCCAGATTTCCTTCTAGATATAGTTTCAGATATGACCCAGATATGGTGACGTTCTGATGCTGCTTCCAGATATCCTTCTAGATATAGTTTCAGATATGACCCAGATATGGTGACGTTCTGATGCTGCTTCCAGATATCCTTCTAGATATAGTTTCAGATGTAAACCAGATATGGTGACGTTCTGATGCTGCTTCCAGATTTCCTTCCAGATATAGTTTCAGATGTAAACCAGATATGGTGACGTTCTGATGCTGCTTCCAGGGTTCCTTCTAGATATAGTTTCAGATATGACCCAGATATGGTGACGTTCTGATACTGCTTCCAGATTTCCTTCCAGATATAGTTTCAGATGTAAACCAGATATGGTGACATTCTGATACTGCTTCCAGATTTCCTTCCAAATATAGTTTCAGATATGACCCAGATATGGTGACGTTCTGATACTGCTTCCAGACTTCCTTCTAGATATAGTTTCAGATGTAAACCAGATATGGTGACGTTCTGATGCTGCTTCCAGATTTCCTTCCAGATATAGTTTCAGATGTAAACCAGATATGGTGACGTTCTGATGCTGCTTCCAGGGTTCCTTCTAGATATAGTTTCAGATATGACCCAGATATGGTGACGTTCTGATACTGCTTCCAGATTTCCTTCCAGATATAGTTTCAGATGTAAACCGGATATGGTGACATTCTGATACTGCTTCCAGATTTCCTTCCAGATATAGTCCAGATATGAACCAGATATGGCGACGTTCTGACACTTATTCCAGTTGAAGACATTTCAAGACCTCCTCTAGTCCAGCTAAATCGATTCCCAACAGATTTTTCTGATAAAGACTCAGTAGTCTCCTATGGTTCCCTCTCCGACGGTGTGTGAGGTGGTAAGTCCTTTTCAGATGTTTCCCTCTCTGACGATGAGTGTGAGGTGATAGTCTCTTATGGTTCCCTCTCCGACGGTGTGTGAGGTGGTAAGTCCTTTTCAGATGTTTCCCTCTCCGACGTTGAGTGAGGTGATCATTCCTTTTAAATTATAATTGCCTACGGTTCTCTTCCCAATACTGCGAAGATAATAATTCCCATCAAGATTTTCTCAACGAGCGTTGTTGAAGTTAAAATCGCCCAAGGTTCTCTTACCATTCATGCTAAAGCAGTAACCATCCCTGGTTCATTCATCGCCGTTTGAAGCTCCAGACTCAGCTCCTGTAACCAGCCAGGACATATCTACACCAAGCATCTGAAATCAACTCCTGCAACGTGTCAGGTACTCATGTTTTCTTTTGCAGGTATGCAGGTTCTCGCTAAGGAATCTCCTACGCGATCAACATCCAGATGGCATCTATAAGCCCATCATCCTATCCAGCAATCTCCAAATGGCATCTATAAGCCCATTCCCCCATCACACTGCTAACATGTGAGCGCAAATTTCTGGGCACTCTAGTGTCCAATCATCTTTTACCCTCGGATTACGAAAGGCACGTCAGCCAATCTGCATCCTCAGGTCTAAGAAGATTGAACAGGGGCAACTGTTGTACCCCAAAATTTTCCCTCCCCTATTCTTCAAGAAATTGCCAAGTCAAGCTGCAAAATTCCCCAAGGGTTGCACAGTGCAAAGGTCTCCTATACAGTCAAAACTAGGGTTTGTGTTCTGATCAAGAAAATGAAGTTTTCAAAGGTCCAATCAAGTCTCATATGCCTACAAATATGGTCAAGTATCCTCATGTCAAGTTTCAAGGCATTCAGCTCAAGATTGCACAGTCAAAACCCTAATTGCACTACAGTCAACTATAGGGGCAAAATGGTCATTTGACAGTCAAAAGTTCAAATTTTTGGCCAACATATCATTTTGAAGTCACAAACATCATTTGATCAATGCTTGATCATGATTCTCAAAATTTGGCTCAGAAAATCATCAAGATGCAAAAGTTACTATATTTGGACAGCTGAAAAAGTCAACTGAAATTGACCAGGGCATAACTTTCACATGGATCATCAGAAAAATTCCATCCAAAGCTCATTTTGAAGAGAAAGACATTTCCTACAACTCATCTTCATACTTCAAGTCCAAGAAATGCTCTCACAAAAAGTTATCAATTTCAACATTATAGGTCATTTTCAAAAGTCAACAAAAAAGGACTTTAAGTCAAAGGACATAACTTGAGATTGGTAAATCAAAATGACATGGGACCAAAGGCATTGGTTAGAGGACTCAAAGACCTTTCCAAAATGTCCAAGAACATGAGAAAAGCTTAAAAATTGAGCAAGTTATGCCTTGTGGAAGTTGGGAAATTTTTGGATATTTTGAAAAGTCAACTTTGATCCAAATGACCTAAAAATGTTAATGGGCCCATTTTTCTTCCATGATTCATCATTCCAAGCATATGCACGACCACTTGGCCCAAAGGGAAGTATTTTCTCATTTTTTATTTATTTATTTGAATTATTATTTACATTAATTCATTTAAATTATTTAAATACATGAAAAATACCTAACTTGCCTTAACAAATCTTTTCATGCATGTTTTTCCATCAAGATTTCGTGCACATGCTAATTAGGAAAGAATTGGATTGATTGGATGCTAATTGGCACAAAAACCATGTGAAAAAGATTGAAAAAAGATCTTAGAAAATCAATTATCAAAAACAATGAATGACAAGAGATTTGATTGAAATTTTTGACCTAATTGGTTCACTACATATGCAAGATGAGAACCCTAATCATAAGACACTGAATGCTGCACTCAAAAGCTCATTGCAAACTTGGAATCTTCACTAAAAACTCAAAACTGTAAACCATTTTTTAGGTCGATTCAGGCTACCATTCCTTTTCCAATAGCTTCCTCAAGGTTCCCAGAAGCGATTCCAATCCCTAACATCAACTCAAACGCAAAGAATTGGTAAAACGGATTCAAACTGTACCAAGAAAAATCCATGATCGTATTTTGATTTATAGGCATCCTCATTGCATTTTAATTGTATATTCATGTTCCTGATGAAGTTTGTAAGCTAACCATAACCTTTAATTGAAATTTCATGCGTTCTAGGCCAAGATGCCATGTTAGTTTTCTAGGGTTTTGCAGGACGGGAATTTGGGGCTTTTGCAAAGAGGAAAAATCAAGACTCCAGACCACCACCATTCCATTCAGCAGACCTAGACGAAGAAGAAACACTTGTCGCGATCAATTTATGGTCCCTACAGCGCTAATCGCTATTTTCCAGAAACGTGCCTAAGAGAACATTCAGAAAACCGTTGCTTAATGTTTTTTGTTTCAGGGATAGTGGAGACGACGATGCGTTGGCAAGCGGTGATAGGTGGATTCAAAAGTTCGCGCGCTGATTCCCACTAACCATCATTTTCTTATTATATTATTTTTGGCTTATTTAATATACAAAGCAAGCAACTTGGTTCAGTGGTGCACATGTGGATTGGTAATATTAATGACCTGGGTTCGATCCCAGGTCTTCTTCCTTTCCATTTATTTTTTTTCAATTAACGTTCAGGTATAGCGCTTGAATTGAAGAACACGATACACCTCTAAATCCAGCGCGCCACACGTTCAGCTTAAGGACTTCAAAGGCATGGATTGTAGGTGTACTATAAGCCCTAGTCAACACGCGCATACGTGGCCTGGAAAAGTCAAACAATCTCAAGTTTAATGGGCCAGAATTTCACACTAAGACCTCCACTTTGGGGCCTGAACCCCCCCCTGGTTTGCAATTTTCTTCATACTTTATTTTTTTTAATTATTGTTTTATTTATTGTAATGATTCAATTTAATTATATTTTTTCACAAAAATACAAAAATACATAAAAATTCAGAAAAGACAAAATGCAATAAATATTTTAGTTTAATATTTTCTTGTAAATAAATGCTATGTAAAGGAATTAATTTAAATTAGGTTTAATTTTATTTCTTTTCACAATAAAAATATAAAAAATATAGACTTAGGTTTAATAAATTTTATTCCTTTCAATTTTTCTTTTTTTTAAATAATAATATTACTTATTTTATTTTCATAATTAAATTGTACATAAATTAACTTAGGTTTAATTTAGGTTATATTTTAATATTTTCATAACAAACTTAAAAACCATTAGAATTAGGGTTAGTTAATTTCAATTAATTCCTTTTTCTATTAAATCTTAAAAAAACATAAAAATACCAAAAACATTCTTCCTTTAACTTTAATTTCAATTCCTTATTAATAGTATTTTGCAAAAGGGTCCAACGCCCTCGTTCGTAATTTATTTAATTTCGCATATTTATTTTTATTTCATTCAAATAATCATGTACCTCTCCCAAAGCCGTGTAAACAATTGCTCGCACTTTTATTTCTTTTGCTTTATTTACTTTCCGTCAAATCGGGTCCGGTTTAATTTTGGCGATGTGGACCCGCGCCATTTGTAATAGCCTTAGATTTACTTTTTCCCGCAAATATTTTTAACTGTTAATAAAAAAGCATGAAAGAATGTATGGCCTTAAATAAAATCAAGCGTAGATCACAATGAACATGACAAGATAAATATTAATGAAAACGACACACGGATCGCACACACCACCCCTAGGGTACGCCTCACTGTTGCCTTGCCTCGAAAGGTGATCGTCGAGTAGAGGATGTCTTAGTAAGTCCTCATGATCCGGGAACCTGGCATGAGGGTAGCTTCTAAGGTATCTTCCCATTGCTCTGGTGATCACCATGTCCCTACAAACTCGAATTGACCCGAACACCTCCAACGGTGGTGCTACCTACCTCTCAATGGTGGGATGGCACTACCTTAAAGGACATTTACACAGACGAATTCCTTAGGGTAGGTAGGTTCTCGTAGATACTTGCTCTCTTCAAAAACAAAACAAATCAAAATCTTTTCACACCGACACCTTTTCAAAAAGCTTTCGAAAGCAATTTTTCAAACACTCTTGAGGACCGATACAAGAGTCGAACTGGAATTTTCAAAGAAACTTTTTAAAACCCACAATTGAAAAGCAAACAAACCTTTTTGAAAACACAATGAGCAAGTATCTAAGAGCCCATGGATAACCATGGATAGAAAGGGTGCTAACACCTTACCTTTCTATAACCTACCTCCCGAACCGAGAGCAATCTCTTTAAGGAATTTTTCTGTGCTTTTGTCCTTTCCATTTGGAGAAAATAAAAGACGGTGGCGACTCTTGCTTCCGCGACATTTCGCGAACCAGCGTTAAACAGTCAGTTCCAGATCCACCGATCACACCTGCGTTATTCAAAAATCTAACACAAGCAATATAAATTTCATTGAAGATCATGAATCAATTGGGCTTGAAGCCCTGGACATCATAGTGCCCATGCCTAGCCCTAATTTTTCCTGTAGGGAGAAACCCTAAAACGATCTCAGAAACCCTAAGAATGGAAAACTGTGATTCCTGCACTTGAAATTCAATTAAATGATCTAGCAAGCATCAAGACATTGTAATAAACAAGAATGTATGATTGCATTTCATCAAAAGAGCATGTATACACGTAATCAAAAATCTAAAATAATTGAATAACAGGGTTACGGATTTTACGATTCAAGGTGCTCTGGTGCGTGCAAGAGGTGTAGTTAGCTTCAGGAGATTGCCAGGAACGTGTTGTAACCCTTAAATCTCCTTGAGGATGGTTGTGATATGGAAATTAGTCTGAGATTTTTTAACAAAAAGTGCACTATGTTCTTGGCCGTTTCACACGATTTTTCTGCCTCCCTGTGCCTTGCCTTTGTTGTGTCTATGTATTAGACTGCATTAGGTTAACAAAAAGCATGCACATCTTTTCCAATTATTAAGATTTGATTTGATTCCATATTTGCATTATTTCTTTCTATATCAAGCCAAATCATACAATTTTCATCCCAATCCTCCTTGGAAGGATTTGATTTGGTTTGACAGCATATTTGCATTATGATTCCATTCAAAATCAGATCAAAAACAAATCTTCCATATTTTATATCATTTATTTGATTTAATTTGGCTTTTAAATGATAAAAAATCAAAATAAATTAAATAAATAAAGTCAATAATATATGGTAGAATGTTTGGGTCGTGGATCATGTTGGAAGTATAATGCAAGCTTAAAAAGTTAGGCCCATTTGGCAAAAAATGCATTTGTGAGCACATTTGACTTTTGGTAATTTTCCAAAAATGGTCAACTTTGACAATGCATAACTCTTCCAATTTTGGCCCTAAAGAGATGTTCTTGGACTTTTTAGAAATCTTAGGATGTCCCCTAAACAACCCTTTTGGTCTCATCTCAATTGGGTCTTCCATGTTCATGTAAGAAGCTTTGACCTAAAAAGGGTTTTTGTTGACTTTTCAAAAGGACCTATAATGTCTGAATTTATATCTTTTCATGAGTGCATTTCTTGAACTTGAGGGATGAAGATGAGTTGTAGGGAATTGGATTCTCTTCAAAATGAGCCTTGGATGAGAAATTTCTAATAAAGTATGAGAAAGTTATGCCTGGTCAAAGTTTGGTCGACTTTTCTTGAGAAACCCTAATTTAGCAACTTTTGAGTTTTAATGAATTAGGAGCATTTCTTGAGGAATCATGATCAACCCTTGATTAAATGATGAATATCACTTCAAAATGTTGATGTTGACCAAAAATATTGAAGTTTAACTGAATGTGGGCCTCAGTTGACTTTTGACCTAATACAGTCGATTCTCAAGCATCTGAGCAATTGACTGAGCAAACTTCTTGTGCAAGGCATGAAACTTGACATGGATGATCTTGAGAACATATTGGGACCATGGAAGGAATTTGGGACCTTTGGAGTTCACACATCTTGATAAAAATGGAAACCCTAGTTTGAGGTACATTGTCTTAGGAGAGAGTTTGTTTGGTCAACTCTTGGGCATCCTTGAGCAAGTTGAGGACCTCAATGGGCATGTATTGAGTAAAATGAGAGGGAAAATTTTGGGGTACAACAACTGCCCCTGTTCAATCTTCTTAATCCTGAGGATGTAGATTGGCTGTCTGCCTTTCATAATCTGAAGGTGGAAGATGATTGAACACTAGAGTGCCCATAAATTTGCACTCGCATGAAATGATACTTGATTTAGTGATATTGGGAATGGGCTTACAGATGCCATTTGGAAGTTGTTAGAGAATCGTCGGAGATGGGCTTAACGATGCCATCCAAAAAATATACCGGTTGCCTGAAAGATTATTTTACGAGAATTCTTGTACTTACTGTTGAGAAGGACTTTGCTGGAGAATGTTGATTCCCATATTGGAAAATAGAGGCTAGGAGCTGCGGTTGTCCATTAATCTACTGGGGATTTAACTCCTACTTGAGGAAGCAGAAGTGAACTGCATATCTGGTCAAGGTCCAGGCTGTACAACGACTTATTGGGGAAAGGTGAAATCGACCGAAACTAGGGATGAACGAGAAAGAACCTGGATAGTAAGGTTACTTCAGAATGAAAGTCGGGATAGTAGGGCTGTGAGAAGGAACCTGGATAGTAGGGTTACTTTGAGATGAGAGCCTGGATAATAGGGTTGTGAGAAGGAACCTGGATAGTAGGGTTACTTCGAAATGAAAGCCTGGATAGTAGGGCTGTGAGAAGGAACCTGGGTCGTAGGGTTACTTCGAAATGAAAGCCTGGATAGTAGGGATGTGAGAAGGAACCTGGGTTGTAGGGTTACTTCGAAATGAAAGCCTAGATAGTAGGTCTTATGGGGAAGGAACCTGGATAGTATGGTTACTTCGAGATGAAAGCCTGGATAGTAGGGCTGCGAGAAGGAACCTGGATAGTAGGGTTACTTTGGGATGAGATCCTGGATAGTAGGGCTGTAAGAAGGAACCTGGATAGTAGGGTTACTTCGAAATGAAAGCCTGGATAGTAGGGCTGTGAGAAGGAACCTGGGTCATAGGGTTACTTCGAAATGAAAGCCTGGATAGTAGGGTTGTGAGAAGGAACTTGGGTCGTAGGGTTACTTCGAAATGAAAGCTTGGATAGTAGGGCTTATGGGGAAGGAACCTGGGTCGTAGGGTTAATTCAAAGTGATAGTGTAGATTAGTTGACCCGTTTGGTTTCGGGAACTGAGTTTCCATTAGTCGTATGCAGACATGACCTATATAATCGCTGAATTTGTTGAAGCGGGTCGTCTTTCCTGAAAAGATAACAGGGTTAATTATGTGCGATGCATGAAATGCATGGTGAGATGATGTTCTCAAAATAAATGAGATAATGCCGCATATGATATGTATGCGCTTGTCATGATGTATGTACATGAAATGCTATCGAAGTATGTCCGGGTTTGGGAAAATAAATACCTGACTGCTGCTGGAGCTTTATGAATATTCAGTCAGGAAGAGATTCTGCTTGGGAATAAACTCTGTGGGGAATAAACTTAGAAAGTGAATCTTTATAGCTGAAGTAATGAGCTCTATCGGGGATTGAGCCTCTGCATCCAGAGAAATAAACTCTGCCTGGGGGATGAAATTTACTGACTCGCCCACGATTATGAAATTCGGCTGGGGGATATAGCTGTCAGGTTTCTGAATGACCCTGGTTGGGGAGGTTACATCCTGGTTCGAGAAAGCTGACATCAATGCTTTTGAATACTTTTACTCTATGGGGAGTGTATGTACTGCTGATTATGTTCCAAAGCTATCTCTGTCCCGGTACCTGCTGGGCGGAGTAACTGTCGGGTTCAACACTTCTTGTTTTTGGCCCTGTTTCTGGAATTACAAGTAATTGTCTTTTGTTTCTTATGTAAATATATATGAGCAGCAATCATTTTCAAATGCATATATCAAAAATAAATCATTGGACGTTCTTGCGAAACAAAACAGAAAAAGAAAAACAAACTCGAAGTTTCTTGTGAAAAGAATTTTGCATTGATTTCTGAAGTTGGCCTGTAATAGGCGTTTTTGTACAAGGAGGCTGACGCTCTAGTAAGAGAGCGCCGCCTAAAAATAGAAACTATACAATTTGTGTAAAAGAAAAAAACAGCTATATGAAACAACCCCATTGGGTTCCAACTCTGCTATTGCCCTTATATCCTCAAGTGTCTCATCACTTTGCTACTTGGCCGAAAGTTGATCAGATTGATTAGTGCCATCTGAGCTTGATAGTCAATATGTAAATCTGGTCGCAAGATAATCCAACGAGACATAGTGATACGCTTTATATCCATAACTTTTGCCTGGACTGCCCTTTCAGGTTTTCAGTCCACCGGGATACCCTTTTTTTCCCAAGTCGACCTTTTAGGTTTTTGACTTGTCGGGTGTACAGATTTTTTCTTTTCATCCCTTACTTTTGCCCGAACCCTTTTGGTTCACCGGGAAGCCCTTATTTTTGCCTAGGCCAGTCAACCTAGCAGGTCTTTTGATTAGGCGTAGTATCTTTTCACTATGTCTGCATTGACAGGGTGAGGAAGGTCGTCATCGTCCATGGTGGTTAGAATCACAACTCCACCCGAAAAAATGTTCTTAACCACAAATGGCCCTTCGCACGTGGGGGTCCATTTTCCCTTGGGATCACCTTGCGGCAGTATGATGCGCTTGATCACTAGATCCCCGACTTGATATTCTTGACACCTGACTTTCTTATTGAAAGCCTTGATCATTCGCTTTTGATACGTCTGACCATGGCAGATAGTAGTAAGTCTCTTTTCATCTATTAGATTTAACTGATCAAATCGGGTTCGGATCCAGTTGTCTTCGTTCAAACCCGCATCCTTCATAATCCTGAGAGAAGGTATCTGGACTTTGATGGGTAGGACTGCCTCCATGCCATATACCAGAGAGTAGGGTGTTGCCTCTGTCGACGTCTGTGCTGAGGTACGGTACCAATGAAGAGCAAATGGTAACATCTCATGCCAGTCTTTGTATGTCACCGTCATCTTTTGCACAATCTTCTTGATGTTCTTGTTAGCTGCTTCAACAACGCCATTCATCTTTGGTCGGTAGGGAGAAGAATTATGATGTTATATCTTGAATTGTTTACAGAGCTCAGTGATCATTGTGTTGTTGAGATTCATACCATTCTCAATAATAATTCTCTCTGGCACACCATATCGATAAATCAGATTATGTCGGATAAACCGCGCCACAACGTTCTTGGTTAATGTAGCAAAGGAAGCTTCCTCAACCCACTTCATGAAATAATCAATGGCTACTAGGATGAAGCGATGCCCATTGGAGGCGGTGGGCCTGATTTCTCCGATCATGTCAATGCCCCACATTGCGAAGGGCCATGGAGCTGTCAAGACGTTTAAGGGGACCAGAGGCATATGTACCTTATCAGCGTAGATTTGGCACTTATGACAAGTTCAAGAGTGCTGATGACAATTGAATTCCATAATGGACCAGTAGTATCCTGCCCGTACGATCTTCTTAGCCATGGTATGTCCACTAGAATAGGTCCCGAATGTGCCTTCATGTAGATCTGTCATGACCCTCTATGCTTTGCTCTTATCTATACACCGTAATAGTGTGGAGTCATGGTTGCGTTTATAGATAATTCCATTACTGAGGAAGAGCTTTACAGTGAACCTTCTCAGAAACTTCTTATCATTGACAGATGCCCCTTCGGGATACTCTTGAGCCTCGAGATACCTTTTGACTTCGTGAAACCAGGGTTTGTCTGTCACTTCTTCGGTATCAATTTCACAACAGTGTGCTGGTTCATCCAACCTCTCAATGGTGATTTGGGGAGCTTCATTGTCCCACCTAACTTTGAACATAGAAGACATGGTAGCTAACACGTCCGCTAACTGGTTCTCCTCTCATGGGAAATGTTCAAAAGTTACCTCCTCAAAGTATGGGAGCAATGTCAATACGTACTCCTTGTACAGGATGAGATTCGGGTGCTTCGTATCCCATTCGCCTTTGATCTGACTTATTACTAAGGATGAATCCCCGAAAACGTCCAAGAATTTGATCCTGAGGTCAATAGCGACCTTGAGTCCCATGATACAAGCTTCATACTCCGTCATGTTGTTAGTGCAGTTGAAATATAGCCAGGAAGTGAAAGGAGTATGACAGCCCTCAGGAGATATGATTACAGCGCCGATGCCATTACCCAGTGCGTTCGAAGCTCCGCCAAAAAACATAGTCCATCTGGATCCCTCCTCGGGTCCTTCATCTGGTCCAGGTTCTTCATAGTCAGTCACCAGCATAATATTCTCATCCGGGAACTCAAAATTCATGGACTGGTAGTCATCCACAGCTTGATGAGCCAAATGATCAGCCAAAACACTCCCCTTGATTGCTTTTTGGGTTGTATATTGTATTTCGTACTCAGTTAAGATCATTTGCCATCTTGCTATTCTTCCGGAAAGGGCGGGTTTCTCGAAGATGTATTTGATCGGATCCATCTTAGATATCAACAAAGTAGTGCGGGTCAGCATGTACTGTCTTAGTCGGCGAGCAGCCCATGCCAAAGCGCAACAAGTTTTCTCGAGCAGTGAGTATCGTGTCTCACAGTCGGTAAACTTTTTGCTAAGGTAGTATATTACGTGTTCTTTTCGACCAGACTCGTCATGCTGCCTAGCACACACCCCATTGAATTGTCTAGCACTGTTAAGTACAATATTAAAGGTCTTCCTTCAACCAGAGGCATCAGAATTGGTGGTTCTTTAAGGTATTCTTTGATTCTTTCAAAAGCGGCTTGGCATTCATCATTCCACCTTACCACTTGATCTTTCTTCAGAAGCTTGAAGATGGGCTCACAAGTAGCAGTCAGATGTGAAATGAACCTGGAGATATAATTCAAGCGTCCCAAGAAACCTCTAACCTCCTTCTTCGTACGGGGAGCTGGCATTTCTTGTATAGCCTTTACCTTTGCAGGATCTACTTGGATGCCTTTGTCGCTGACGATGAAACCCAAAATTTTACCGGATCTTACCCCGAAGGTGCACTTATTCGGATTCAACCTCAGTTTGTATACCTTCAACCTGTCGAACAACTTTTGGAGATGATCAAGGTGCTCTTCCTCAGTCGGAGACCTGGCTATCATGTCATCAACATAAACTTCGATCTCACGGTGAATCATATCGTGGAACAAAGAGACCATGGTGCGCTAATAAGTTGCCCCATCATTCTTTAACCCAAAAGGCATCACCTTGTAGCAGAAGGTGCCCCACCGCGTGATGAAGGTTGTCTTCTCCATGTCTTCAGGAGCCATCTTAATCTGGTTATAGCCAGAGAAACCATCCATGAAGGAGAAGATTTTGTGTTGCATGGTGTTGTCAACCAGAACATCAATGTGAGGAAGAGGGAAGTCATCCTTGGGGCTTGCCCTATTCAGATCTTTATAATCCACACACATCCGCACTTTACCGTCCTTCTTAGGTACCGGAACGACGTTAGCAACCCATTATGGATAAGAAGTGACAACTAAGAATCCTGCGTTGAACTGCTTCATGACCTCTGCCTTGATCTTCTCTAACATTTCAGGGTGCATACGACGGACCTTCTGTTTAACCGAAGGACAATCTTCTTTGGTTGGCAGATGATGAACCACGATATCAGTGTCTAAACCTGGCATGTCTTCATATGACCAGGAAAAGATCTCAATGTAATTGTGCAACATTTGTATCAACCGCTGTTTGACCTTAACTTCCAAATTTGCACCAATCTTGACCTCCTTTCTGTCTATCTCTGTGCCCAGGTTTATTGTCTCAACCGGTTCTTCATGAGGCTGTATAGCCCTTTCTTCCTGTTGTAATAGTCTAGCAAGTTCTCCAGGTACCTCACAATTATCCTCACTTTCGTCTTTGGCTTGGTTGATTGGATTTTCGAAGTCATAACGGACAGTAGCAGAGCTGTTATCAATGGGATCCAAAGTGGATATGGATCTGCAGTATGATATGTGAGTGTGTGTAAGAGAATAGTTGTTTTGATAAAGTGAAAATAGAGAGCGTAAAATTTGTTTGCAAGAAACGTCCAATGCTTTATTAATGATATATGAAATGACAAATAATATCTCTCACAAGCAAAGCCAATGTGCCTCGGGTAAGGCACAAGGCCGTAGAGTTTTAAATTGTTTATTACAAAACTTAAAAACAAGTAAGACAATTACTGCGGAATAAAAGAAACTGGTATAAAGTCCCTAGTCGTACAGTTACTCGGTCCGCCGTTGGTAGTTGGTAGATCCAGCTGTCAATGTCTGAGTCTTCCTCGCCGTATTCAATGGCATTAATTTCCCGATTGCTGATGCGTAGAGGAGGTCCTCCAGCCCGAGCTCGTCGAATAACCTTTTGAGCTCCTAAAGTAAAGCCCAAACCAAACTTATCAGTTTTGTGAGTAAAATCAGGGAGTTGTCCCCAATTGGTACACCCACCTTCTTCAATCACGGATCTCGCGTCTTTGAGAGAAGCCATCTTCAGAGGAGGTTTGTTGCTGGTAGTAGCTTCAGCCGATGCCAAGATCTAGGGAACCTCTTCAAAATTCTGGCAAGGAGTCTCTATGAATTCCCCGTCCATCTCTATTACTTGAAGGAATTGAGGTGGCTCACCATATACTCCTCCTCACCTCGCACAATGACAATCTCTCCTCTTACTGGATATTTTAGCATCTGGTGCAGTGTAGAAGTGACTGCCCCAACTTCATGGATCCAAGGAAGACCCAACAAACAAGAATATGACGACAGGATGTCCATTACATAGAAGGTGGACTCAAAGGTTTGAGAGCCTACTTTGACAGGAATGTCCACCTCCCCATGCACCGTTCTCTTCGACCCATCAAAAGCCCTCACCACAATGTTACTAGGCTTTAAGGTCAAGCCCTCACAGTCCAACCGATCCAACACCTTCTTAGGCAGGACGTTCAATGAAGACCCAATATCTACCAGCACATGAGCCATAGTGGTGCCCGTGAACTCAATCGAGACATGCAGAGCATCATTATGCTTCCTCCCTTTCGGTGTTAGGTCCGCATCTGAAAAACCCAGCCCATTGTCAGCAGTTAGGCTAGCCACACAATCTTTGAATTGATCAGTTGAGGTCTCTTGCGGCACATGCGCAGTCTTGAGGAATGCAATCAAAGCCTTCGCATGGGCTTCGGAACACAACAACAGAGACAACATGGATATATTTGAGGGAGTCTACCCCAGCTGCTCGACCATGTTGAAGTCGCTCTTTTTGATTATTTTCAGTATTTCCTCTATCTCTTGCTTAGAGGCTTCCACGATAATTTTTATAGGTGCCTCCATCTGGGGGGCTTAACTATAACTTCTTTTCCGCGGGTACCAGACAATTCACCGGCAGGGGTAATAATTGGAGTAAGAACAGGGGCCGTAGTTGATGTACCAGCAGGAACAGCAGACGGAATGATAATAGGCCTGTTGACAATCTTAGGGGAAATCTCGGGAGAGAAGACCCTTCCACTTCGGGTAACCTTGCTGGTCCCGACAATGTTACTAATATCAGGATCAACCTCTTCATTTTTCAAATCTTGTTTAATGCCATGATAGTACACATCGGCACCATAATTCCAGGTGACAACTTTATCCGAGACATACGGGACAGGACCAGGAACAGTGATTATTAGCGGAGCGATTCTTGGAGCAGATGTAATCCTAACAGGTCTTCTTGAGGAGACCTTGGAAGGATTGGCGGAAATGGTTATAATGGCAATGTCTTCAGATGGAACAACAAGAACCAAAGTTTTCTCGAACAAAATTTCTTTGTTGTACATCAAGCGTTAAACACCTGACTTCAGTAAATGGCAACCAGAAGGCAGAAATGAACACATGTGGCAACCTTCACCATAACTCAGAAATAAAGCGACCAATAGTAAATTCTTCTTCACAGTCATGAGAGGAGTAGAAACTTCATCCACCAAGGTCACAAACAAGTCGGTATCAACAACATTAACTCCACGACCGTGTGTTGTACCCCAAAATCTACCCTCCCATTTTTCATAGGAAAGCACAACCCTAGGGTTTCTCAAATATCCAAGATTGGCTCAGGAATCGATCGGACAGATTTTCTCCTGTGACAGTAAATCAACAATTAGGGTTTTTCTCGCATTTCTCAGAAGGAATTGATTTCTCAGAAATTCAATTTATTTTTACATGTTTTCATGCTCTCCCAAATTTACTGAAAAGGCAGTGTTTGTTTGATTCATGTTAACCAGATAATTTGCGTCTTTCAGAACATTTGCTCGTTTAGGGAATAAACATTTGCTTGTTTATTGGAATACACAGTGCGTGTTTTGATTGGAGTACAATTGCAAGGTTATAAGATTACAGAGTTATTGGATTACTTGGAGTTTAAGTTGTCTTGATTGGAATTATTGGAATGCAGTTTCAATTATCTTGATCGGGAATCTTAAAGAATTAGTGAAGATGCGAAGAGAGAATTACAAGTTACTAACAGTAATGGATTTTATTGAACATCAGATTATCTCATAAAGACTTTTTCATTTATTTCAAGAATTGTTACAATACAATTTATTATTTAAATGCTTTAAGTTTTACAACTTATTGTATTTGAAAAAATAAATTAGTACAATTGTTTGAGTATTTCTCTCTAAATTACAAAGAAAACAATCTAAGCCTAAGGATGACTAAGCTTCCATTGCTCCCATGCTTGCCAAAGAATATCTTGCTTCCTCTGTTTTGCCACCATCCAGTTTGCGCTCACATGAAAGAAAGAAAGAAAATTGATCAGTACAGTTAATTGGACATGAGTAAGAATTTTCAAGAAAAAGAAAATGTGTTCATCATTAAGGTTTGCCATTTGGAATCAGAGAGCTATTTTCAATTCATCACGTTTTTATTTTTCTCTTTGCAAATCACAAGAAGATTACTCTTCTTGGTTCACAAAAATAAAAATAAAAATGCAAGTTGTCCAAATAAAAAAGAATGCAAAGCAATTTTGTCCAAATACAACAATGGCAAGTAACTAGACAAGTACAATACAGCAAGTTGTCTAAGCAAAGCGTTACAAACTAAACAAAACAAAGTGCAATGCCGTAACTAGACAGCAGCATGCGCGCAAATTACCCAAGGCAAACTAAGCAAAGCATTACAAACTAAACAAGACAAGTACAATGCAACAAACTAGACAATAGCATAGCAGAAAAAAGCACAGCAGTATGGTAAACCAAATAACAAGCAAGGGGCTTGTTTTCAATAGCCTTTCATCATTTTCCTAGAGTTGGCAAACTTTTCAGAAAAAACAGAGAAAAAGCAATTTGCTTTTATCATTGAGAGAGGAGAGAGAGAAAAGATATCACCTATTTTGTTGGAATTGTACAATTTTGCTACTCTGCCCACAAACTGTCACAAGTTACATAAAGTAAGTTGTAAAACAAAAGCAACTAGGATATAACACCATCAAACTGTAAGAAGAGGGGAGAGCATTTTGTAAACTCACAAAACCGGCCAAACTGTCAAACAAACAGCCAAAACAACCCAAACCTGTTAAACCATAACAAACAGTCAAAACAAACAAACCTGTTAAACCATAACAAACAACCAAAGTAACCAAACCTGTTAAACCATAACCAACAGCAACAATAACAAAACCTGCAAAACCATTTTCAAACAGGGCCAAACCAAGTTTCCACTGTTACAAACCATTTTCAATATAACAATTCTAAAACACCAAAACCTGAAAACTGTAAAGACAACAAACTTGTAGCACAGTTCAAACATACAAAACCAAGTATCAAAACTTCCATCAAACAAAAACAAAAAGTTTGCAAAATGTCAACAAAAACATTCAAAAAAAAGATTCAAGCTTGTAACTCAAAGTCCAACCATCCCAAAGCATTCAAGCCAAAACTCCCAACCTGTTAACTGATCAAACCTGCACTATCAAAATCTCAAGCCAATTTCATAATCAATATTCCAAACCTAAAAACCAACAACAAACAGCCAAAACCTGTAAACCAACTCTCAAAACATTTCAAATCTGCATAACCAAACTGAAAAACATTCAAACAGTCCAATATCCTCATCAATCCAAAAACAGTTTTCAACCCAAAACAAAAACCATCCCAACAAGTTCATAACCCAAAAATAGAAAACTTACAAATCAAAAGTCAGAAGCATCATCGTCAGTATTCAAACCAACAAAGGCTCAATAACATCATCATAGTCAGAAGTACAACACCATCATCATTCAAGTTCAAGAGAGAGGAAAGAAATCACAAAGTCTCAGAAATATCACCTCATCATCATTCAACATAGAAGACAGAAAAAAAGAAAGATTACCAGAAGCGCGCGTTCTTCGCATCATCATTTCTCTTCCCTCACAAGATCCGCCACCAGGGAGCACCTCCCTCAAGCCTCACCATTCCCTTCCATTCCAGAAAATCCCTAAACAGGTATAGCTTCCTCGCCCTTATTACAAATTTTTCTGCATCTCAATAAGGCAATAAGCACGATTAACAAGCAAAACGTATAAAACCAACGAAACTGTTAAGTCTAAAACCGAACCATACCTTGCAAAAATGAAGTCGCTAGCACTTGGTTAGGAGGTGAGGATATGAGAGGCGCTCCGGCAACGAAAGTAGAGGGAGGATCAGATCGAAACACACTTCAAACCCTTTAGATAAGTTCAAATCATAACTTAGGGTTTCCAGAAGAACACGAACCAAATTGAGTTAGAGAGGCCAAGAATAGTTCTGTTTACAAAGAGGGACATGGACGATTAGGGACTTTGAGTGAGGAAGATGAATGAGGGAAAGAAATGAGAGAGACGGAACAGAGCGGCGCCGCTGTGAGAAGATCACAAACCGTAATTTTCAGTTTCACCCTAATCAAAAACAATTATGCAAACTTAAGCATTGGGCCAATTCCATTGCAAAGCCTTAAGCCCACATAATTGCTAGCTCGCCACCCCCCTCATCAGGCTTTGTTTCTTTCAGCAATGACAATTCACCTTTGGGCATACCACCTTCAAATATCCTAAGCCCATTTCTTCCTTCAAACTTGTTTTTTTTTAAATTTATTTTGAAAATTATTAATTAAACTTAGTTTGCTTCTATACATTTTATTTTAAGTCCTAGAAATCTTTTTTTTTTACTATTTTCTTCTTTTATAACTTTTTTTAATTTGTTACATTTAATAAAATACCAAAAGAATTAGTTTAGTTAATTTTCTTTCTTTAAACGTTTCTTTCAAAATTATTAAAAAAAATACAAAAGAGTAATAATAAAGATCTTATTTTTTTAGTTTAAATCATTTCTTTTTTAGAATAAGTTTTATTTTCAAGTAAATATATACATTTCATACTTTGTTGATTTTATTTCATAAATTGTCATAGCTTTGTATTAAATCGCGCAACATTTCGATTTGGTTGTATTATTTGATATTTGGACGTTGCTATTTTTTATGTGATTCATCCCCATTTGTAATAATTGAACCCCCATTCCCGGATACTTTTGTAATAGCTTAGACTTCTAATTCCTGCAATTTATTGCTTTCTATATACTGTGTAGTAATTAGGCATGTATGGCAAGATTCAAAAATCAATCGCTAGATGACCTAATCCAAGAATAAATAACTTGAAATCAACACACTTCTCACACGCGCACCTCTAGGGTAACCTCGCTCGTCGCCTCGGAAATACAATCATGTCCCTCAAATATGCGACACTCTAGCAAATGACCCTTCGATAAACAAAGATCGTAGTCCCTCGATGACCCTCGATGTTGCCTTCGATAAAACGATCTCGCCCCTTACAAAATTGCTAGAGTGTCTCACAAGTTGCTTTCAATGATTGTATAATTGACCCACGCCTGTCCCGTTTAACATCCAAATACAAGGTTATTTACCAAATATAATGGTAAAATAACAATGTAGAAGGGTTAAAAATGTGTAGGAAAGATCTTTTGAGTAGAGTAGACAACTCCTAGTTACTTGATCTCTTGGAAACATCCTTGCTATTTTCAAAAGCACTCAACACATTTCAAAACAATTTCCCAAAATAAACTTTCAAACATTGAAACATTTTTCAAAAGACAAACACCTTTGTAAAACATTCAAACAAGAATTGTTACAAAGGTTGCCTAGACAAGGCCTCTTTTCAAAATATTTTCAAAACCACACACAAAGCATCATTTCAAACAATTGGATAAACAAAGCAAGTGATCTAAACAAGTAACTAAGAGCCCATGGAAAACCATGGATGAAAAGGGTGCTAGCACCTTCCCTTTTCATAATCTACCACCCGAACCCAAGAAAACATCCCAAAGGTCTTTCCTGTGCTTTTTGACCTTTCCTATTGGATAAAATAAAAAGTCGATGGCGACTCTTTCTAAACCGCACAAGTGCGAACACAAACACAAAACCTCAAGTCAGTTCTCCCACCGTATCACAGAACTGGCGACTCTGCTGGGGAGTATTATAAAAGTGGGGTTACCTTAGGGTTTTAGATCACCTTTACATGCTTATCTTGTTTGATTTGTATGCTTTACTTTTTGGTTCCTTGTTTGGGTTTGTTTTAAATCCTACACCCGGATTTAGGGGAACCTTTTAGGTAAGTAGCAATAAACTGTGAGGGAACTGTGTGGGGTATACCGACATGGTTGAAGTAGTAGCTACGTTGATGTGGCACTTTGGTTGGTACCGGTAACCCTTGAGTTGAATCAAGGAGAGTATGGGGCCTCCGCGTGGTGTCATGAAGCATCAACTGACCTTAGAACCTTACTTGACCAACTTGGCCATTAGGACGTAGTGAGATAACCGATTTCGGTGTAGAGCTGAAAATTGGTAGATACTCGATACTACACTCATTGAGGGTTGTTTCCTTGGAATATTTCGGTTGCCGGTAAGAGGCTAAATTGAAATAATGAACAAGGAAACCTTCCAGTGATATTGAGCTCCTTAGAACCCGGTTACTATTTCTAGGACATGTTGAGCCAACTAGACTTCAAGAGGGTGCTTACCTACAAACTCCATGCAAGCCTAACCCTAAGGACTTGTCTGCTTTGTGTGAATATGATTATTTGTATATAACTTGCTCACTTCGCATATCTGTACATAACATCATAACATCATACCATAGAATTTTCAATAACCATTTCAAGGATCTTGAGGGTCTTTGATGCAGGGTCACGTGGAACCAGACGTCTACCACAGGGCAAGAGGATTCATTTTTCCTCTAAACAAACGCCGTCAAAAATCAAGTACGACAACTTGAGTCAAGGGCTATGACCCACTTGACATGGTGAGCTTGATTCTCGTGGAAAGACATCCACCGATACGAAGCTCTCCAATCAAAGATGTTCAATTTCTGACATTTTCTTGTGTTTACCCCGTGAGATCCTTGAAAACATGCATCCACATATCATGCATCTTATCATGACAGGTTTTTCCCTTTCAGGTCTCCTTATCTTCCTATTGTTTATTTCAATATAGATGGCTCTAGAGAAGACTATCAAAGACATCCAGGCTCAAAACGCTCAACTTCAAGAGATGTTCTTGAACCTATCCAAGGGGCAGGAAGAAGTGAAAGCTCTCCTCACAAGGGGCATGGTCATAGGGAACCCGGGGGGCATCAGGAATGATCAGTTGGAAGGGCTACAGATTGAGATGGCAACAATGAAAATCCAAATGACGGGACAACTGGTGGGCCATATGGCTCTTATTCAAAACCTGGCTTAAGGACAAGAGGAGCTAAAGGCCCTCATCAACAAACTTCATCTAGGCGAACGTAACCAAATGGGGCAAACAACTAGAGTTAAGGATCAAGTCATCATTCAGCCTCCCTTGAGACAAGAAGTCGAGGGAAAGCTTCCCCAATTTGCTTCAGGGTCACAAGCCCAACAACAACCTCACCAACGTCAACAGGGTAATCGGCGTAAGCAAAATACATCTGGAAGGCGCTTCACTGAGATTAACATGCCATTATCTCAAGTACTACAACACCTGTTGGAGGTCAAGCTGATTGTATTAAGGGATCCTCCTCGGAATCCCAATACCTCTGCTCCTAGCTATGATCCCAATGCATTATGTGCATACCACTCCAATAATCCTGGGCATGACACTGATGACTGTCGGGCTTTGAAAAATAAGACCCAAGACTTGATTGACAGAGGAGTGCTGGAGTTCACACAAGATGGTCAGATGAAAATATTCCGCTGAAGGCTCTCCACCTAAAGTGACAAGTTCAGACAAAGAGGCTTTTGTTTCATTTGAATTTTCAAGTTGTAATTTCTTTTGTTATTCAAACAATTATCTATTAATGTCAAACTTCATTTCATTAATGCATTGCATATGTTTGTCTTGAATTCATCCATTCGTTTTCACTATACTTAAACTATGCTTTCTACTTTCTTTATGACATTTGTTGTACCCCAAAATTTGCCCTCCCATATTCTCCAAGAAATTGCCAAGCCAAGCTGCAAAAGTCCCCAAGGGTTGCACAGCTCAACAGTCTCCTATACAGTCAAAACTAGGGTTTGTGTTCTGATCAAGAAAAGAAAGTTTTCAAAGGCCCAATCAAGTCTCACATGCCTACAAATATGGTCAAGTATCCTCATATCAAGTTTCAAGGCATTCAGCTCAAAATTGCACAGTCAAAACCCTAAATTGCACTACAGTCAACTGTAGGGGCAAAATGGTCATTTGGCAGTCAAAAGTTCAAATTTTTGGTCAACATATCATTTTGAAGCCACAAACATCATTTGATCAATGCTTGATCATGATTCTCAAAATTTGGCTCAGAAATCATCAAAGATGCAAAAGTTACTATATTTGGACAGCTGAAAAAGTCAACTGAAATTGACCAGGGCATAACTTTCACATGGATTATCAGAAAAATTCCATCCAAAGCTCATTTTGAAGAGAAAGACATTTCCTACAACTCATCTTCATATTCCAAGTCCAAGAAATGCTCTCACAAAAAGTTATCAATTTCAACATTATAGGTCATTTTCAAAAGTCAACAAAAAGGGACTTTAAGTCAAAGGCCATAACTTGAGATTGGTAAATCAAAATGACATGGGACCAAAGGCATTGGTTAAAGGACTCAAATACCTTTCCAAAATGTCCAAGAACATGATAAAAGATTAAAAATTGAGCAAGGTATGCCTTGTGGAAGTTGGGAAATTTTTAGGAATTTTGAAAAGTCAACATTGATCCAAATGACCTAAAAATGCTAATGGGCCCATTTTTCTTCCAAGATTCATCATTCCAAGCATGTGCACGACCACTTGGCCCAAAGGGAAGTATTTTCTCATTTTTTATTTATTTATTTGAATTTTTATTCATATTAATTCAATTAAATCAATTAAATATGTGGAAAATATCTAAATGAACCAAATGAATCTTTTTGTACATGTTTAGACTTGATATTTCGTGCTTAGCCAATTAGGGAAAGTTTTGGCAAGATTTGGTATCAAATTGCATAGAAAAAGATTGAAAACATAATGGAAGAAAATCAAATATTCAATCCATAATTGCAAGAGATTTCTATGAACTTTGTTGACCTAATTGCCTCAGTACATAACCTAGAACACAAACCTAATTGCAACACACGAAAAGCTGCGCTAAAGAACACTTTTCCAACTTGAAAAATTGCCCAAAAAACTCAAATCTGATTTCAAGGTTACGAGGCGATTCAAGGCATCAAACCTATTCCAAAAGCTTCCTTGGCAACCCCTAAACGTATTCCAATCAAAAACAACAACCAAAGCTCCAAGAATTGGTAGATTGAATGCAAACTGCATCAAGAAAATTGCTTAATCGTGTTTTAATTTTGAAGCATAATCATTGCATTTTTTTTATAGATTTTTACTCATGGATGATTTCTGATGCTAACTGTATAATTCAATTTTGTTTTTGTGCTCCCAACGCGATTTCACCATGATCAATCTTTAGGGTTTTCAGAGCTTGAATTTAGGGCTTTGGAAACGAGGAAAAATTGGCCTTTGAAACCATTACCATCCAACTCAGCTCATCTAGACGAAGAAGACCAGACCATCGCGCCAAATTTATTGGCCCTATAGCGCTAGTCGCTATTTTCTGGAAACTAGCCTAAGACAACGCTATAAAACCGTAGCCTATGTGTTTTGTATTTCAGGAAAACGGAGAAGACGATGTGTTGTCACGACAGGAGCGGTCCATTTAAATTTGCGCGCTAAATTTATTATTCATTATCGTTTCTTATTTTATTGATCTCCAGTTGTTTAATGTACAAAGTAACAAAATAGCCCGGTTGGCAGGCACGCGCGTTGATGACTTTCAGGACCTGGGTTCGATCCCAGGTCCCCTCACTTTCCTTATGTTTTTATCTTCAATATGTTCTTATGCAGTCATTAGACAGGTGACTACCGTGTGTCCACAAGATCCAAGCGTACATGCGTCCAGGAGATTCAAATCAAAGGCTGAGGTTGGATATGCATCATAGACTTGGTCAAAGGGTTAACACGCTAGTGGCAAAAGTCAATGGATCCAGAGCTATTGGGCCTGATTTGCTGAACCAAAACCTCCAATTTGGGGCTACCCCCCCTGGTTTGCTATCATCATTTTTTTTCTTATTCTTGTTTTAATGTTAATTTTTATTTTTAATTACATGTTTATTTAATTAATTAATTCTTTTTCTATAAAAATATAAAAAAACATCATAAAAATCAGAAAAAAGAGAAAAAATATAATATTTATTTACTTAATTATTTTCTTGTAAATAAATTAACATGTAATTATTTAGTTTTAGCTAGGATTTTTGCAAGTTTAATTCTTTCTAATAAATCTAAAAAAGGGTATAATTAGGTTTAATTAACAATTTTCTTTCCTTTTAGTTTTCCTTTTTTTATCATAATATTATTATTTATTTATTTTTATAATTAAATTGTACATAAATCATTTAGGTTTAAATTAGGTTAAAACTCAATATCTTCACAATAACTTAAAAAACCATTAGAATTAGGGTTTGACGCTTCATTTTAATTTTAATTAATTATTTTTTCCATTAAATCTTAAAAAATACAAAAAAATACCAAAAAACATTCTTATTTTAATTTTAAATTCTTTATTTATTTAATTTTTGCAAAAGGGTCCAACGCCCATGTTCGTAATTTATTTAATTTCGCGCATTTATTTTATGTCGTTTATTATAATTATGTAATTCTCCCAAAGCGTTGTAACGATTTTATTTTTCGCACCGTTATTTTCTTTATTTATTTTCCGTCAAATCGGGTCCGGTTTAATTTTGGCGATGTGGACCCGCGCCATTTGTAATAGCTTTAGATTTATTTTCCCGCAAAATATTAACTGTTAACAAAAAGCATGAAAGAATGTATGGCCTTAAAAATAAAATCAAGCGTAGATCACAATGAACATGACAAGACAAATATCAATGAAAATAATACACAATTCGCACACATCACCCCTAGGGTACGCCTCACTGTTGCCTTCCGAAAGGTGATCGTCGAGTAGAGGATGTCTTAGTAAGTCCTCATGATCCGGGAACCTGGCATGAGGGTAGCTTCTAAGGTGTCTTCCCATTGCTCCGGTGATCACCATGTCCCTAAAACTCGAATTGACCCGAACATCTCCAACGGTGGTGCTACCTACCTCTCAATGGTGGGATGGCACTACTTTAAAGGACATCTACACAGACGAATTCCTTAGGGTAGGTAGGTTCTCAAGGATACTTGCTCTAATCTCAAAACAAACTCAAAAAGACTTTTCACACCAACACATTTTCAAAAAGCTTTCAAAACAAACTTTTCAAACACTCTGACGTATGAGTCGAACTGAAATTTTTCAAAGAAACTTTTTAAAACCCACATTGAAAAGCAAACAAACCATTTTGAAAACACAATGAGCAAGTATCTAAGAGCCCATGGATAACCATGGATAGAAAGGGTGCTAACACCTTCCCTTTCTATAACCTACCTCCCGAACCGAGAGCAATCTCTTTAAGGAATTTTTCTGTGCTTTTGTCCTTTCCATTTGGAGAAAATAAAAGACGGTGGCGACTCTTGCTTCCGCGACATTTCGCGAACCAGCTTTAAACAGTCAGTTCCAGATCCACCGATCACAACATTTAACTCTTGCTAAAAGTTACAAACCTTTAGAGGGAGGATGACGAAAACAATGCCATAATCTCATACAGTATGCTTTTGGACAGACCTTGATGACGATGTACAAGCGTTTCTTTCAAATCCTAAACACTGGAGTTATAAGGAAGATAATCCCTAGTCAACCCCTTCGAGCCAAAGAAGTAGAATTTTTCTGTTTTAACACAAATTGAAACCTTTAATCAAAACCTGGGGCAGGGTAGTCTCTCAGTTAATTCAAATGCGTGTTAAAGTCGCAAACTCTCATCTTATAATACAATGAATGACATCAAAAACATTCCTTTAGAATCAAAAGACGGTGATGGTTCCTTATCACATAGGCAGTCATTATCTCTCAAAAAGAAAAGCCCACTGAGTCGAAACCTACAAAGGAGACTTAAGAAAGCTGGGGCATCCCGCTGACTGTAATCTTAAAAACAGGAACAATCAGGCAAAAATTAGGGATAACAAATAAAAAAGAATGAGGTCTCTACAAATCCTCAACAAAAATAATGTTGCAAAAATGACTGCCTTCCAACAAATTCAACTTGTGTGAACCATCACCAAAATGTCGTTCCAGACTCATTTGGAGTTCAAACGCACAATTAACTGAGTTTAGGACTGAAGAACATCACGAAGAGCGGGTGGGTACAAATATACTTTGAGCCTTTATCCTTTGTTTCTTAAAACCGTGAACCAAGCCACGCTACAACCTTTCAAAAGTCCTAATTGAAGCATGGGTTAGTTCGAAAACATACTGTTACAAAAGGTATCCCGACTCCTGTAAGGCTTTGCTCTAAATCTTGAGTTGAATTTTTCTTATAAAAGTTTTCTGCTAAAAAATGCATTTTTCAAAATTTCAAGACAAGCATAAACTTTGCATTATTTGAGTATCGTTGTTTGCATATGGCTATTTGTTTGACAGTGAAGAAATTCACACAGTGAATATCTGATGAACGAAAGCTCTCTCAGTGAACAAAATCACTTCAAGTGGGATGACACTTCCGTTGCAAAAATCTCCTATCAAGAAAGGGGACATGACATGGCATTGTCCAATAAACCTGGGGCAGTCCAGTCAAGATTTCAAGAAATCTCTCAAAGTCCAGTTAACCTGGGGCAGTCCAGTCAAGATTTCAAGAAATCTCTCAAAGTGCAGAGTAACCAGGGGCAAGTCTCCATCACCGTCACTTGGGGCATTGAACGTCAATCCCAACAAAGGGTTACATACAATCAAACATTTCCTGGCAAAGCCATAAACACTCGCTACTTAAGGCAGTGATAAATCTCCAAAATCCTTCTCATAAGATGGCTCCCAGCCAGAGTTTCAATCTTTGATAACCTCTTCCCAGCTAAGTCGACCTCAAGAATTCCTGAGAATTTTTCCCATTGAATTTGCCATATTTTTCACTATCGAAAACGAAGAATTCAACTCTGTTCTCCAGCACCAATTCGAGATTTATTTTCCCCAGCGAGAGGTCGTCTTGAAAACATTACACATCCGTACATCAGGACATCATACAACGCAATCTCATTTATTTTGAGAACATCTTTGTTTGATATATGTCATGCAACTAACCTTTACCTTTCAGGAAAGATGCAATCAAATTCTCAAAAAATTCAAGCTATGAAGCCTGGGCCATGACCAGATGGTAGTTTCATTCAACTTTCCCCTTCAACAGCAGTCCAGGATTTATTTTCCCCGACATCTGTTGAAGATATCCCAAGATTTTCGTCTGGCTCAGTTAAATCAATTCTAAGATTTTTCTGATTCTTATCCAGTCAAAGTAATTCAAGACCTTCTCTGGCTCAGTCAGATCGACACTAAGATCTCCCTGATTCTTATTCCAGTTGAAGATATTCCAGATTTTGCTGTTTCAGATAAATCTCTCAACGATTTATTCTGATTCACTTCCAGATTTTGCTGTTTCAGATAAATCTCTCAATGGTTTATTCTGATTCACTTCCAGATTTTGCTGTTTCAGATCCAGTTCAAACTTTCCATCAACTGTCACCTTTGGACGACATCTATAAGCCCATCTCCGACGATTCTCCTATGTTTCTCCAAATGGCATCTTTAAGCCCATTTCCATACACAATCTCTACAACACGCCATTAAGATCCCCAACGGAGATGAGACTACCAACTACCAATCCCCAGCGGAGCTGAAACTATCAACCCACAGCGGAAATCATCTGGTTTCTCCAATTCCCCAGCAAGTTCTCTTAAATCCTGGAGATCAACCAGATAACAGTCAACTTTTAACAGAATGAAGATTCTCATTCTTGAAACCCCAGAAGATTGGCATACACCCAAACTCCTGATATCCCTAACAGAATGAAGATTCTCATTCTTGAAACCTCAGAAGATTGGCATACACCCAAACTCCTGATATCCTTAATAGAATGAAGATTCTCATTCTTGAAATCCCAGAAGATTGGCATACACCCAAACTCCTGATATCCCTAACAGAATGAAGATTCTCATTCTTGAAACCCCAGAAGATTGGCATACATCCAAACTCCTGATATCCTTAATAGAATGAAGATTCTCATTCTTGAAACCCCAGAAGAAGTGGCATACAATCCAAGCTCCTGATATCTCCAACAGAATGAAGATTCTCATTCTTAAAGTGGCATACAATCCAAGCTCCTGATATCTCCAACAGAATGAAGATTCTCATTCTTAAAGTGGCATACAACCCAAACTCCTGAACTTTTTCCAAACAGGAATAAGCTTTTCCCCAGAGTCCCGAGCTTACTCTCCAGCAGGATAGCTACTCCCCAACAATATAGATATTCCCCACAGAATTTTTACTCCCCAACAGAATGAAGATTCTCATTCTTGACTCTCTAGTGAAGTTGCCAAAGCCTTCTTTACTCTCAGCATGAATTTGTCAGAATTTTTAATCCCCTGCAGATCGAAGATTCTTATTCTTGACTCCTCAGCATGAAGTCCCCAAGGATTCAAATTCCCCTAGCAGAATGAAGACTCTCATTCTCAGTCCTCCGCAGAAGCCATCAGAGCCTTCCTTATTCTCCAGCAGATCAAGGTTTTCCTTTGTTTGGTCCCCGATAGAGATCGCCAGAGTTTTCCCTATTTCCCAGCCGAGTAAGGATTCTCATTATTTAACCCCCAGTAGAAGTCTTCAAAAGTTCTCTGGATTCCCCAAGCAGGTTTCTCAAGCAACACTTGGCATTATTTTCATAGCAAAATGTTTATCATCTTCTAAAGACTTGAAAGGATCCCTACATCCCCAGGAAAGTCATGAAAGATTCTCACATCCCACAAGGGTTGTCAAAGTTTTTGATAATCCCCGCGAGTTTTCAAAGATCTTTAATCTCCAGCAGCGGTCATGGATTTATTTTCCCCGACAGCAGTCGAAGATTTTATTATCTCCAGATATCAAGGATTTATTTTCCTCAGCAAGACAGCTAATCAGCTTATATGCGCATACATTACACTCATATATCATAAACATTGATAAAACACATATTGCATCATACATTTCATGCAACATAACTTTGTGTTTCAGCTAACATTTTACCCTTTTTCAGGATAAGATTAACAACTATCTTTAACAGATATTCAAAATTCAAAATCAGAAAACAGCTTAGAGACGCTCCAGACACGGATGCAATTCTATTGCTTATTCAGATTCAAAGTTTAGAAAACAACTTAGAGACGCTCCAGAAACGGATGAAATTCTATTGCTTATTCAGATTCAAAGTTCAGAAAACAGCTTAGAGACGCTCCAGACACGGATGCAATTCTATTGCTTATTCAGATTCAAAGTTCAAAAAACAGCTTATGGATGCTCCATAAACAAATGCTTTTCTATTGCTTATTCAGATTCAAATCTTAGAAAACAGTTTATAGATGCTCCAGACACAGATGCTATTTTATTGCTTATTCAAAGAGTTCAGAAAACAGCTTAGAGACGCTCCAGACACGGATGCAATTCTATTGCTTATTCAGATTCAAAGTTCAGAAAATAGCTTAGGGATGCTCCAGACACGGATGCTTTTCTATTGCTTATTCAGATTCAAATCTCAGAAAACAGTTTATAGATGCTCCAGACACGAATTCTATTCTATTGCTTATTCAAAGATTTCAGAAAACAGCTTAGAGGGGCTCCAGACGCGGATGCAATTCTATTGCTTATTCAGATGTAAAGTTCAGAAAACAGCTTAGAGACGCTCCATACACGGATGCAATTCTATTGCTTATTCAGATGTAAAGTTCAGAAAATAGCTTAGAGACGCTCCAGACACGGATGCAATTCTATTGCTTATTCAAATTCAAAGCTCAGAAAACAACTTAGAGAGGCTCCAGACACGAATACTTTTCTATTGCTTATTCAGATTCAAATCTCAGAAAACAGTTTATAGATGCTCCAGACACGAATGCTATTCTATTGCTTATTCAAAGATTTCAGAAAATAGCTAAGGGATGCTCCAGAAATGGATGCTATTCTATTGCTTATTTAGACCCCCAGCTCAGAGACGTTCCATACATGGATACCTTTCTGATACTCATTCTTTCGACTTACAACATACAATTCAACAAACATTCTTGGATGGCATCTTTAAGCCCATCTCCGACAAGATTCGGTGACATCTCCAAATGGCATCTTTAAGCCCATTCCCTCAACCATACTTTGACGAGTGCAAATTTACGGGCACTCTAGTGTCCAATCATCTTTTACCTTCGAGTCGCGAACGACAAACTCGCCGATCTAACTCTTCAGGTTCAAGAAGATTGTACAGGGGCAACTGTTGTACCCCAAAATTTGCCCTCCCATTTTTCATAGAAAAGCACAACCCTAGGGTTTCTCAAATATCCAAGATTGGCTCAGGAATCGATCGGACAAATTTTCTCCTATGATAGTAAATCAGCAATTAGGGTTTTTCTCGCATTTCTCAGAAGGAATTGATTTCTCAGAAATTCAATTGATTTTTACATGTTTTCATGCTCTCCCAAATTTACTGAAAAGGCAGTGTTTGTTTGATTCAGGTTAACCAGATAATTTGCGTCTTTCAGAACATTTGCTTGTTTAGGGAATAAACATTTGCTTGTTTATTGGAATACACAGTGCGTGTTTTGATTGGAGTACAATTGCAAGGTTACAAGATTACAGAGTTATTGGATTACTTGGAGTTTAAGTTGTCTTGATTGGAATTATTGGAATGCAGTTTCAATTATCTTGATCGGGAATCTTAAAGAATTAGTGAAGATGCGAAAAGAGAATTACAAGTTACTAACAGTAATGGATTTTATTGAACATCATATTATCTCATAAAGACTTTTTCATTTATTTCAAGAATTGTTACAATACAATTTATTATTTAAATGCTTTAAGTTTTACAACTTATTGTATTTGAAAAAATAAATTAGTACAATTGTTTGAGTATTTCTCTCTAAATTAAAAAGAAAAAAATCTAAGCCTAAGGATGACTAAACTTCCATTACTCCCATGCTTGCCAAAGAATCTCTTGCTTCCTCTGTTTTGCCACCATCCAGTTTGCGCTCACATGAAAGAAAGAAAGAAAATTGATCAGTACAGTTAATTGGACATGAGTAAGAATTTTCAAGAAAAAGAAAATGTGTTCATCATTAAGGTTTGCCATTTGGAATCAGAGAGCTATTTTCAATTCATCACATTTTTATTTTTCTCTTTGCAAATCATAAGAAGATTACTCTTCTTGGTTCACAAAAATAAAAATAAAAATGCAAGCTGTCCAAATAAAAAAGAATGCAAAGCAATTTTGTCTAAATACAACAATGGCAAGTAACTAGACAAGTACAATACAACAAGCTGTCTAAGCAAATAATTACAAACTAAACAAAACAAAGTGCAATGTAGTAACTAGACAGCAGCAGGCGCGCAAATTGCCCAAGGAAAACTAAGCAAAGCATTACAAACTAAACAAGACAAGTACAATGCAGCAAACTAGACAGTAGCATAGCAGAAAAAAGCACAGCAGTATGGTAAACCAAATAACAAGCAAGGGGCTTGTTTTCAATAGCCTTTCATCATTTTCCTAGAGTTGGCAAACTTTTCAGAAAAAACAGAGAAAAAGCAATTTGCTTTTATCATTGAGAGAGGAGAGAGAGAAAAGATATCACCTATTTTGTTGGAATTGTACAATTTTGCTACTCTGCCCACAAACTGTCACAAGTTACATAAAGTAAGTTGTAAAACAAAAGAAAATAGGATATAACACCATCAAACTGTAAGAAGAGGGGAGAGCATTTTGTAAACTCACAAAACCGGCCAAACTGTCAAACAAACAGCCAAAACAACCAAAACATGTTAAACCATAACAAACAGCCAAAACAACCAAACCTATTAAACCATAACAAATAGCCAAAACAACCAAACCTGTTAAACCATAACCAACAACAACAATAACAAAACCTGCAGAACCATTTTCAAACAGGGCCAAACCAAGTTTCCACTGTTACAAACCATTTTCAATATAAAAATTCTAAAACACCAAAACCTGAAAACTGTAAAGACAACAAACTTGTAGCCCAGTTCAAACATACAAAACCAAGTATCAAAACTTCCATCAAACAAAAACAAAAAGTTTTCAAACTGTCAACAAAAACATTCAAAAAAAAGATTCAAGCTTGTAACTCAAAGTCCAACCATCCCAAAGCATTCAAGCCAAAACTCCCAACCTGTTAACTGATCAAACCTGCACTGTCAAAATCTCAAGCCAATTTCATAATCAATATTTCAAACCTAAAAACCAACAACAAACAACCAAAACCTGTAAACCAACTCTTAAAACATTTCAAATCTGTATAACCAAACTGCAAAACATTCAAACAGTTCAATATCCTCATCAATCCAAAAACAATTTTCAACCCAAAACTAAAACCATCCCAACAAGTTCATAACCCAAAAATAGCAAACTTACAAATCAAAAGTCAGAAGCATTATCGTCAGTATTCAAACCAACAAAGGCTCAATAACATCATCATAGTCAGAAGTACAACACCATCATCATTCAAGTTCAAGAGAGAGGAAAGAAATCACAAAGTCTCAGAAATATCACCTCATCATCATTCAACATAGAAGACAAAAAAAAAGAAGAAGAAAGATTACCAGAAGCGCGCGTTCTTCACATAATCATTTCTCTTCCCTCACGAGATCCGCCACCAGGGAGCACCTCCCTCAATCCTCACCATTCCCTTCCATTCCAGAAAAGCCCTAAACAGGTATAGTTTTCCCGCCCTTCTTACAAATTTTTCTGCATCTCAATAAGGCAATAAGCACGATTAACAAGCAAAACATGAGCAAAACGTATAAAACCAACGAAATTGTTAAGTCAAAAACTGAACCATACCTTGCAAAAATGAAGTCGCTAGCACTTGGTTAGGAGGTGAGGATATGAGAGGCGCTCCGGCAACGGAAGTAGAGGGAGGATCAGATCGAAACACACTTCAAACCCTTTAGATAAGTTCAAATCATAACCTAGGGTTTCCAGAAGAACACGAACCAAATTGAGTTAGAGAGGCCAAGAATAGTTCCGTTTACAAAGAGGGACAGGGACGATTAGGGACTTTGAGTGAGGAAGATGAATGAGGGAAATAAATGAGAGAGACAAAACAGAGCGGCGCCGCTGTGAGAAGATCACAAACCCTAATTTTCCGTTTCACCCTAATCAGAAACAATTATGCAAACTTAAGCATTTGGCCAATTCCATTTCAAAGCCTTAAGCCCACATAATTGCTAGCTCGCCACCCCCCTCATCAGGCTTTGTTTCTTTCAGCAATGACAATGCACCTTTGGGCCTACCACCTTCAAATATCCTAAGCCCATTTCTTCCTTCAAACTTGTTTTTTTTAAATTTATTTTGAAAATTATTAATTAAACTTAGTTTGCTTCTATACATTTTATTTTAAGTCCTAGAAATCTTTTTTTTAAAACTATTTTCTTCTTTTATAACTTTTTTTTAATTTGTTACATTTAATAAAATACCAAAATAATTAGTTTAGTTAATTTTCTTTCTTTAAATGTTTCTTTCAAAATTATTAAAAAAATACAAAAGAGTAATAATAAAGATCTTATTTTTTTAGTTTAAATCATTTCTTTTTTAGAATAAGTTTTATTTTCAAGTAAATATATACATTTCATACTTTGTTGATTTTATTTCATAAATTGTCATAGCTTTGTATTAAATCGCGCATCATTTCGATTTGGTTGTATTATTTGATATTTGGGCGTTGTTATTTTTTATGTGATTCATCCCCATTTGTAATAATTGTACCCCTATTCCAGGATACTTTTGTAATAGCTTAGACTTCTAATTCCTGCAATTTATTGCTTTTTATATACTGTGTAGTAATTAGGCATGTATGGCAAGATTCAAAAATCAATCGTTAGATGACCTAATCCAAGAATAAATAACTTGAAATAAACACACTTCTCACACGCGCACCTCTAGGGTAACCTCGCTCGTCGCCTCGGAAATACAATCATGTCCCTCGAATATGCGACACTCTAGCAAATGACCCTTCGATAAACAAAGATCGTAGTCCCTCGATGATCCTTGATGTTGCCTTCGATAAAACGATCTCGCACCTTACAAAATTGCTAGAGTGTCTCACAAGTTGCTTTCAATGATTGTATAATTGAGTCACGTCTGTCCCGTTTAACATCCAAATACAAGGTTGTTTACCAAATACAATGGTAAAACAACAATGTAAAAGGGTTAAAAATGTGTAGGAAATATCTTTTGAGTAGGGTAGACAACTCCTAGTTACTTGATCTCTTGCAAACATCCTTGCTATTTTCAAAAGAACTCAACATATTTCAAAACAATTTCCCAAAATAAACTTTCAAACATTGAAACATTTTTCAAAAGACAAACACCTTTGTAAAACATTCAAACAAGATTTGTTACAAAGGTTGCCTAGACAAGGCCTCTTTTCAAAATATTTTCAAAACCACACACAAAGCATCATTTCAAACAATTGGATAAACAAAGCAAGTGATCTAAATAAGTAACTAAGAGCCCATAGAAAACCATGGATGAAAAGAGTGCTAGCACCTTCCCTTTTCATAATCTACCCCCCGAACCCAAGAAAACATCTCAAAGGTCTTTCCTGTGATTTTTGACCTTTCCTATTGGATAAAATAAAAAGTCGGTGGCGACTCTTGCTAAACCGCACAAGTGAGAACACAAACACAAAACCTCAAGTCAGTTCTCCCACCGTATCACACCGTGCTTAGGCATGGGAGAAGTTATGACATTGGGATTTTCCGGAGCATCAAACTCAATTTCCTTGGCTTCGATCAGATCTTATACCTTATTTCTTAGAGCCTAAAAGTCATTGGTGTAGTGGCCAAGACTCTCAGAATGATAGGTACACCGAGCATTTGGATTAAATCGAGGAGATGTGGTATTCAGATTCTTGGGAGCCTCTTTCAAGGTCGCCAAGTTGGATCTCAGCAGATGAGGTAGAACTTCAGCCAACGTCATATTGATTTGAGTAAACTGCCGTTGTGGCCTTTCCACCCTTGGTTGATTGTTGCGTTGTGGAGCGGATGCAGACCTAGGTATCATTATGGCACTTACTGTCTGACGATGTTCAATTTTGCCTTGGCCCCTCGGGCTGTAGATGAGACTGGCTTCTTTCTTACCAGCAAAAGGCTTCTTTACCGAACTCGAAGAGGCATCCTTCTGTATCTTGCTGCTCTGAATCCCAGCTTCTACTCTCTCTCCAGTCAGAATTAGCTCGATGAAAACAACTGACGAGCTGCCAATCAAATGATTAAAGAATGGACCAGATAGCATCCCCAGAAACATATCAACCAACTCCCTATCAGACAACAGGGGTTGGACTCTTCCAACCAAGTCTCTCCACTTCTGTGCATAGTCCTTAAAGCCTTCACTCGCCCCCATGGACATACTCTGGAGTTGAGTACGAGTAGGAGCAAGGTCGGTGTTGTATTGGTACTGCTTATAGAAAGAAGCAGCCAGATCTTCCCAATTTAGGACATTGACTCTCTCCAGTTGGTAGAACCATTCAAGCCGAGTCCCTGACAGTCTATCTTGAAAGAAATGAATCCACAAATTTCTATCAGCGGTGTGGGGCTGGATCTTTCTGACATAAGAACGGAGATGGAGTTTTAGGAAGGACACCCCATCATACTTTGCAAAAATTGGAGCTTTGAACTTCTGCGGGATGACCACTCCCGACACCAATCCCAATTCTTCGAAATCCAGCCCAGGTATCCTCTGGACTTCCATAGCACTCAAGCGATCTTCCAACTGTTTGTATCTATCCTCAGTGGGAGGATACTGCTCATCATTGTAGTCGGTATCATTGTCAGAAACTTCAAGACTGAGATCCTTCTCCCTTATCTCTTCTTCTTGATTCTCCCCTTCCTTGGATGAAGAGGTCAGATCGACTTGTTGCTTCAATGGCCCTCTAAACATTTTGCCCATATTCAGAATACCAACAACCTTCTTCTTTTTCTTTTTCTCTTTCAGGATGAGGGCTTTCAGATCCTCCTTCCCTTTTGCGAGATTTATGAACATTTGCTGGAATTGGGCGTTTTGTGCCTGAAGATCCTTAATGCTTTGTTCGGAAGACATTTCTGCTGAAATAAACAGCGAAGAAGATGAGAAACCTGTAATGGTACCTGTACATGCAATGCTATGAATGGGATGCGTATGCAATGATTTCAAAGACTTTGGGGAAATTTAAATTTGCGAACCAAAATGAAACAAATATTCTATTAGTTGAATTCAAGGTTCAAATGCCTTTAGGCGTTACAATTAAAAACAAATCTAAAACTAGAAAAAAAATCAAAATTCCCATGGATGCTTCCTCTTCTTGCCGAGATAGACATTGAGTCCTCTTTCCTCATGGAGCTGCTTTGTGAGCTCTAAAACCTTCCTCTCCTGGGCATAGAATTGATCCCTGTAAGTATCTGTTCTTTCTTCAACTGAATCTAAGACCTCTGTAATTCTCCAAGATCAGTGGGCATATCAGGATATAGAATCGTGTAAGGAATACCCCCTTCAGTAGTGGGTTCCATAATCACTGGTAGAATGGCCATATAGGGCATTATAAGTTTATGGGCACGAGCTCGTACCCATTAGAGATAGGGTTCCATAGGAATGGAAGCCTTTGGCCCCAAAGCCTTGGCGCCCGATCTGTTTACCATCCCCCAAGCTCGTATGAACCTCCGACGATACTCTCGAACATCATCCTCATAGTTGAATACAATGCCTTCGATAAGTAACTCATGGGGACCATCCCTTCGAGCCTAACCAAATTGTCGTAGAGCTAAACAAGGATTTTAGGTTACACCCCCTCTAATGCCAAGTAATGGGACATTAGGGTACTCCCCACAGCGGTCAATAATAGCAGTGTTTTCCATAGCTCGGGAACACCAGAGAATATCCATGTGAGCGAGTGACATTATCCTTTGTGACCAACCCACACCTTCTTCATTCTTCAGTATAGACTTAGGGAGGTGAGAAATAAATCACCTCGACAGCAACACATAAGAACCCCTCTTCTCTTCATGGTACGAGTATAGAGAGTGTGCAAAATGTCTCCGAGCAAGGTAGGCACGGGGTTGCGAGAGAGGAAGATCTTGATAGCATTTACATCTATGAATGAGTTTGGATTAGGGAATAGTACTAAACCATAGATTAGAAGGGCCAAGACCTCCTCAAAAGCCTGAAAATCCATATCATCCCAAAATAGTCGGGCCTTGGCTATCAGGAACTTGGCCAGAAAACCCTTGACTCCGTTTCTTGTTTCCCAATTGGATACCACGTCGACCCGTTTCAGATGCAAGGCTGAGGCAATGACTTCTGGCTTAGGAACTTCTTCCAGACCTGTGAAAGGCAAATGTTCAAGAATGGGTATATCCAATAGCTGAGAGAATTCTTCCATGGTAGGCACCAACTGATAGTCTGGAAAGGTGAAGTAGTGGTGCTTGGGATCGAAGAAATGAAAGAGTACACTCATCATCTTTTCATCAAAGTTTGAAGTAACCAGGTTGAGAAGTCCACCATGTCTCTTAGTGAATGCAGAAGTTTCGGGAACCTTTGATACTAGCTCCTTGAGTTGGGAAGGTACTTTCACAAAGCTGATTCAGATAGTGTTTCTATGGGTGGAAGCCATGATCTGCAAAACATAACAAAGATAAATTCTCTTGGTCCTTGAAATGGTTAGTGCATTAAGAATGGATGCTATGTTATGATGCATGATGTCATGATAAATCACAGGTAGAGCAAACATAGACAAATCACACCAAGCCCTTAAGTTTAAGGCCTGGTTGAGTTTTAAGGTCATACCCTCTTGAAGTTTAGTTGGTTTCAACCTGTCTTAGAAGAGTAACCAGGTTCTAAAGATTCTCAATATCACTGATCATCTTTTATCGGCATTGCTTCAGCTCAAGCAATCATTTCTTGCGGCCGAAATATCCCAAAAGTCTGATCTCAATGAGTGTAGCATCGAGTATCAACCAATCTTCAGCTCTATACCGAGGCCGGCTATCTCACTACTTTCTAATGGCCAAGTTTTTTCAACTAAGGTTCTAAGGTCTGTTAGTGCTTTACGTCACCATGCGGCAGCCCCGTATTGTCCTCGTTTCCCCACGAAGGATACCAGTTGTCGTACCCCAAATTTGCCCTATCTCTTTTATTTTTTCTGGCTTTGGACTTTGCATTCCATTTGCATCATTTTATTACTCAGTCATTTGCATCATTTTCTTACTCAGTCATTTGCATCATTTTCTTACTCAGTCATTTGCATCATTTTCTTACTCAGTCATTTACATGTCCCGCACCTCGTGGAATCAGGCGCTTTGGTTTGAGGTATTAGGGTTGTGCCCTCTTTATGTCTAATTTTGTTTTGAGGTTTTCTTATCAGGTAAAAGGGAAACACATCTAGTTCTCGATTAGTGGATCATGGAATGAATTTTGTCATCACATCACAAAGTTATTTCTCGCTCGAATTCATCTGAGCTTCGATTAGGGTTTATTTCCCTATTTTTTTGGTTGGTCAAGAGGCTAGGTGTGATCGGTGGATCTGGAACTGACTGTTTAACGCTGGTTCGCGAAATGTCGCGGAAGCAAAAGTCACCACCGTCTTTTATTTTCTCCAAATGGAAAGGACAAAAGCACAGAAAAATTCCTTAAAGAGATTGCTCTCGGTTCGGGAGGTAGATTATAGAAAGGGAAGGTGTTAGCACCCTTTCTATCCATGGTTATCCATGGGCTCTTAGATACTTGCTCATTGTGTTTTCAAAAATGGTTTGTTTGCTTTTCAACTGTGGGTTTTAAAAAGTTTCTTTGAAAATTCCAGTTCGACTCTTGTATCGGTCCTCAAGAGTGTTTGAAAAATTGCTTTCGAAAGCTTTTTGAAAAGGTGTCGGTGTGAAAAGTATTTTTGATTTGTTTTGTTTTGAATTAGAGCAAGTATCCACGAGTCGTCTACCTACCCTAAGGAATTCGTCTGTGTAGATGTCCTTTAAAGTAGTGCCATCCCACCATTGAGAGGTAGGTAGCACCACCGTTGGAGGTGTTCGGGTCAATTCGAGGTTTGGGACATGGTGATCACCAGAGCAATGGAAAGACACCTTAGAAGCTACCCTCATGCCAGGTTCCCGGATCATGAGGACTTACTAAGACATCCTCTACTCGACGATCACCTTTCGAGGCAAGGCAACAGTGAGGTGTACCCTAGGGGTGGTGTGTGATTTGTGTGTCAGATTCATTTATTTTTGTCTTGTGTCAAATTATTGGTGATCTAGCGTTTGTTTTTATTTTTGTCCATTCATTCTTGCATGCCTTGATTAACATTTAAAAGTGCGAGAAAAGTAAAATTCTAAAGCTATTACAAAAGGCGCGGGTCCACATCGCCAAAATTTCCAGAACCCGATTTGACAGAAAATAAAGAATTAAAGAAAAGTAAAGTGCGAGAAATTAAAATGTTACATGGCCTTGGGAGAGGTACACAAAAATTATACGGAAAAGAAATAAACATGCGAATTAAATAAGAATTAAAAACGAGGGCGTTGGACCCTTTTTTTGCAAAATTGAATTAAATGATTAAATTAATTAATAAAAGAGGAAAATAAATTATTTTAGTTTTTTTTGTATTTATATGATTTTAATGAAAAAGAATTAATTGAAATAAAATGCTAACCCTAATTCTAGTTGTTTTTAGTTTATTAAGAAAAGATTAAATTTTAACCTAATATTTAACCTAATTATTTACATGCCATTTAATTATAAAAATAAATAATAGGAAATATTTAATTATTATGAAAGAAAAGAAAAAAAAGGATAAAAATGATTATAAACCCTAATTCTACCAATTTTAGATTTTTATTAAGGAAAATATTACAATTAAACCTAATTTAATAACTAAAATTAATTAATGCAATTTATTTACAAAAAATGCTAAAATAAAAATATTTATTATTTTTTCTCTTTTCTGATTTTTTGGTGTTTTTTATGTATTATGAAAATATTAAATTAATTAAAAAAAGACAATAATTAAAAGAAAGTAAAAAATAATGAAAAAAATAAAGAATGTAAAAATTTGCAAACCTAAGGGGGTCTGCCCCTGATTTGGAGGTTTTTCTTTAGCAATTTAGGCCCAATTACTCTTAGGCCTGGCTGACTTTTCCACTAGCGTGCATAAGCGTTGACCAGGGTTTACCATGTTCCTCAATTATGACCTTCTGATTGTTTCCATTGGGCACGTGGATGGCCAGATTTTGTGGACATACGGTGCTCCTTCAGGCTGAAACTGCATGGAAACATTAAGTGAAAAATAATGTGAAAGGGGGTGGGGACCTGGGACTCGAACCCAGGTCCTGAACATTACCAACCAAGTGCTTTACCAACCCTGCTGTTTGAGTTCTTTGTTTACATAATAACCCACAATTAATATAAAATAAAATACAACGCTAGTGGACTTTTAGCACAAAATTTTAAATGAGCCAATCGGCTGATGCTACAGAGTCGTCTTCCTCGTTGTCTTGTTTTTCCCTGAAATATAAAAAGAGTTAGCGGGGGTTTTAAACCCCCTCAAAACAAGCTTGTTCTGATAATAGCGATTAGGCCATGTGGCCTCAGAAATTAGGCGCGATGGTCTCTTCCAATTCGTCCCAACCTGCTGGTTTTATTCATGGTATTGATGTGTCTTAATTTTACAGGGATGAGAAACGCCTAAATTGAAAACCTGGAAACCCTAGATGTCTCTAATGGTGAATCCTCATATGGGGCACGAAAACAAAATCAAATCACACAGTTAGCTTCAGAATTGAATAATGAACACAAATCAAACATCAAAAATTATGAAAAATGTATGAATCGAGATGCAAGAGTATCAAATATTTTATGTACAGGGTGAGATCGTTCTCACGTTTCTTGAGGTTAGGATGGATGGTTTTTATTTGGAAATCTTCCTTGAAGCCTCAGCAAGCTATTGGAATAACTCGTTTGCCTTGAATCAACCTCTAACCTTGTTTTCAGTTTTGAAATTTTTTAGGCCAAAAGTGTGAGTTTGATCATGGAGTTTATGCGCAGCTTTTTGGTCATGAGCATTAGGTCTTGCTTGTGTATGTATAGGAGAGTGATTTAGGTTAGAAACTTGATCAAATTCCATGCATTGATGTGAAAAAGATTTGATTTGCAAACCATAATTTTTCAATCTTTTTTCATGCTTTTTAGCTCTCAATCATATCCAATCAATTTCAATTCTTCCCTAATTTGATTTGCACGAAATATTGAAGATATTATATGCACAAAAAGATTTGAAATAGTAGGTTTGACATTTTTCATGTATTTTAATTAATTTAAATGAATTATTAATAATAAAAATCCAAATAAATAAATAAATAATGAAGAAAAACTTCCCTTTGGGCCAAATGGTCGTGCACATGCCTTGGATGATGAATTGTGGAAGAAAAAGAGGCCCATTAGCAATTTTAGGTCATTTGAATCAATGTTGACTTTTCAAAATATCCAAAAATTTCCCAACTTCCACAAGGCATAACTTGCTCAATGTTTAAGCTTTGCTCATGTTATTGGACATTTTGGAAAGGTATTTGAGTCCTCTAACCAATGCCTTTGGTCCCATGTCATTTTGATTTACCAATCTCAAGTTATGGCCTTTGACTTAAAGTCCCTTTTTGTTGACTTTTGAAAATGACCTATAATGTTGAAATTGATAACTTTTTGTGAGAGCATTTCTTGGACTTGAAGTATGAAGAGGAGTTGTAGGAAATGTCTTTCTCTTCAAAATGAGCTTTGGATGGAATTTTTCTGATAATCCATGTGAAAGTTATGCCCTGGTCAATTTACAGTTGACTTTTTCAACTGTCCAAATAAGGAAACTTTTGCATCTTGATGATTTTTGAGCCAAGCTTTGAGAATCATGATCAAGCATTGATCAAATGATGTTTGTGGCTTCAAAATGAGATGTTGACCAAAAATTTGAACTTTTGACTGTCAAATGACCATTTTGTCCCTACAGTTGACTGTAGTGCAATTAGGGTTTTTGACTGTGCAATTTTGTGCTGAAAGTCTTGAAACTTGGTATGAGGATGCTTGACCATATTTATAGGCATGTGGGACTTGATTGGACCTTCGGAAACTTCATTTTCTTGATCAGGACCAAAACCCTAATTTTGACTGTTCAGGAGGCCCTTACACTGTGCAACCCTTGGGGAATTTTGAAGCTTTGACTTGGCAAATTCTGAAGAATATGGGAGGGCAAATTTTGGGGTACAACACTAGGGTTTTGGGCCCTTGGTCTCTGTGAAGGTGTTTCTTTCACCTGCCTCAAAGGTGGCTCAAATCTCAGTGCATTAGGTCAAGAATTTCATCTCCTCGCATTTCAAGTTTTCTTCTTAAAAGTCTCTAGGGCATTGAGTCGGGAGTTTGGAGTTTGAGTTGACAAATGTGGAGTTTGGGCACAAGAAATGAGGTTGAGGGTTCATGATGATCAAGACATGTTTTGGGTTGCTTAAGTTGCAAGTTACTTGCGATGTGAGTGTCAAAGTTAAAGTTCTGTTTAAGAAATGCAAGTTTGGTTCAGGCGTGATATGAAGATAAGGTTTGAGTGACCGTTGTTTTGGGGTTCGAATTAACCAAAGGGAATTAAATTCTTAAGCATTTATTTTGTTTGAGAGTTTGATTGGATTTTGAAAGAAAAGGCACATGTTTGCTTTGGAATACAAGTTACAACAATTGTTCATGTTTTCTTGATGTTTAAGTTACAAAGTCAAGATGTGCATTCAAATCATTCAAGTGAAATTGCTTCTTTCATTCAAAATTCAAGAGTTTGTTTAATTTTCATACAACCGATTCATTCAAAATATTTCATTCAGGGTTTTGTGTTCATTACACTTTTGAAACAAGTTACAATTGCTATTTACAAAAACAAAAAAAAGGGGAATTAAGTGTTTCTTCTTCAATTGTTATTGCTTCCACTTCAAGTGAATCGCCCACATTCTTTACTAGCTTCGACCTTTTCATCTTACAACCCCGCTTGCCATCCGATACTCGTGCTCATGAAACAAGGAAAAAAGAAAAAAAGATAGCAATTAACATATGAAAAATTCCAAGCAAGGTTTAATTGATAAAGGGAATTGGTATCTCATCATAAGGGTTTGCATTTGGAATCAGTTAGGGAGTTATTTTATCATGGTTTGTTTTCTCCCAAATTGCAAATCACAAATTTGTCCTCTTTGGTTCACAAAAAGGGAGAAAAGGAAAATTTCTAAAGCAAATACAACAGTTGCAATCTGAAGCAAAACAGGCCTGCAACAAACAGCAAATGCAGCAAAACCAAAGCTGCAAGATAAAACATGCCTGTAACAAAGAAAATAACAGCAAAAATATAAAGCAAAACAGCCCACAATGGTCAAACAGGCAGAAAAGCAAATGCAGCAAACCAAAACAGCATAGCAGCAAATAACAATATCAACAATTCATAATAAAATAGCAAGCTAGCTCACAAAACCCTGCATCATCATATTCCCTAATATGCAAACCCTTCAGAATTATGTAAAAGGCAAAATAGATTTTACATCATAGAAAGCTAAAAGAGGAAAATAGATAGGGTTTAGAAAGATGTCACCCAGAGCATACAATCCAAGGATAGGCTGTTGCCCCTAAACTGCACAGCCTGTGTAAACAAAGCCAAACAGAACATGCCAAAATATGTGTCACACCTGCTCCAAACAGCCTGAAAATGATATCAAAATTAGGCAAACCCAAACCTGTACTCAAAAGGCCACAATCAGCTTTCCAACAATATTCAAATCTCATACATTTTCCCTCCCAATTTTCACCTTTTCTCACACATAAAAGCCACTATTTCATTAAAGCGAGGGGGGATTTTTGAACACAACCAATATACAAACCAGCCAAAATATCATAAAACCAAGAACACAAAAAAACCAGAAAAAGATCATAAAACCCTGCATACTGAAAAAACCAGAAAAATATCATAAAACCCCGCATACTGATAAGAACTAGAAAATACCATAAAACCCTGCATACTAAAAAAACCAGATAAAATATCACAACCCTACTCAAGTATACAACTTCAAAAACTAAACAACATTTCTCATTGAATAACCTCCATACGCAACCTTCCTACGCAATTCATCCCTCAACTGGCTTCATCCCATAACTTTGTTACTGTTAACAAAAAGAGAAGAAAAAATTTCAGCAGGAAGAAGAAGAAGTATACAGAACCTACAAATTTAATGCTCATATTGTCACCAATTCAACAAAAGAGGAGTACAAAGAAGAAAAAGACCGACATGGAGTATTAAAGAGAAATTTTACCTGATTGGAATCTCGTATTTGGTTTTTCTGTTTTGCATATTCAAGGCCACTACAGGTAAGACCTCTATCGCCTATTTGATATCCACTTGTTTAAATTGGTTTTGAATGTCATCAGGTAATCAGAGTTGAAATAATATTGAACCAAAGCTGAAACAGAAAACATAATAGTCAATGTTTGTTGCAACAAAAACCAAGAGTTTCATGAACAATTTTTCTGTTTAAAGACAGTGAGAAAACAACATTTTGGGAACCTATAATTTGCACATAAAACACAATACTCACCATAGTATTTTTATCTCTACAAAACTTCGCTAAACCCACATTCTCCCTATTCCCTTTAACTGTGCTTCTCCATTGACTTAGAGTGGTAGTCAACACTTTGTTAGACAATCGTCTTCATTGTCATAAAACTCACACTCGAGGTGACCTGAATTCCACCTTCGGACCTGCATGAGCAAAACCAATAACCCCTTTTTTACATTCCCAGAAGCAAAAGGAAGAATCAAATGTAAAGGGGATAAATCACCATACCTTCAGTAGGGTAGTTTTCATTTGTTGATTTTTCTTATCGCTTTGTTCATTCATCTTCATTACAACTTTCTTCTCTTGTAAACCACTGAATGTGTCTTAATCTGCGATCTGGGTTTTGGTTGGTGGTCGAACGTCTTTTCACTTGATCGTTATTTCGTGTTTCTCCTATGGCCGATTGGAGACGTGAGTCGAGGGTTTGAGATAGAGGCAGAAGCATCGGTTCTCTTTGGAGGGGAAGAGAGATGAGTAAGATTACGTTGTGGATGCGAGAGTACAAACGAGTTTTAGGAGAGGGAGATGGAGAGCTTGAATCGGAAGCGGGATCGAGGAATGGCGGCGTTTGAAGCTGAGAGTGAGATGTTCGAAACAAAGGTTGGAATAGTTAAGTGAAAGAGAGAAAGGTCATGAGATTAGAGAAGAAGGATTCATTGGTTTTCTGAGTTTTAACTGAGATGATTGAAAAATTATACAAATCTTTTCCTCTTCCCTACAGTAACTAGCAACCCCTCTCCTTGTTTGGATTTTTTTGCAACAATTGCACTTCTCATGGGCCTTGCCCCTAAGCCCGTTTGCCCGTTATGATATTATGCCCAAATTTTGTTTTCTTGGCAAATCACTCCTCTTGTTCTCTTTCCAAAATTTCCAGCAAATAAAAAAAACCTGATTGGGCTTTACCATTAAGCCCAACGAATCACTGTCCCCTAAGTATCTCTTTCTGCCTTATACCCCCCATTACTAACTTAAGTATTTTTATTTTCTTTCATTAATTTTTATTTAATTTTATTTATTATTATTATTAATCTAGCTTAGATAGTAATTAATTAAATAAAAATGTTCTTTTTGATAATTTCCTTTAATTAGTTTAGTTTTGATTACAGAATTAGGACTCCATTCTCTTTTAATTTCTAAATTTTTGAACATAAAATATGTAATAGGTTAATATTTTATTTTTCTTAACATGATAAAATACCATAAATAATTTAGAATTAGGTTTTAATATTTATTTTCTTATAAAGTCATAAAAATATTATAGTTCTATTTTCTTTTAATATAAAACCGCAAAAATATATTTAAATTTAATTTTCTTTATTTTCTCGATCAAACCTTGATACCTCACTCCCTTGGGTAGCTCCATGAGGCGATTAAATCCCGTTTCGATCGCCTTATGTCGAAGTCGACTTTTAGCTCACTTGTATATAACAAATAATTAGGTTTTTTAGTCTCCCTCTTAACCCTTTTTTCTTTTGAATTAAAACTTAACATTCACAAATCAAAAATCCAAAAACACTTAATCATTACTTGAATTTATTTTTAAAACCCTCAAAACACTCAACAAATCAAAACCTTCCCCCAAGGGGCATGTTATCTTCGTTCTACCGCGATACCGGCCGTGCCTATTGCTAGAATGCGTGCGTTAACGTCGCCCATTAAAAAATACAAAGAAACCAACCTTTTTTAGAGGAACTACGGTGTTATGATTCCTTCATTGGATACGTAGGCAAAGGGCCGCGAAACCCTCACGAACGCAATAATAAAAAACTCATTTGTTTCCCTTTAGGCAAACATAGTTGTAGATAAACACACCCTTTAAGACAAACAAACAAAATGGATCCCGTTGAGTACAACTGATGCGAGGGGTGATAATACCTTCCCCTCGCGTAACCGACTCCCTTACCCTTTCTCTTGGTTGAAAGACCATCTTATCCATTCCCTTGTGGTTTTATATATATTTCCCCTTCCTTTGGGATAAATAAAGTTCGGTGGCGGCTCTGTGTTTTTTGCCGGTGGCTTCAGCTGGCGACTCTTCTGGGGAATTTTTGCGAGTCTCTCCTAGTTTTGTTTATTTGTCTTTTTGGGTGTTTATTTATTTGCTTTGTTTTGCTTTACTGTTTTATTATTGCCTTATTCCTTTGTATATATTGCATATATTGTTGCTACTCACATATTCTGGATACATTGTGATGTTGGGTTTGGTGAGTAATTTTGATAAGTCCTATACCCGGACTTGGGTTACACATAGGATTAGGACGGGCGGTATAGTCATGTTAACTTTGAGGGAGTAATCCCGAAGAAGGAGGCATGAAAATCCCCCACTCAGTGGAGGTCCCCTTGAAAGTAGTGATGTTTACCGAGTAATCGAGAAGACGTCGTTGCTTTCGACCTGGGAACTCGAGAAGCTGAGGGTCGTAGAACCATTAACCCATCCTGGCCTTTTAGGTGCAATGCGGAGACTATAACGGAGTAATTCAGAAGTAGTTGTCACACGATATTGCATTCGAACGAGTTTTTCCTGCGAATATTACTGATTACCAAGTAATTGGGACGTCGATAATATCCAAAGGAAGAACGTAGACTTCGAGAACTCTTTAGAACCTTGTTCGACAGGTGATAAACCCCTAGTACATACCTCATGGGTGGTTACTTTGACTCCATGCATGTGACGTCAAACTTTTGATCTTGTTACTTTCAGCCTGTGCAACGGACTACACAATGGTTATCCAGAATATGCGGAGCTGAGACTTCATGCCATAACATACCATGACATCATATCATCATGTATATATATCTCATATCTAGGGAAATCCAAAGACAAGTCTCGTTGATATAGCTTTTCAAAAAAGTAAATTTTAAAAGATAAACGAGTCTTTGGGTCTCCTTAGAAATGAAGATAAAGCATTCATCCATATTACCATGCATTCATTTTTTCACAACAAAAACTCATTGGGGTCCCTTTTAACAGGCTACAGTAAATAGCAAAGACGACTCCTCCACATCTTTACCGTACCAGAGGCAACCAACAAAGGCTAATGGATCTTTTTTAAGAGAACCAGAATGCACTCTGTCGGTATATGGACACCATGAGTACTCGCATGGATCAACTTATGGAAAACCTTCATGCCGTGATCAAGGGTCAAGAAGAACTACACCAAAGTGTTGCCAAGCTTACTACTGCTGCACCCTCCACTTCTGCTAATGGGAGAAATGACAATGCGAATGTTGAGACTCCTATCGGCGCTCCTAGGAATGATGTCGACGATCATCATGATGTTATTGATCTTGATGAACCCCAAGTGAACCTTGCTGCCGGGGTTGCCGAAACTGCAAAAATGTATCATGCTCTCGAAGAGCGACTTAGAGACATGGAGGGTATCAAGGCTTCCGGATTCAATACTGCTGCAATGTGCCTCGTGCCCGGGGTAGTTATTCCTCCCAAGTTCAAAGTCCCAGAGTTTGAAAAATACAAAGGCACTTCTTGCCCAGAGACTCATCTCCGTTCCTATTGTCGCAAAATGGCGGCCTATGCTGAAAATGAACCTTTACTCATGCATTTCTTTCAAGACAACTTAACCGGGGCACCGTTGGATTGGTATATGCAATTGGAAAGATCTCATGTCAGTACTTGGGGAGAGCTTGCTAACGCTTTTTTGAAACATTACCATTACAATACTGCCATGGCTCCTAGCCGTACTCAGCTCTAAGGGATGGTACAAAAATCTGAAGAGTGTTTCAAGGAATACGCTCAGAGGTGGTGTGAACTGGCTGCAAGGGTCCAACCTCCTCTCTTAGATCGTGAATCGATTTATCTGTTTATGGGTACTCTACGAGGCCCTTATCTCTAACATATGCTCAATAACACTTCTACTTCTTTCTCTGATATGGTCATTATTTATGAACGTGTTAAGACGTGCATTAAGGCTGAAACGATTCAAGGTGTTCCTAACAATGTTAACAACAATGCGAGCATTAGTAGAAAACCATTCTCTGGATTTGTCAAGAAGAAAGAGGGCGAGACTAGTGCCTTCACCATCAACCAAGGAAGAGCTCCCGCATTTCCTCAAGTCCGATTCCCTTATTTTCCTACACCTGCTGCTGTTCCCAACCAATTTGTTCCTCAAGTATATGCTGCTACAACTCCAGCACCCTGGATGGCCCAACAACGGCCTTTCGCTCCGCAACCACATTATGTTCCGCAACAACAATTTGCACCTCCTCCAACTTATCAACAACCGAATCAACATCTTCAAGGATCGAGAGCTCTTCCAAGACAAAGAGCCCCTGAAAGAAGATTTGATCTCATTGCCATGTCCTACGCTCAGCTTCTCCCACAATTACTTGCTAGTCAATTGGTTCAATTGCGCGAACTCGGTCCACTACCAAATCCTCTCCCTAGGGGATATGATATTAATGCTCATTGCAAATTCCATTCTGGTTCCCCAGGCCATACAATTGAAAATTGTAGAGCATTAAAATGCAAAGTTCAAGATCTCATCGATACAAAATCCATCAACTTCAACCCTGTTGGTTCGAATATTCAAAATAATCCCATGCCTCCTCATCAAGGGGGAACAATCAATGCTATTGAAGAAGTTAATGAATGGGTTTTGGTATCAAAGGTTGATGAAATTAAGATATCTTTGGAAACTGTCAGAGAACATTTTTTGAAGCGTGAAGTGCTACAAGAACTCCATAACTTATGCTTAACATGTTCTTCCAAACCAGAAGAGTGTGCTGAGTTGAAGAAGACCATCCAACAGTTGATCGATGAAGGTGTCCTACAGATAGAGAAAGTATTCCGAGAAGAAGAGATTGATGTCCTGGAAATCCCCTACTATCCGAGAAGCTTTTCAGCAACCCCTAGTATTCCGTTAACAATTCAGGTTCCTATTACCCCCACAATGATTCAAGCTCTTATTCCTCCTACAAGCAATAACTCAAAGGCAGTTCCATGGGAGTATAATATGGTCTATATTCATGGAAGGAGGTATGAGTGCCCTCCGGTTGGCGACAAGAATATTACCAACATTGCGGGAACCAGTAACATGACTCCCAGTGGTCAGATCTTTTCTCCTCCACCACCACCTCCTAGGGAAACTAATAGTGAAGCTCTAGTTAAGGCCAGGGGAAAGCAAGTGATGGATAATCAACCCGAACTTTCTGTAGGACAAGAAGTGGAGCAACTTTTGAGAATTCTCAAGCGGAGTGATTACAAAGTAGTGGATCAACTCAACCAGACACCATCCAAGATCTCCATCTTATCTCTCCTTTTGTGTTCAGAGGCCCACCGCAACGCCTTATTAAAGACCTTATGCTCTGCTCATGTTACCCAAGACATCTCTGTGGCCCAGTTTGAAGGAATAGTCACCAATATTGTTGTGCGAAATTGTTTGGGTTTCTGTGATGATGAACTCCCAATTGAAGGAAGAGCCCACAATAAAGCGCTGCATGTTTCTATGAAGTGTTTGGACACTGTTTTATCTCGAGTTTTGGTGGATACAGGATCTTCACTCAATGTGATGCCTAAGGCTACCTTGTTTAAGCTGAATATGGACGGAGTAATGATGAGGCCCTCCACTCTAAATGTTCGAGCGTTTGATGGTTAGAGAATATCGGTGGATGGAGAAGTGGATTTGCCTGTAAAGATTGGTCCCCACACTTTCTATTTATCATTCTATGTCATGGACATCCGTCCATCCTATACTTGCCTTTTGGGTCGTCCATGGATTCATGTAGCAGGAGCTGTGACATCTACTCTTCATCAATGCCTGAAGTTCATTGCGAATGACCAAGTTGTCGTCGTTTGCGGGGAAGAAGACATATTCATTAATAATTTGACTACCTACCGTTATGTGGAAGTGGAAGGCGAGGTACAAGAGTTGCCCTTTCAAGCTCTGGAGATTGTTACTGTTGACAAGTTCCCCGTCGTGGAATGTAAGAAGTCTGAGATACCCCTGGCCTCTTTGAAGGATGCCAAAGCCCTCATAGAAGCTAGACCACCCCATGACAGTTGGGGCAAATTGATTGAAGTGCCAGAGAAGAAAGACCGTTTTGGTCTTGGGTATCAGCTATCATCCTCCATGCAAGCTGGTTGGGTTCCTCTCAAAGGACAACAGGTTCCCCCAATTTCTGAAGTGTTCGTCAGTGCTGGTGTAGGCAAAGAAGGACAAGTACTCTCCACAGATGCTGAAGGTGACGATGAAGATATTTCAAGATTTATCTATCAAGTTGCGCCGGACCAGGAGCTCAGCAATTGGACTGCCATGGGCATCCCTGAAGTTGTTTTCCTTGACGTGTAATTTTCTATTTCCATTTTAAGTCATATGTCCTGCCCAAGGCATACTGACAGCTTGTAGAAGGGGCCCCTTATGTTTCAATCTCCGTTTAACATTGAATGAAAAATCACACTTTCGCATACAATTTTATTCCCTATCTTTTCTTTTACTTTTACTTTTTCAAAATAAAAATGGCAATACTTTTCTTTTCATATTCTAAATATTCTTTTTCACTTTCTAAAAATAAAACATAAAATCATCGATCATGCAAATCCGTCTCGAACTCCGTTGGAAATGATAATGCTATGGCTCCTTATATCCTTGAAAATTCAGTTGATCATGCTAACGAAGATAGTGAGGAAGATTGTGAAGTCCCTGAAGAACTAGCCAGGCTCTTGAGACAAGAAGAGAAGGTCATCCAGCCGTATCAAGAAGAAACAAAAGTCGTCAATCTCGGTACTGAAGAGGTAAAGAGAGAAGTCAAGATAGGGCCCGTCTTGCAAAGTGAAGAAAATAAGGGGTTGATTGAGTTACTTAGAGAGTATGCTGACATCTTCGCCTGGTCGTATGAAGACATTCCCGGCTTAGATACTGGTATAGTAATGCATAGATTGCCACTCAAGCCAGAATGTCCTCCTGTAAAGAAAAAACCAAGAAGGACCAGACCCGACACGGCTTTGAAGATCAAGGAAGAGGTTCAGAAACAACTCGAAGCAGGTTTCCTATCTGTGATAAATTACCCGCCTTGGATTGCTAACATTGTGCCCATACCTAAGAAGGATGGTAAGGTACGTATGTATGTTGACTACCGAGACTTGAATAGAGCAAGCCCGAAGGATGATTTCCCGTTGCCTCATATTGATGTATTGGTTGAAAACACTACTCAGTCTTCGGTGTTTTCCTTTATGGATGGGTTCTCTGGCTACAATCAGATAAAGATGGCTCCGGAAGACATGGATAAAACATCTTTCACAACTCCTTGGGGTACCTTTTGCTATAGAGTCATGCCTTTTGGTCTTAAAAATGCTGGTGTGACATATCAGCAAGATATGGTGACTCTCTTTCACGACATGATTCATAAAGAAGTCGAGGTGTATGTGGACGACATGATTGTGAAGTCACAGACTAAGGAAGAACATTTGGTTCATTTGAAGAAGTTGTTTGATCGTTTGCGAAAGTTCAGGTTAAGGCTTAATCCCAACAAATGCACCTTTGGGGTTCGATCGGGCAAGTTACTTGGTTTTATCGTGAGTCAATGAGGAATTGAAGTAGATCCAGACAAAGTAAAAGCAATACAAGATATGCCGGCGCCGAAAAATGAGAAGGAAGTACGAGGTTTCCTTGGAAGGTTGAATTACATAGCCAGGTTCATTTCCCATCTTACTGCTACCTGTGAACCCATCTTTAAATTGTTACGCAAGAATCAGGATGTCCATTGGGATGAGAGTTGTCAAGAAGCTTTCGAGAGGATTAAGCAGTATCTTCAAGAACCACCAATAGTCATACCACCAGTTCCCGGGAGACCTCTCATTATTCATTTGACTGTGCTTGAAGGATCCATGGGTTGTGTGCTCGGACAACATGATGATACTGGACGAAAAGAGCACGTCATTTACTACCTAAGCAAAAAGTTTACTGATTGTGAATCGAGGTATTCCTTACTTGAGAAGACTTGTTGTGCTCTTACGTGGGCAACTCGACGCTTGAGGCAGTATATGTTGACACATTCTACATTGCTGATATCTAAGATGGAGCCGATAAAGTACATCTTCGAGAAACCAGCACTTATAGGCAGATTGGCTCGGTGGCAAATGCTTTTGTCTGAGTATGACATCCAGTATGTCACACAAAAGGCTATCAAAGGTAGCATTCTTGCTGATCATCTCGCTCACCAACCATTGGAAGAATATCAGCCCATGAAGTTCGATTTTCTAGACGAGGATATTATGAAACTTGATGATGAAGGACCTAAACCAGGGGAGCGATTGACTCTCATGTTCGATGGTGCGTTAAATGCTATGGGTTACGGTATCGAGGCAGTTCTGACCTCTCCACACAACACTCACATACCTTTCACTGCCAGATTATGTTTTAATTGCACGAATAATGTTGATGAATATGAAGCTTGTGTGATGGGCCTTGAAGCAGCCATTGATTTGAAGATCAAGATTCTTGAAGTTTATAGGGACTCTGCCTTAGTGATACATCAAGTACTGGGTGATTAGGATACACGACACCCTAATTTAGTTCCATACAGGGATTACATAGTTGAGTTGTTGCCCGCTTTCGACGAGGTCACCTTTGAGCATTTTCCTAGAGAAGCGAATCAACTGGAAGACGCTCTGGCCACTTTAGCAGCAATGTTCAAAGTTAGTTACCTGAATCATGCACCCAAAATAAGGATCTGTCGTTATAAGGAGCCAGCACACATTTTCCCTGCTCATTGTCTCACAGCTGAATATGTATCAGACGAAAGGCCGTGGTATTTCGACATCAAAAGATATCTTGAGAAGCAAGAGTACCCCGAAGGTGCTACAATTTGTAATAAGCGGACTCTTAGAAGGTTGGAGTCTAAGTTTTTACTGTCAGGAGACGTTTTGTACAAGAGAAATTATGATTTGGTTCTGCTCAGATGCGTGGATAGACACGAAACAGAATCCATTATACGAGAAATACACGAGGGATCTTTTGGGACTCATGCCAGTGGGCATTCCATGGCCAAGAAAATCCTACGAGCAGGTTATTTCTGGATGACAATGGAGAGTGATTGTTGTGTATATGCCAAAATGTGCCACAAATGTCAGGTTTATGCAGACAAGATACATGTTCCTCCCACTCCTTTGAATGTGACGACTTCACCATGGCCCTTTGCAATGTGGGGCATCAATATGATTGGGCGAATCGAGCCGAGCGCTTCAAACGGACACAGGTTTATCCTCGTTTCTATTGACTACTTCACCAAGTGGGTGGAGGCGGCTTCGTACAAGAATGTGACTAAGCAAGTTGTCACTCGTTTCATCAAAAGAGAGATCATTTGTCGTTATGGAACTCCTAACAAGATCATCACTGATAACGGGTCAAATCTCAACAACAAGATGATGAAGGAAATGTGCAAAGAATTCAAGATCGAGCACCATAATTCATCACCTTATCGGCCGAAGATGAATAGGGCAGTCGAAGCCGCTAACAAGAACATAAAGAAGATCGTCCAAAAAATGGTGAGAACATACAAAGATTGGCATGAGATGTTGCCTTTTGCCCTGCATGGCTATCGAACTTCGGTGCGTACTTCCACTGGGGCAACTCCGTTTTCATTAGTCTATGGTATGGATGCGGTACTCCCGGTCGAAGTGGAAATTCCTTCCTTAAGGGTTCTGATGGATACTAAGCTTGATAAAGCTGAATGGATTCAAACAAGACTCGACCAACTCAATCTCATCGAAGAAAAGCGCCTGGCAGCCATTTATCACGGTCAGTTATACCAACAGCGTCTCAAGAGGGCATTTGACAAGAAGATTCAGCCTCGAGAGTTCCACACAGGTGACCTGGTCTTAAGAAAGATTCTCCCAATCCACACTGATCCAAGAGGCAAGTGGACTCCCAACTATGAGGGACCATACATCGTGAAGAAAGCTTTCTCAGGAGGTGCTCTAATCCTGACAAACATGGATGGGGAAGACATTCCGCTTCCAGTCAATTCAGACTCAGTCAAGAAATACTACACATAAAAGGACCCGCTAAGTCGAAAACCCGAAAGGGAGGCTTAGGCAAAAGTTAGGGCTAAAAAAGAAGAAAAAAAAAGAATAACCCGCTAAGTCGAAAATCCGAAAGGGCGGCTTAGGCAAAAATGGGTGTCCTGGTGGATTGAAACCCGAAAGGGCGATCCAGGCAAAAATTAGGGACATAAATTAGATCTTACCTTCGCTTTATCTCTCTTAGGGTCGTAGGTCGTCCGTAGACTTTACCCTCTCCTCATCTTATTTTTAAGGTCGTAGATCGTCCGTAGATCTTACCATCGTGTTATCTTTTTAGGGTTGTAGATCGTCCGTAGATCTTACCACAGTGTTATCTTTTTAGGGTCGTAGATCGTCAGTGGATCTTACCATCGCGTCTTATTCCTAAGGTCTTAGATCGTCCGTAGATCTTACCTTCGCTTTATCTTTTAAGGGTCGTAGGTCGTCCGTAGACTTTACCCTCTCCTCATCTTATTTTTTAGGGTCGTAGATCGTCCATAGATCTTACCATCGCGTTATATTTTTAGGGTCGTAAATCGTCCATAGATCTTACCTTCACTTTATCTCTCTTAGGGTCGTAGGTCGTCCGTAGACTTTACCCTCTCCTCATTTTTTTAAGGTCATAGATCGTCCGTAGATCTTACCATCATGTTATCTCTCTTAGGGTCGTAGGTCGTCCGTAGACTTTACCCTCTCCTCATTTTTTTTAAGGTCGTAGATCGTCTATAGATCTTACCTTCACATTTTAGGGTCGTAGATCGTCCGTAGATCTTACCATCGCGTTATATTTTTAGGGTCGTAAATCGTCCATAGATCTTACCATCGCGTTATATTTTTGGGCTCGTAGATCATCCATAGACTTTACCCTCACCTCATCTTGTTTCCAGGGTCGTAGATCGTCCGTAGATCTTACCTTAGCTTTACCCTCTCCTCGTTTTGTTTTTAAGATCGAAGATCATCCGTAGGTCCTACCTTCTCTTTATCTCTTTTAGGGTTGTGGGTCGTTCGTAGGTCTCACCCTCACGCTATCTTTTTAGGGTCGTAAGTCTTCTGCGGACTTTACCCTCGTGTTATCTTTAAGTTTCTCATGAATCCTACCCCAGTACGAGCTACCATTATTCAACCATGTTTATCCATCCTGACCAGTCTGCCAGAAGACCAGTTTGTCTTTCCCCAGCAGACATTCACACCAATGAATGGCACTCGCACCATCTCTCCAGGGCAAATTTCGGGTCCTGGTATTTAATTATATTCCACCTTGAACTTACGAAAGGCTGACGCCAATCTCACATTCAGGTTTAAGACGATTAAACAGGGGCAGCTGTCGTACCCCAAATTTGCCATATCTCTTTTAGTTTTTCTGGCTTTGGACTTTGCATTCCATTTGCATCATTTTATTACTCAGTCATTTGCATCATTTTCTTACTCAGTCATTTGCATCATTTTCTTACTCAGTCATTTGCATCATTTTCTTACCCAGTCATTTGCACCATTTTCTTACTCAGTCATTTGCATCATTTTCTTACTCAGTCATTTGCATATCCCACACCTCGTGGAATCAGGCGCTTTGGTTTGAGGTATTAGGGTTGTGCCCTCTTTATGTCTAATTTTGTTTTGAGGTTTTCTTATCAGGTAAAAGGGAAACGAACCTGGTTCTCGATTAGTGGATCGTGGAATGAATTTTGTCATCATATTACAAAGTTGTTTCTCGCTCGAATTCATCTGAGCTTGGATTAGGGTTTATTTCCCTATTTTTTTGGTTGGTCAATAGGCTAGGGTTTTGGGCCCTTGGTCTCTATGAAGGTGTTTCTTTCACCTGCCTCAAAGGTGGATCAAAGCTTAGTTCATTAGGTCAAGATTTTCATCTCCTCGCATTTCAAGTTTTCTTCTTAAAAGTCTCTAGGCCATTGAGTCGGGAGTTTGGAGTTTGAGTTGACAAATGTGGAGTTTGGGCACAAGAAATGAGGCTGAGGGTTCATGATGATCAAGACATCTTTTGGTTAGCTTAAGTTGCAAGTTACTTGCAATGTGAGTGTCAAAGTTAAAGTTCTGTTTAAGAAATGCAAGTTTGGTTCAGGCGTGATATGAAGATAAGGTTTGAGTGACCGTTGTTTTGGGGTTCGAATTAACCAAAGGAATTAAATTCTTAAGCATTTATTTTGTTTGAGAGTTTGATTGGATTTTGAAAGAAAAGGCACATGTTTGCTTTGGAATACAAGTTACAATAATTGTTCATGTTTTCTCGAAGTTTAAGTTACAAAGTCAAGATGTGCATTCAAATCATTCAAGTGAAATTGCTTCTTTCATTCAAAATTCAAGAGTTTGTTTAATTTTCATACAACCGATTCATTCAAAATATTTCATTCAGGTTTTTGTGTTCATTACACTTTTGAAACAAGTTACAATTGCTATTTACAAAAAAAAAGAAGGGGAATTAAGTGTTTCTTCTTCAATTGTTATTGCCTCCTCTTCAAGCGAATCACCCACATTCTTTACTAGCTTCAACCTTTTCATCTTACAACCCCGCTTGCCATCCGATACTCGTGCTCATGAAACAAGGAAAAAAGAAAAAGTTAGCAATTAACATATGAAAAATTCCAAGCAAGGTTTAATTGATAAAGGGAATTGGTATTTCATCATAAGGGTTTGCATTTGGAATCAGTTAGGGAGTTATTTTATCATGGTTTGTTTTCTCCCAAATTGCAAATCACAAATTTGTCCTCTTTGGTTCACAAAAAGGGAGAAAAAGAAAATTGCTAAAGAAAATACAACAGTTGCAATCTGAAACAAAACAGGCCTGCAACAAACAGCAAATGCAGCAAAGCCAAAGCTGCAAGACAAAACATGCCTGTAACAAAGCAAATAACAACAACAATATAAAGCAAAACAACCTACAATGGTCAAACGGGCAGAAAAGAAAATGCAACAAATCAAAACAGCATGGCAGCAAATAACAATAGCAACAATTCATAATAAAACAGCAAGCTAGCTCACAAAACCCTGCATCATCATATTCCCTAATATGCAAACCCTTCAGAATTATGTAAAAGGCAGAATAGCTTTACATCATAGAAAGCTAAAAGAGGAAAAGAGATAGGGTTTAGAAAGATGTCACCCAGAGCATACAGTCCAAGCATAGGCTGTTGCCCCTAAACTGCACAGCCTGTGTAAATAAAGTCAAACAGAACATGCCAAAATCTGTGTCACACCTGCTCCAAACAGCCTGAAAATGATATCAAAATTAGGCAAACCCAAACCTGTACTCAAAAGGCCACAAGTCAGCTTTCCAACAATATTCAAATCTCATACATTTTCCCTCCCAATTTTCACCTTTTCTCACACATAAAAGCCACTATTTCATTAAAGCAAGGGGGGATTTTTGAACACAACCAGTATACAAACCAACCAAAATATCATAAAACCAAGAACACAAAAAAACCAGAAAAAGATCATAAAACCCTGCATACTGAAAAACCAGAAATAAAACCCTGCATACTGATAGGAACTAGAAAACACCATAAAACCCTGCATACTAAAAAAACCAGATAAAATATCACAGCCCTACTCAAGTATACAACTTCAAAAACTAAATAACATTTCTCATTGAATAACCTCCATACGCAACCTTCCTACGCAATTCATCCCTCAACTGGCTTCATCCCATAACTTTGTTACTGTTAACAAAGAGAGAAGAAAAAATTTTAGCAGGAAGAAGAAGAAGTATACAGAACCTACAAATTTAATGCTCATATTGTCACCAATTTGACAGAAGAGGAGTACAAAGAAGAAAAAGACCGACATGGAGTATTAAAGAGTAATTTTATCTGATTGGAATCTCGTATCTGGTTTTTCTGTTTCTCATATTCAAGGCCACTACAGGTAAGACCTCTATCGCCTATTTGATATCCACTTGTTTAAATTGGTTTTGAATGTCATCAGGTAATCAGAGTTGAAATAATATTGAACCAAAGCTGAAACAGAAAACATAGTAATCAATGTTTGTTGCAACAAAAACCAAGAGTTTCATGAACAATTTTTCTGTTTAAAGACACTGAGAAAACAACATTTTGGGAACCTATAATTTGCACATAAAACACAATACTCACCATAGTATTTTTATCTCTACAAAACTTTGCTAAACCCATGTTCTCCCTATTCCCTTTAACTGTGCTTCTCCATCGACTTAGAGTGGTAGTCAACACTTTGCCAGACAATCGTCCTCATTGTCACCAAACTCACACACGAGGTGACCTCAATTCCACCTTCAGACCTGCATGAGCAAAACCAACAACCCCTTTTTTACATTCCCAGAAGCAAAAGGCAGAATCAAATGTAAAGGGGATGAATCACCATACCTTCAGTAGGGTAGTTTTCATTTGTTGATTTTTCTTATCGCTTTGTTCATTCATCTTCATTACAACTTTCTTCTCTTGTAAACCACTGAATGTGTCTTAATCTGCGATCTGGGTTTGATTGGTGGTCGAACGTCTTTTCACTTGATCGTTATTTCGTGTTTCTCCTATGGCCGATTATAGATGTGAGTCGAGGGTTTGAGATAGAGGCAGAAGCATCGGTTCTCTTCGGAGGGGAAGAGAGATGAGTAAGATTACATTATGGATGCGAGAGTACGAACGAGTTTTAGGAGAGGGAGGTGGAGAGCTTGAATCGGAAGCGGGGTCGAGGAATGGCGGCGTTTGAAGCTAAGAGTGAGATGTTCGAAACAAGGGTTGGAACAGTTAAGTGAAAGAGAGAAAGGTCATGAGATTAGAGAAGAAGGATTCATTGGTTTTCTGAGTTTTAACTGAGATGATTGAAAAATTATACAAATCTTTTCCTCTTCCCTACAGTAACCAGCAACCCCTCTCCTTGTTTGGATTTTTTGCAACAATTGCACTTCTCATGGGCCTTGCCCCTAAGCCCGTTTACCCGTTTTGATATTATGCCCAAATTTTGTTTTCTTGGCAAATCACTCCTCTTGTTCTCTTTTCAAAATTTCCAGCAAATAAAAAAAACCTGATTGGGCTTTACCATTAAGCCCAGCGAATCACTGTCCCCTAAGTATCTCTTTCTGCCTTATACCCCCCATTACTAACTTAAGTATTTTTATTTTCTTTCATTAATTTTTATTTAATTTTATTTATTATTATTATTATTAATCTAGCTTAGATAGTAATTAATTAAATAAAAATGTTCTTTTTGATAATTTCCTTTAATTAGTTTAGTTTCAATTATAGAATTAGGACTCCATTCCCTTTTAATTTCTAAATTTTTGAACATAAAATATATAATAGGTTAATATTTTATTTTTCTTAACATGATAAAATACCCAAAATAATTTAGAATTAGGTTTTAATATTTATTTTCTTATAATGTCATAAAAATATTATAGTTCTATTTTCTTTTAATATAAAACCGCAAAAATATATTTAAATTTAATTTTCTTTATTTGCTCGTTCAAACCTTGATACCTCACTCCCTTAGGTAGCTCCATGAGGCGATTAAATCCCGTTTCGATCGCCTTATGTCGAAGTCGACTTTTAGCTCACTTGTATATAACAAATAATTAGGTTTTTTAGTCTCCCTCTTAACCCTTTTTTTCTTTTGAATTAAAACTTAACATTCACAAATCAAAAAATCCAAAAACACTTAATCATTACTTGAATTTATTTTTAAAACCCGCAAAACACTCAACAAATCAAAACCTTCCCCCAAGGGGCATGTTATCTTCGTTCTACCGTGATACCGACCGTGCCTATTGCTAGAATGCGTGCGTTAACTTCGCCCATTAAAAAATACAAACAAACCAACCTTTTTCTAGAGGAACTACGGTGTTCTGATTCCTTCATTGGATACGTAGGCAAAGGGTCGCGAAACCCTCACGAACGCAATAATAAAAAAACTCATTCGTTTCCCTTTAGGCAACATAGTTGTAGATAAACACACCCTTTAAGACAAACAAACAAAATGGATCCCATTGAGTACAACGGATGCGAGGGGTGCTAATACCTTCCCCTCGCGTAACCGACTCCCTTACCCTTTCTCTTGGTCGCAAGACCATCTTATCCATTCCCTTGTGGTTTTATTGATATTTCCCCTTCCTTCGGGATGAATAAAGTTCAGTGGCGGCTCTGTGTTTTCTGCCGGTGGCTTCACCGGTACCAACCAAAGTACCACACCAACACAACCGTCGCTTAAACCATATCAGTCTACGCCGTACAGTCTCCACGATCTATTGCTGTTTACCTAAAAAGTGCCCCCAGATCCGGGTGTAGGATCTATAGTGACCAAAGCAAAACCCTTTAAGAATAAAGCAAACAAACAAGAAAGCAATTTTAAAATGACCTAAATCCTAAGGTAAACCCCACTTTGTATTGTAATCCCCACCAGAGTCGCCAGTTCTGCGATACGATGGCAGAATCGACTGTTATACTGGTTTGCATTTTGTATTCGCAAATGTCGCGGTAAGCAAGAGTCGCCACTGACTTTTATTTCATCCAATAAAGGAAAATGAAAAAGAACAGAAAAAACCTTTTTTTGAGAAGTTTCTGAGCACGGGGGGTAGATTATAGAAAGGGAAGGTGTTAGCACCCTTTCTATCCATGGTTTTCCACGAGCTCTTAGGTACTTGCTCATTTTTGAAATTGCTTGTGCGTGTTTTTAAAAGCTTTTGTTTAACTTCGTGATAACTCTTGTATTTATCCTCAAGATTGTGACGAAGTCGTTTTTGAAAACTGTTTTGAAAAGTGTTTGTGAAAAAGTTATGTTGTTTTAAGCAAGTACTTAATATTTTCTACCTACTCGAAAAAAGATTGTTCATTCTCGTTTCCTTTAGACAATGCTATCCTACTATTAAGGAGTAGGTAACCCCATTGTTGGAGTTTTAAGGGACATTCGAAGGGACGAAATGGTCACTGAAAGCAACATGTAAGAACACCTTAGCATTTCGAAGGGACTATCATCATAAGATCATTTCTCGTAGGCAACTCGAGGGACAGTAAGGGACTATGATCTTTATGACGACTTTGAATTGTGGGTCTTTGCTAAGGTACCCCTACATTCGAGGGACACAACCATTATTTTCGAGGCAACCAAGTGAGGCAAACCCTAGGAGTGCGAGTATGCAAAAGTGTTTGATTTCAGTTATTTATCTTGTAATTTAGTGATCTAGGATTGATTCGTTAGTCATACACGCCTAAGTTGCTAACAGTTACATACAAGCATGCAGAATATAAAAGGGAGAAAGTAAAGGTCCTACGCTATTACAGGGCTTTTGCAGATACATGATTATCTTGGACTGAAAATAAAAATGCAGGATATAAATCATAATTACTATTACAACCTCGAAGCAGTTACAATAATATTAAAAAGAATTAAAATGCGCGCGGCGATTTAAAATGCGAGAATAAAAGAAAACATAAAAGTCTAATTGAAAAATAATTAGGTTATTATTATTATTATTTTGAGAAAATTAATTAAGTTATGTACACAAAAACCTAATTTTTAATTAATTAAAATTATATAGGAAAGCAATTAAATTGCCCTAAATGATTACACTAACTAATTAATTAAAGAAATAAAAATATTTTATGAAAAAAAAAATATTTTTTATGTTTTTGGTGATTTTTTGATTTAATAAAAAAATGATTTTGGGTTATTTTGTAAAAAAGGGAAATAATTAGTAAATAATTAAAATAAGAAAATAAAATAGAAAAAAGAGAGATTTGGGCCTGTATAGCAGCAATCAGGGGGGTGCATTGTTGAATTTTTGTCCAGGCCCACTATTCTGAGCCCAACATGCGCCAGATCCAGTGTGCCGGTCTCCTGATGATCCATGGTATGGCTGCGCATATGGGACGTTGGATCTGGATGTGATGAGATCTGATGATGATGGTGTGAAGTTGTATGGTGTACCTCCATAGCCTACAAGCATTGAATCCACAAGAATTCGTTTGAAAAATAGAAAAACATTAGACCTGGGATTCGAACCCATGTCCTCTCCTTTACCAACGCGCATCACCACCAACTGAGCTGCCAAGTCATTCATGTATATAACAATAATAATATATTATATGTAAAAGCAAGCCAATGTTAATCAAAGCGCGCGAAATTTCAAATGAGCCAACCAGATCATGCCACGCCTTCGTCTTCCTCCGCTGGCTGTCGTCTTAGCCTAGGGACTTTTACCTAAAACGAACTCAGAAACCCTAAGAATGGAAAACTATGATTCCTGCACTTAAAATTCAATTAAATGATCCAGCAAGCATCGAGACATTGTAATAAACAAGAATGTATGATTGAATTTAATCAAAAGAGCATGTATGCACGTAATCAAAAATCGAAAATAATTGAATAACAGGGTTATGAATTTTATGATTCAAGGCGCTTTGGTGCATGCAAGAGGTGTAGTTAGCTTCAGGAGATTGCAAGGAACGTGTTGCAACCCTTAAATCTCCTTGAAGATGGCTGTGATATGGAAATTGGTCTGAGTTTTTTTAACAAAAAGTGCACTATGTTCTTGGCCGTTTCACACGATTTTTCTGCCTCCTTGTGCCTTGCCTTTGTTGTGTATATGTATTAGACTGCATTAGGTTAACAAAAAGCATGCACATCTTTGCCAATTATTAAGATTTGATTTGATTCCATCTTTGCATTATTTATTTCTATATCAAGCCAAATCATACCATTTTCATCCCAATCCTCCTTGGAACGATTTGATTTGACAACATAGTTGCATTATGATTCCATTCAAAATCAGATCAAAAACAAATCTTCCATACTTTATATCATTTATTTGATTTTATTTGGCTTTTAAATGATAAAAAATCAAAATAAATTAAATAAATAAAGTCAATAATATATGGTAGAGTGTTTGGGTCCTGGATCATGTTGGAAGCATAATGCAAGCTTAAAAAGTTAGGCCCATTTGGTAAAAAATGCATTTGTGAGCACATTTGACTTTTGGCAATTTTCCAAAAATGGTCAACTTTGACAATGCATAACTCTTCCAATTTTGGCCCTAAAGAGATGTTATTTGACTTTTTAGAAAGCTTAGGATGTCCCCTAAACAACCCTTTTGGTCTCATCACAATTTGGTCTTCCATGTTCATGTAAGAAGCTTTAACCCAAAAGGTGTTTTTGTTGACTTTTCAAAAGGACCTATAATGTCTGAATTTATATCTTTTCATGAGTACATTTCTTGAACTTGAGGGATGAAGATGAGTTTTAGGGAATTGGATTCTCTTCTAAATGAGCCTTGGATTAGAAATTTCTGATAAAGTATGAGAAAGTTATGCCTGGTCAAAGTTTGGTTGACTTTTCTTGAGAAACACTAATTTAGCAACTTTTGAGTTTTGATGAATTAGGAGTATTCCTTGAGGAATCATGATCAACCCTTGATCAATTGATGAATATAACTTCAAAATTTTGATGTTGACCAAAAATATTGAAGTTTGACTGTATGTGGGCCTCAGTTGACTGTTGACCTAATACAGTCGATTCTCAAGCATCTGAGCAATTGACTGAGCAAACTTCTTGTGCAAGGCATGAAACTTGACATGGATGATCTTGAGAACATATTTGGACCATGGAAGGCATTTGGGACCTTTGGAGTTCACTCATCTTGATAAAAATGGAAACCCTAGTTTGAGGTACATTGTCTTAGGAGAGAGTTTGTCTGGTCAACTCTTGGGCATCCTTGAGCAAGTTAAGGACCTCAATGGGCATGTATTGAGTAAAATGATAGGGCAAATTTTGGGGTACAACACATATCATCTTCATACATACTACTAGATTCATCTGCATAGTGCATATTCACCGGTTCAAAAGATTTAGTGCTCGTGCAAGCTAGGGGTTTTCAGTGGTTTGAGGCTTCTACATTCAATACAGTTGATTTATTTGGTTGCTCATTTAGTAGTGGATAATGGGATTAGGTTTTGAAGTATGGTTATCTCAGATTTCTTTCTCATCAAGTTACGAGGCCAACTCTCATTCAAATTCTTCATACCCTGGATTAGGGTTTATTTCCCTTTTGGTTTGTCAAGAGACTAGGGTTTTGGATTCCTGGTTATTGTGAAGTGTTTATTTCATATGTTTAAAGACAACTTAAGATTAAGTGTATGTCTTCCTGCATGCTTAGGTTTTCTACATTGCTTAATTTGAAATCATGTTGAATTAGGGTTTTGCTACTTATCGTGATTTGGTTTGTAAACATGCATCAACTGAAAGGCATTTGGTTAGGGATTTCATGTCAAAATATCTCCTCACACTTCAAGTTTTCTTCTTGAAATCTTTAAGTCACCAATTCAAGAGTCTGAAGGTTAAATTGATGAACGTGGAATCCTGGCATAAGAAATAACGTTGTAGGTTCATTGTGATCAAGGCGTTCTTGTTTCCTCAAGCACTTGTCGTTCTAATGCAAGAAATTTTGGACTTAAATTTGAAAACAAGTTGTGAATTTGGAATTATTCGAGTGATTGTTTTGAGATTCATTCAAGTTTTATCCATTCATCATTCCACCTTGGTTCAAAATTATTTTCAAAAGTGACTTGTATCAAGAATATTCATCATCAAATGAATTTCAATTGCAATTTGTGATTCAAATATCATTCAAGTTTCAACCAAGATTCAATATTTGTCCAATTTCCATACAACAAGTTCATCATTCATAAGTTCAAAGAGAAGACATTCAAGTTTCATATTCATTACATTTTTGGGAAATTTACAAAGCGAGTTACAAAGTTGAAATACAAGTTACAAATATCTTGTTTACAAAGAAAGAAATAATTGTTCTTCAAGTTTCTTTGCTTCATCTTCAAGCGACTTGTCCTCACTCCTTGCCATGACTTTTCCTTCAAGTCTTCAACCTTGATTTGCCTTGCCTTTTCACCTTCCATCAACCCTCACATGAAAAAGAAACAAACAAGAGAAGGAGTTAGTTCAATCATAACTTGACTAAGAAGTTTACAAGCAAATCTTTCTCTCTAAATCTCATCATTAGGGTTTGTATTTGGAATCAGATTTTAGGGATGTGAGTTCAATCATGCTTACTAGCAACAAAAGCCTCGTACACTTGATTCACAACAAATCAGAATTTTGATTCAATCATGGGCTATTTTATCCTATTTTGCAAATCACAAAAGTTTGAGTTTTGATTCACAAAAGGAAAAGAAATTCACAAACATTGCCAACAATCTGCTTTGCAGAAAAACAAAGTCATTCAAAAGAATTGCCAAAAGTCAGACCTACTGCCCTGCCTATTTATGTAAAAAAAAAGTCTCAATTGTCCAAATATATCTGTCAAAAACAAAAGCAACCAAAAGGCAAAACAGTAGCAACCAAAAGGCAAAACATCAGCAACCAAAAGGCAAAACAGCAACAACCAAAAGCCAACAACAACATAAACCAACAAAACAAAGGTGCAACAACTGAAAAAATAGCAACAACCATCAAATACATAAATTGTTCAGAAAAAGTTCAGAAAAACGCAGCAAGCTATCAAATAACCAAAACCCTAAGTGTATCATCATATTCCTAAACTAACAAACCTTAAAAAAATTATGAGAAAAGTAGAATAGTAGTTCTGCATCATAGACAGAAAAAGAGGAAAAGAATAGGGTCAGAAAGATGTCACACAAAACCTAACAGCCTGCAAACTCTTCTACAACAAGCCAAAGTTTATGTACAAATAGCCCCAAGCCATGCTCTAAACCAGTCCACCACAAAGCCAAATAGAATAGCCTGCAAACTCTGCTACAACAGTCTAATGTCCTCCGTATAACCAATTCATATTAGTCTAACAGTTGCACATATAGACATAACAAAAACTGACTCAAAAAAGCAAACATTAGTACACTAAAATTGTTTAATACCTCACTAACTTTCCCCCCTATTTTCCATCTCTTAGCTGTTATAAAACACACCAAAAAAAATCATAGAAAAAGATACTCCAATACACTCTCCCAATTCTTCTCAAACCTGATACATCACAAAAAACCTTCTTCAACCACCTTCAAATCTCTGCCAAATCCTTCGAACCTCGTCATTCAACCTTAATCCCTCACCACTACATAAACCATGTCCTTGCACTGTCCACCCTCTGCTCATACACCAACATTTCCATAACAACTTCTTCACTCCATAACAAACTAGTATACCAACAATCTGAGCAGAAAACACTCAACCCAAACCAGTATTTCATTGATCGATAATACTCATCTTTAAACCCTGCTCAAAACCTCACATATTGAACTCCATAATCCGCTATCTTCATCATTACAGCTTATCCCTCTCCATAACCCATAACCTCATTCATTAACTTCCTCAGAAACTGACCCCCACATACTACAACTTATATGCTATACTTTTCGCTGAAACATCATTTTCATAAACAAACTCATTCACGCTCCATCAAAACCGAGACACACCAAATCACGCCCATAAACTTACTTCTGCAACATGAACACACTCAGAACATAGAAGAGATTCACGAAGCAGAAAGCAGAAGAAGGAGGTAAAAAGAAGAAGAAGAAAGAAGAACCAGGTTCATAACTTACGTCTATCATCGAATTACCCTTTTCTTTTGCTTCATTTTTTGTATTTGATCTCCATGTGCATTCGCAAATTATATGAGAATATTAATGAATGTGGGGACTACGGGTGTCGATCAGGATATAGGGCTTTGGTCGCTTGCTTTCATTTACACCTTTTCTATCGTGTTTGTATCTGAAATATCAGGTTGAGATTCATTGTTGTTGTTTGTTTATAGCTTGATAAATGATGATATGAGAACTGGGAAATTGATTTGAGAGATTAGATAAGAGTGAGACAGAAGTTTGAACAAAGTGTTGTTGTTGTAGCCGAATCGAAAGAGAGAAATTTTCATGGGCTTGAGATTATTGAACGGTTGAGCCAAAAAGAAGCAGTGTTGTTGTGGTTGTTTCTTATAACCGAGAATTGGAGCAAGAGGATTTGATTTCATGGTTTTAGTGTTAACAGAGAAAAATAGGCGTTGGTTGTACGTTGCTAAGGTTTCTAACCCATGCTCTTGAGTGGTTTGCTGAGTCTAGACCCTCTGACCCGGTCCGGCCTAGCATGTTTTCTTTATTTTCCTTGTTTTTGTTAATACCAGGGCCTTGCTAATTTGTTCTATCCTTAAGCCCATTATGAATTGATACACGATCATCCCATATTTTTTCTTCACACCTTCTTAGTAATTAGTTTAGCTTTTATTTATTTTTCTTAACTCTTTGGTTTTAACTACTTAGTTTAATTCTTAAATTAGTTTAACTCTCAAGTGTTTTTTTATTATTAGTTAATTTTATTAATTGGATTAGTTTAATTTAATTTCTTTTAATCTTTGTGAGTTTTTAATATTGTTTTAGTTTAGTTAATCATTCTTAGTTACATTTCTTTGCTTGATAAAAATCACAAAAAAAATTAGCTTTGTATTTCTGTTATTTTGTTTAGTTTTATTGCTTGGTTAATTGTCGATAACACGTCCCCTTAAGTGATTCCATGAAGCGATTAAATTCATTTTGATTGTTTCGTGTTGAATTAGACTTTAGAATCAACCTATGAATGATAACTAATTAGGTTAGAAATTTCCCTTTAAAACACTCAACTTTAGGTCCCTTTGCATGACAACATTAGGGTAGACTTTCCCCTTAGACTTTTCTTTTGCATTGCATATTTCTTAATTAAAACTAAAACTTCTTCCCTTTATCAAAAAATCCAAAAAAACCTAATCATTGTTCAAACTCATTCCACACTTAACAAAAACACTCAACAAATCAAAGATTTCTTCAAAAGGACATGTTATCTCCGTTCTACTACGATACATGCCGTGCCTATTGCCAGAATGCATGCGCTAACATCGCCCACTAAAAAACACCAACAAACCAACATTTTCTAGAGGAACTACGGTGTTCTGATTCCTTCACTGGATACGTATGCAAAGGGTTGCGAGACCCTCATGAACGCACTAATAAAAAAACATTTTATTTCGCCTTAGCAAGTATAGTTATAAATAAACACACCCTTAGAAGCAAACAAACAAAATGGATCCCGTTGAGTACAACAAATGTAAGGGGTGCTAACACCTTCCCCTTGCATAATCGACTTCCTTACCCTTTCTCTTGGTCGTAAGACCATCTTATCCATCCTCTTGTTATTTTCTCGATATTCCCCTTCCTTTGGGATAAATAAAGTTCAGTGGCGGTAGCTTCAGCTGACGATTCTACTGGGGACTACCTTTTGCAAGTCTATCCTAGTTTTGTTTATTTGTCTCTTTGGGTGTTTACTTATTTACTTTATTTGCTTTACTGCTTTATTTCTTTATTACTTTGTTATTTTATTTTGTATATATTGCATTATACTGTTGCTACTCACATATTATGGATATGTTGTTTCTTTTGTGATGTTGGGTTGGGTGATTACATTTAATAAGTCCTACGCCTGGACTTGGGTTACATTTAGGATTAGTACGGGTGATATAGTCATGCTAACTTTGAGGGAGTAATTCCGAAGAAGGAGGTATGAAATCCCCCACTCAGTGGAGGTCCTCTTGAATGTAACGTTGTTTACCGAGTAATCAGGAAGACATTGTTGCTTTTGACCTGGGAACCAGAGAAGCTGAGGGCCATAGAACCATTAACCCCTCCTGGCCCTTTTTTGGTGTAGTGTGGAGATTATAACGAAGTAATCTGGAAGTAGTTGTCACGTGATGCTGCACTCGGACGATTTTTTCCTATGAATATTACTGATTACCGAGTAATTGGGACGTCGGTAATATCCAAAGGAAGAGCGTAGACTCTGAGGTTTCCCTAGAACCTTGTTTGGCAGGTGATAAATCCCTAGTACATACCTTATGGGTGGTTACTTTGACTCCATGCCTGTAACGTCGGACTTTTGATCCTGTTACTTTCAGTTTATGCAAAGGACTACACCGTGGTTATCTAGAATATGTGGAGCTGAAATATCATGCCATAGCATAACATGACATTATACCATCATGTATATACATCTCATGTCTAAGGAATTCCAAATACAAGTCTCGTTGGTCAAGCTCTTCAAATACGAAAACAAAATTTTCAAAAGATAGATGAGTCTTTGGATTTCCTAGGAAATGAAGATAAATAATTCATTCATACTATCATGCATTCATTATTCACAACAAAAAATTATTGCGCTCCCTTTTCCATCAGACTTCAGTGAACAGTAAAGACGACTTCTCCACGTCCCTATCGTACAAGAAGCAACCAGCGAATACTTATGTATATTTTTAAAGAGAATCAGAATGCTCACCGCCGAGATATGGACACCATGGGCACTCGCATGGATCAAATTATGGAAACTCTTCATGCTGTCATCAAGGGTCAAGAAGAGCTACATCAAAGTGTTGCCAAGCTTACTACTGCTGCTCCCTCCACTTCTGCAAATGGAAGGAATGATAATGCAAATGTTGAGACCCCTATGGGAGCGCCTCAGAATGATGTTAATGATCATCACGACGTCATTGATCTTGATGAACCCCACATGAATCTTGCCGCTGGAGTTGTTGAAACTTCAAAGATGTATCATGCTCTTGAAGAGCGTCTCAAAGCCATGAAAGGTATCAAAACTTTAGGATTCAATACTGCTGCAATGTGTCTCGTGCCTGGGGTAGTTATCCCTCTCACGTTCAAGGTTCTTGATTTTGACAAATACAAAGGCACCTCCTGCCCAGAGACTCATCTTTGTTCCTACTGTCGCAAGATGGAAGCCTATGCTAAAAATGAACTGTTACTCATACACTTCTTCTAAGATAGCTTGACCAGGGAACCATTGGACTGGTATATGCAACTAGAAAGAACACATGTAAGTACATGGGGAGAGTTTGTTGACGCCTCTTTGAAACATTACCATCATAATACTGCCATGGCTCCTAGCCGCACTCAGCTTTAAGGGATGATACAGAAATCTGAAGAGTTGTTTAAAGAGTACGCTCAAAGGTGGTGTGAACTGTCTACAAGGGTCCAACCTTCTCTCTTGGATCGTGAACTGATTGATTTATTCATGGGTACTATACGAGGTCCTTATCTCCAACACATGCTCAACAATACCTCTACTTATTTCTCTGATAAGGTCATTATTGGAGAACGTGTTAAAACTTGTATTAAAGCTGGAATGATCCAAGGTATCCCTAACAATAACAACAACAATACTGGCATTGGTAGAAAGTTGTTTTCTGGTTTCATCAAGAAGAAAGAGGGTGAGACTAGTGTTGTCACCATCAACCAAGGAAAAGCTCCTGCATATCTTCAAGTTCAATTTCATTATTTCCCAACACCTGTTGATGTTCCTAATCAATATGTTCCTCAAGTGTATGCTGCTACAACTCCAGCACCCTGGATGGCCCAACAACGACCTTTATCTCCTCAACCACAGTATCTTCCACAACAACAATTTGCACCACCTCCGAGTTATCAACTACAAAATCAACAACCTCAAGGTCCGAGATCTCCACAAAGACAAAGAGCGCCCAAAAGAAGATTTGATCCCATTCTTATGTCCTATGCTCAACTTCTCCCTCAGTTACTTGCCAATCAGTTGGTTAAACTGCGTGAACTTGGTCCACCACCAAATCCTCTCCCCAAGGGGTATGACATTAATGCTCATTGTGAATTTCATTATGGAGCCCCAGGCCACATGATTGAGAATTGTAGAGCATTTAATGTAAATTTCAAGACCTCCTCGATGCAAAGGCCATAAATTTTAACCCTGTTGGTCCCAATACTCAGAATAATCCCATGCCTCCTCACCCAGGGGCAGCGGTCAATGCTATTGAAGAAAGAAGTGAACATACTCTAGTAACCAAGGTTGACGAGATCAAGATGTCATTAGAAACTGTTAGAGAAAATTTGTTGGAGAACAAGGTGCTATAGGAACTCCATGATTTTTGCTTAACATGTTCCTCTAAACCTGAAGAGTGTACTAGTTTGAAGACGGCTATCCAACAACTAATGGATGAAGGTATCCCACGGGTAGAGAAGATATCTCGAGAAGAAGAGATTGATGTCCTAGAAATTACTTATTATCCAAGAAGCATCTCAATAACGCCAGGTACCCCGTTGACAATTCAGGCTCCTATTGAAACAACCGGCTGAAAATCATCAAACAATGAAGTCGCCACGTCTTTTATCCTATATGAAGGGAAAGGTAAACATCGAGAAAACTTGAGAAGGGATAAGTCACGGTCTTGCGACTGAGAGATCGGGTAAGGGAGTCTGTTACGCGAGGGGAAGGTATTAACACCCCACACGCCTGTAGTACTCTACGGTATCCATTCTTGTTGTCTATCTTACGAATGTGTCTAATCTATGCTTACTATTTACTACTACTAAAGGGAGAATGAATGCAAAATAAAGGGGAAAAGAATGTAGGGAAAATAAAGTTGTACTCGCTTGGGCCCTACCCCAATGCCTATGTATCCTTTTTGAGGAATCAGAGCTACCGTAAATCGGCTCACATGATTTTGTTTGTTTTGTGTTTTTTTATGGACAATGTTAATTCCGCCTTCTGCCGCAGCTCGACCTTTGGAGACTTATGCGTTTGGTACAAAAGTAAATTAATCACGTCCTTACCTGAAAAGGGTTTTAAAGAAAAGGTGCTCGAGCACACAAAATGGTTTGAATTGGTTTGTGTTTTGTTACCTTGAAAAAATGGTTTAGGTATGATTAGCATGTTTTTGATTTGCTAAGAAAAGAAGTTTTAGTTTTAAATGCATATGAAAAAGGGGAAGAAAAGAGTCTAAGGGAGACTAGCCTATCTCTAACCTAATGTTATCATACAATGGTAGTCCTAAGGTTTGGATTAACAAAAGGGAAACGTCTACCTAATGTTAGCATGCATGGTTTGCAACCTAAGGTCCAACTTGCATCCAAATGGAGCAAGCACATCCTAAGGGAACATGGTATGTACAAGGATAAAGCAAACAAGCCAATAAGCTCAAGAGAGCACACCTAGATATATTCTATCTAGGTTAGAATGCCAAAGAAAGTCAAACAAAACTATCCTATAGGGAACATGCGATGAGAGCGAAGTCGTGATCTCAATTTCTAAATTGAGTGACTCATCGATCAACAAGAAATAAAGGAAAGCGATAAAATCCTATAGGGAGCATGCACTGAGAGCAAAGTCGTGATCTCAATTTATAAATTGAGTGACTCATCGATCAATAGTCACAGAAACAAGCACAAGCGCAACACACATAGGAAATGAAGTGCGGAATGCCTGCTATAGGTCTTTAAACAGCGACTTCGAGTGCACGCTCTTTATTTCCTACTTCTCATGATATCTAAAAAAAGCGGTAAAGTATGAAGAAGTACAAAGGTAATGGTGGCGACTACCAAAATGAGCAAGTCGTCAAGAGCAGACAAAAGCAATGGAGAAACAGGGAGTACGCGTCGAGCAAGCATGAAAACGAGAGCACAGCTCTTCTATGGCAGCTGTGGATCAGAATATTCACACTCATTCTCTCTCAATCACGACCGTGAATCCTCAAATTTAGTCGTCTTCATCCCTCTCCGCCGCGAACCTTTTGTTCTTCATCAGGGACATCTCAGTTTCGCTCACAACTTGATCTACTTCGCTGTTTTCTACTAGCCAATGCTTGTGTGTCAGTCTCAGTTTTTACTTCTTCTCTGATTCATCTTCATTTTGAATTTGCTTCGATTCTAACAGCTCCGACGGGCACTAGAAGAACTTCCCGATGTCTCTTCAATACGACACCAATGTCGCGAAATCCAAAGGTTCCGGTATGTATTCATATCTCACTTTTCTCTTGATGCGTTCTTATTGATGGTGATGATGAACGAGGATGAATCTTTGTCGTGGTTCCAGATTCGGAAAGGAGAAGCACATAAATTTTCTGAGATGCTGTAAAGAGATGAAGATGAGGATAATTGAAGCTGTTGTTGTTGTATGACGAGGATGCGATGCGTTACTATGATGATTGAAGTAGTAGGTTCGCGTTTGACGATGATGGTGCAGGGATATCAAGATCACAAAACATGAAGAATATGGTGGAAATTTTTGGAGAATTGATTGAAGATGGTGAAGGAAATAAAGAGTTTTCAGAGATTTTTCTCTAATTCTCCCAAGAGATTGAAGAATTGTGAATATGAAGTAGAGAAAGTTGAGAGGATCTGGTGAGTTTTTTCTCTCCCAATTTTTTGTTTAATAATTATCAATCGTGAATCCTCCCTCCAATTCTGTGAATTTTCCCCCTTTTCTGTTATGCCTCTTCACACTCTCCTCTCTTTTCTGTTATCCGTTTTTGTTAGTTTGTTGAGATGTTAGTTAGAAAAGGTTAGGACGTTGGATATTGCTTTGACAGTTAGTTATGGTTAGGAAAACAGTTAGGGATTTTGTTTTCTGTTATGATTCTCTTAGAATCTGGCCTTTTGCTAACTGTTATGAAGTTCTGTTTTGATGTAGTCTAAAAATGTTTAGAAATCAGTTAGAGATTGGTTATAGGATATTTTGGTTTTTGTTAAGAGTTAGTTATGCGGGGTTGTTAGAAGGTTGTTTAAAAACTGTTTGGAATTGGCTAGGTAGTTAAGGGGCTGTTATGGAATTGGTTGTTTAGAAATTCTGTTTTGGTTGGAGGAAGGCAGAATTCAGTTAGAATTCTGTTAGTTTGTTAGGATGGTTAGTTACAGGGCTATTTCCGTTTTCTGTATTGGAGAAAAAAGGTTAATTAGAGGGCTGCAGTCAGTTATAGATGGGCTAGCTTTTTGTTACATGTTAGCCATTAGGAAATTCTGTTTGGGAAATTGGTTAGGGGTTTAGAAGTTGTGGCCTTTGGACTGATTTTATGGTGTATGCAGGGATGTAGGTTTTTTTTTGTTTTGAGATTATTTGATGGATTATTAGTTAATTGTTTACTTTGGATTCTATGAGCTGGCCCGCTTTGTGTTGCAGTTAACTTTTTTTTCTTCTGTTTGTTTCAAAATGGCATGGCTGATTTGGTTTTGTATCACCTATTCTGAATTTGTTTTCTGCTGGAAATTTCAACTGGTTTTTGTTCTTTTAAATGCAGATTGTGTTTGTAATTTCAGTTTAGAGATTGGCTAGGGTTAAAAAAAGGCAGTTAGGGGTAAGTTTTCATTTGGTGCGCTGGATTTTATCTGAATAGGTTTATGCAGGTTTTGGTTATCTCATTGTAAGCTTCAATTGTAAATTGCAGGGCCGCGTGAATGCTGACTGGATTTCTGGTTTTACTGTGATCAATATGCAGGGCTTGAAAATACGGTGCAGCTTGGTTCCAACGACAATAGCGGCGCCTCTTGGAAATGTGGAAGCTTGGAGCAAAGATAATCGCAAGCATGGAGACAACTTCCACATGTTCTTAAAACATTACATCACTATTTGTAATAGCCCTTAGAATGTATTTTAGATACATCTTGTAATAGACTTTGGAAATGGTAACTTGTAATAGAAGCCTCTTGAATATTTAGTCTTTCTTTTGAATGAAATGTATAATGGGAATGAATTCTTGATGATGAACTTTGCCTTGAGAGAAATGATGGCCATTTCCTTTTTTACTTGAATCCTACGAAATTAACATCGATATCATTTCCAAATTTAATCATGAATCAGATCTAAACTTATCCCCATGCATAGATTGAGTTCACAAAATCACTCGAATGAATGAATTCCCTTTCATTTCTTAACGTACAAGTTAATTTTCCTTTACTAATCCCATTTAACTTGTATTTCCAAGCAACATATAACAACAAAGAGAACAAAATTGTCTTGATCAAAATCAATCCATAACTTCACCTCTTATGTTATGTTTCATTCTTTCAATTCAATCCATAAAATATATTGACTTGACAAAGTCTTTTCAAATGGTTGCCTCAACATACTGCCTTGAAGACAAATACGTCTTGAAGTATAAGAAACGGAGCCCTTAAGTCCAGTTCTCCAATTGATGAACCAACGAACTTGAGCAACAAAATGAAACCCTAATCTCCTTGCCATGAATGCACACTAATGAGGAGGCGATTTAATATGCTGATGAGAAAACCTTCTTTTAAAACAACCCCCGATGAAGGCTTGATGAAACCCCAAACACTTGATGCACTTTAGAAATTTGGACGAAGACGCTTCATGAACTTTATTGCTTTAGGGTAAAAAACCCCTCAATGATCATAAACACAAACCCTAGCTCCACAAATCCTGATTGATGATAAAACCAGTTGATTCAAGATCGAATGAAGACGAGAACCTTAAAGCCATACAACAACCCTAATTCTTCAACATCCTTGATCATATGCCACGTTGTATTGATTAATGAATGAATGATGTGTTAGATAACCTAATGGGAATGAGAAAAGTGCGAAATGCATAAGCCCGATAAAAGTAAAAGGGGTAGGACAAATTTGGGGTATTATAGCTGCCCCTATTTAATCGTCTTAAACCCGAAAGTACAATTGGCACGTGCCTTTCGGAAGTTTGAGGTAGAAGATGATTAAATATCAATACCAAAATTTTTTTCTGGGAGAAAGTGTGAGTATTTATATTTTTTTTTGTGATATCTGTTGGGGAAAGAATTTTTGTTTTTTAGTGAAGAGACAGAGATTGGAAGGTGACACGACGAGTGTTTAGAAGCTGACACAATGAGTGTTGGAAGGTAACATTATGTAAACACAAGGACAGAGAAGACTTGTAACGTGGTGTGATGCCAATATAATGGAAGAGATCGAACTTGTAACGTAGCACGATGCTAATACAAGGAAGAGATCAGACCTGTAACGTAGCGTGATGCCAATACAAGGAAGATATCGAACTTGTAACGTAGCATGATGCCAATACAAGGAAGAGATCGGACTTGTAACATAGCGTGATGCCAATGCAAGGAAGAGATTGCACTTGTAACATAGCGTGATGCCAATACAAGGGAGAGATCAGACTTGTAACGTAGCACGATGCCAATACAAGGAAGAGATTTCACTTGTAACGTAGCGTGATGCCAATTGTTGTACCCAAAAATTTTCCCTCTCATTTTACTCAACACATGCCCATTGAGGTCCTCAAGTTGCTCAAGGATGCCCAAGAGTTGACCAGACAAACTCTCTCCTAAGGCAATGTACCCCAAATTAGGGTTTCCGTTTTCATCAGGGTGTGAGAGCTCCAAAGGTCCCAAATGCTTTCCATGGTACTAATATGTTCTCAAGATCATCCATGTCAAGTTTTATACCTTGCACAAGAGGTTTGCTCAGTCAACTGCTCAGAGGCCTGAAAGTCAACTATACTAGGTCAAAAGTCAACTGTGGCCCACATACAGTCAAACTTCAAGATTTTTGGTCAACATCAACATTTTGAAGTGATATTCATCATTTTATCAAGTGTTGATAATGATTCTCCAAGGAATGCCCCAAATTCATCAAAACCCAAAAGTTGCTAAATTAGGGTTTCTTAGGAAAAGTCAACCAAACTTTGACCAAGCATAACTTCTTCATACTTTATCAAAAAATTTCCATCCAAAGCTCATTTTTAAGAGGTTGCAATTCTCTACAACTCATCTTTATCCCTAAAGTTCAAAATAGGCACTCATCAAAAGATATGAATTTCTACATTATAGGTCCTTTTGAAAAGTCAACAAAAACACCTTTTAGGTCAAAGCTTCTTACATGAACATGGAAGACCCAATTGAGATGAGACCAAAAGGGTTGTTTAGGAGACATCCTAAGATTTCTAAAAAGTCCAAGAACACCTCTATAGGGTTCAAATTGGAGGAGATATGCATTGTCAAAGTTGACCATTTTTGTAAAATTGTCAAAAGTCAAATGTTCTCAAAATACATTTTTTTGTCAAATGGGCCTAGTTTTTCATGATTGAATCTTGCTTGTGACATGGTCCACGACCCAAATCAGCATCTACACTTTATTTGCTTCATTATTTATTTTATTTTGATTTTTTATCATTTAAAAGTCAAATTAAATCAAATAAATAAAAAAATATCAAAGATTTGTTTTGTGATCAGATTTTTGGTGGAATCAAGCTAGCATATCATATCCAAGTCGTGCAAGGGTTGATTGAATCAAAAATAGCATGATTTTGGTTGTTTTGGAAAGATATCATACAAAAACAAAATCAAATCAAACCTCCTTAATTCACCAAGATACCATGCATTTTTGTTGACCTAATCAATTCCAATACATATATAGGACACAACCAAGCCAAGAGAACAAGGTTAGAGGTCGTAAAAGCTGCAAACAAAAACTGAAAAATTTGAAGTGGTGAAAAACACAAGAAGGGGGGGTTGAATTGTAAAACTGAAATCTAAAGCAATTGACAAGATATTTTTATCCTGGTTCGTTTGATCTCAAACTACTCCAGTCCACCCGTCAAGGTGATTTCGCCTCTCTCCAACGAGGTCTTAATTCACTATATTCAACTGAATATTACAGACTGCTTTAACAACTGCTAAAGCCTTCTTGATTCAAACCACAACCCGGTTTGTCAAGGCAACACTTTCTTACAAAGAGATAAAACTATGTGTGTGGATGTTTTCTACAAAACTGTATCACAACTGTGATGTATACACAAAATGAAGCTTAGAAACTAGATTGCTAAACAGTAATGGAATATCAGAGTGTGTGGTTTAGCAAAACTGGTAGGACGAAGATTATGGTTCAGCTTTTGTGCGTGTAGAGATTTGGAGAGCATTAGCCATTATAATCTTCAAAGCCTTGTTTATATAGCACTTGAGATGATGAACGTTGAATGCAATATTCTTGATTCAATGCTAATAACAAGCTTTCCTTATTGAGCAGATCTTGTCTGGAATGAGGCCGTTGGAATTAATTAGCTTTCAATGCACAGTACCGTTGCTTCCTTAACGCAAGTCTGGCTTGGCTCATTCTGACTCTGCTTCGCTGCTGATGAACTATTGTTTCTGTATCAGAGTGTTGAGCGCAGTCTTGTTCATCAGGCTTCAGCATGTACGTGAGTTGATCATCTGATTTTGACGTTCTGATGTAGCAACTTCTGATGCTGGTGTATGAAATCAAATTCTGATGCTGAATAGATGTGATCTTGCTTATTTCAATCAGAGTATCTGCAAGTCAGAACATAATAATTTTAGGCAGCAGATAGTTCATTCATGAAACTTATAAATACTATATCTTTTCACTTTGTTATCATCAAAAATCAAATATAGGGTAGTAGATTCAAACATTGTTCTAACAATCTCCCCCTTTTTGATGATGACAAAAACTAGATATTTTAAATGACAATAACGTGAAAAGGTATCTGGAAAATGTATCAGAGTAAGAAGTACGGAGAAGTCAGAGTTAAGAGATACTCCCCCTGAGTTGATTACTTCCCTTTGATTAAACGTGTTCTTCAGGATCAAATCTTTTTCTTTCTTTGAACATCAGATTATCAGAGTCTTTGACTTATCAGAAGCTTTATGTCAGAGCAGAGCTTCAGAGCTTTCCTTGTCAGAGCTTTGCTTTGGATCAGAACTTCATATTGATCAGAGCAACTTCATATTGATCAGAGTTTCTAGTCTTCAGAGTGTCCAGGAGCTTCCTTGTGCCTGTAGACTTTAAACAAAACAGAAGAAAAACATTTCAAGTAATAGAGTTAGAATGTTTGAGAATTTCTGTCTAGTTAGCCGTTATTGATTTAAATATCATTCTTGTTCTCCCCCTTTTTGTCAGCAATCAAAAAGTGTTGGTGATGTGCTAAAATAAGTAAGCTCAGAAAAACTAATCATATTAAAATAGTTCAGAATCAAAACAAGAAGATATTACAAAACATAATCAAAACAGTACATCAGAAAATCAAGAAAACATGAAAAAGGTCATGCATGAAAAAAAATTTAAGGTTGAGGAGGCAAGCGTGTGAACAGGCTCTCCAGCATGGCTTGAATCTTTTCAGAAGTCTCATTCTGTTTATGCACCATGCTGACAACAGTGTCAATCTTGCTGTCCTGCACATCCATTCTTGCTTTCATCTTCTGATCGTTTTCATCCATCCTGTCCAAGGCAGCTTGAGAAGCATCAGAAGCAGGAAGCTTCTGAGAACTTTCAGCGACATCCTCTGCTTGATTTTCTTCAGCCTGAATGGTCTTGTCTTCTTCTGATGGAATGGTCTTGTCCTGCACCTTTGCAGCTTGCTGTTTCTCAGACCAAGGTTCACTGTCCAGAGGGAGCACGTCCTCTTTCAGAAGCATACTTCCAACTTCATTCAGAAGTTTGCTGAAATTTTGTTGTGCCTGCTCATAGTTGATATCCTGCAACTTGAGGGCTTCAGCACGTACCCAAAATCTGAACTGTGACCAGAGCTGATCAGAAGCAGCTGGGTCAATCATCCCAGGACAGACTTGCTTCAAAGAAGCAATCCATTGCAGCACACCTGTTTCAAAATTCAAAATACCAGAGCCAACATCTAGTTGCTTTGGTTTTGGGATGGCAATTTTGTGTTTTAGATCAGCAAGACGGTCAAGACTGGTTAAGTCAATGAAAGTCCTGCTGGGGTTTTCAGAGGTTTTCTGAGAGGCTGTTTGTTTTGGAGAAGGGGTATCAGAATCAGATATTTCGATTGGAGTGGGTGGTGTTTTGGGAGTCTTTGGTGGTGTCGATTCTGATGAGGATGGTAACTGGGGCATGATAACAGTGGTTCCACATGGCAACTGAATTGCCAGCGGTGATGGTTGAGGTGAGTGAGGGTCAGATTGAAGTGGTGAAGGTGGATTAATTTCTGGTTGGGGAGAGGGAGGTGGAATCTCTGATTGCTCAGGGATCAGAGGTTCTTCTGAGAGTGGTTGTTGTTGTTGTTCTGGTTGTGGAGGAGGAACATTTTGTGGTTCAGGGTTTGGTTGAGCAGAGGCATGTTGACGCTCAATATCAGCCAACACTTGGTCAAGTGCTGTTGTTGTTGAAATTGTTGGTTGTTTGGGTTGTTTGGTTCTAGGTCTTCTGAGTTTTAATGCCTCAGAAGGGTCTTCTTCTTGTATGGTTTCATCAATGGTAGGGATGGGAATTGATATTCTATGAGAGGTTTGAGGAGGTATAGATGTTGGAATAGTAGATGAAATTAAAACAGGGGCAGCAGATGAAATACCTCTTTTCTTTGGAGTCTGCTGAGATGATCCTTCTGATGGCGCTTTCCTCTTCTTTGTCTTCTTCAAAGTCACTTCTGGTTGGGGTTGACGCAGATCTCTGATATTCAGCTTTGGATCTGTATCATCTGCCTTGTACGCATCTGGGTACCTGAGAAACATCTCTGGTTTGGATTCCATTTCAGAAAATACCGGAAAATCACTCAGAGGCACTCTTCTGCTTGAGATATCAGCAGTGGAAGTAGCTCTGGGTTCCTTCTGAATATTCTCTATCAGCTTCATCTTTTTCAGATTTTTTGCATTCAGAGGTTTCCCAATTGTTGGTTCAATAGTGCTCAGCTCTTGAGCTTCTATCAGATGCTCAATCAGTCTATTCTCTGTCAGAATATCTGATATTAGCCTTCCAAAAGGTATCCAGTCCCTCTTGGTCCTTTCTTCTTCCCTTGTTTCTTTCACACTGGTTTTGAGATGGTTGAACAAGAAGTGAGCCAGATTGATCTTTATCTTCTGATCAATAAAGTAGATCAGAAACTGCTGATCCACATTTATATAATCAGGAGAACTTGTTGGTTTCCTGTGGTTGAAGCATCCCAGAATAATTTTAGCCCATACTCTACAGTGATCCTTCAGATCTTTAATCTTGCTGCTGGGCATCCCAAGAGTGAAAATCCTGTTAGCTACCACACCTATATCAGCACATCTTTCAGCCATGTCCACACAACGGACGCCACCACCACTTTGACCGATTAGCCTTGCAATGAGATCTTCAGAAATCACAATCTTCTTCCCCATAACAGAGGAGATGACTAGGTGTTTTGAAACCTTGGCGTGAATCCAAAATTCCTTGACCAGCGCTGGGAATGTTGGTCCAACCAACCTATCGAAATACCTTTCCCACTTTTGAGCCCTAATTTCTTCAGTTAGGTCAAAACCATTCTCCTTCAAGCTTTCAAAGTCAATGATTAACTCAGAGAGCACTTCAAGGTTCTTCACCGGAGTGAGGAGAGTTCTGAGTGGCACTTGATATTGCTCAGATGATGCTTTCTTCTGATTGCCTGCAGAAACACTGCTGGAGGATGCCATTGTTCACACTAAAAAAAGGGTTTTGAGAATGAATTGAGGAAAAAGGTTTGCAAGAGATGAACTCAGAAATATGCAGAAAAAGCTTGAGTGTTAGTGAGAAAGCGTAAAGAATAAGAATGAGAGATTAATGTGCTTAAATAGAGTTTTCAAAACTATTTTGAAAAGATAAACGTTTTTAAAAGAGAGAAAAATCATGATTGCCATTTAAAAGCATGATTACTTTTCATTAAATGCTTGCTGATTTTGGGGGATTTGAGAAAGATACTTAAAAACGGTTACCAGACATGTGTCTCAATGCACCCAATCAGCGTTTTGCCTTCTCAGAAGCGTGCACGCGTTCTGCTTCAGAGATATGCTGATGATTGGATGACACTTGTTTGATGTAGTGATCAGCACGTCTGTCTTTTGAGCTTAGACTCTCAGATCTTTAGACTTGCATCTGATACAATCTGCATGTTCTATCTTTCTGAAAGGAGATTGGTCAGAAGTTCACAGTAAAATAATTACATTCTGAAGGTAAATATATGGAATTAAAACATTTTCACTCTGGGCATACTTTCATGCTGAGATGTTTCAGAATGAAATTAAACCTATCTTCTGAAAGGGGTTTGGTAAAGATATCAGCCCATTGATGGTCTGTATCTATAAATTTTAAGTTCAAAATACCTTTCTGAATATAGTCCCTAATGAAGTGATGTTTTATTTCTATATGCTTAGCTCTAGAATGTAAAATGGGATTCTTACTTAAGCAAATAGCAGAAGTATTATCACAAAGTATAGGAATGTTACTCTCAAAAATCTGGAAGTCTTCAAGCTGACTTTTCATCCAGAGCATTTGTGTGCTACATCCTGCTGCTGCTATGTACTCAGCTTCTGCTGTTGACAGAGCAATTGTTGATTGCCTTTTGCTGGACCAAGAGATCAGATTTTCTCCCAGAAACTGGCAGCTTCCAGAAGTACTTTTACGTTCAACTCTGTCTCCAGCAAAATCAGCATCACAGTAGCCTACTAAGCTGTAATCACTAGATTTTCTATAAAACAAACCCAGATTAGTAGTACCTTTCAGATACTTGAAAATTCGCTTAACAGCTATTAAGTGAGATTCTCTAGGATCTGATTGGAATCTAGCACAGATACAAACACTGAATAATATGTTAGGTCTTGAAGCAGTCAGATAGAGGAGAGAACCAATCATACCTCTGTAGACTTTCTGTTCTACACTTTTGCTTACCTCTTCTCTTTCCAGAATGCACGTGGGATGCATTGGAATCTTTGATGGCTTACATTCTGAGAGGTCAAATTTCTTCAGAAGATCTCTGATGTATTTTATCTGATGAATGTAAGTTCCTTCTGGAGTTTGATTGATCTGAATTCCTAGAAAGAATTTCAGTTCCCCCATGAGGCTCATCTCAAATTCTGCCTGCATACACTTAGCAAATTTTCTTCCAAGAGAAGGATTAGTAGAACCAAAAATGATATCATCAACATAAATTTGACAGACTAAGATGTCACTCTTAACTGTTTTACAGAATAGAGTAGTGTCCACTTTCCCTCTGGTGAATTCATTTTCAAGCAGAAAGTTACTTAGCCTTTCATACCAAGCTCTGGGAGCTTGTTTCAGACCATACAGTGACTTCTTTAGTTTGAAAACATGTTCTGGATGTTTTGTATTTTCAAAACCTGGGGGTTGGTGAACATAAACTTCTTCTTCTATATAACCATTTAAGAATGCACTTTTGACATCCATCTGATACAGAGTGATGCCTCTATTAACAACAAATGAAATTAAAAGTCTGATAGATTCTAACCTGGCGACTGGGGCAAAGGTTTCTGTATAGTCTATCCCCTCTTGCTGACTATAACCTTGTGCAACTAGTCGTGCCTTGTTTCTGATGACTTCACCTTGTTCATTTAGCTTGTTTCTGAACACCCATCTTGTTCCAATGACGTTGAATCCTTTTGGTCTGGGAACGAGATCCCATACGTCGTTTCTGGTGAATTGATTCAGCTCTTCTTGCATTTCCAGAATCCAGTCATTATCCAGAAGTGCTTCATCAATAGAAGAAGGTTCAATCAGAGACACAAGTCCCATAAGTGTTTCTTCAGAGTTTCTGAAGCTTGCTCTTGTTCTGATTGGATCTTCCTTTCTTCCTAGGATAGTCTCTTCTGGGTGATCCAAGCTGCTTCTGGGTACTCTCTTCTGAGGTTGATCAACAGCTGTTGAAGGATTTCTAGCAGTGCTCCTTTCAGACGTTGAAGGAATGTCTGTGTTGAGAGCTTCTGATGACTTGTCTTCAGAACCTGCAAATTCAATTTCTATACCTGCAAAGACTTCATTCTGCTTTGACTTTTCAGAGTCAAGCTTGTCATCAAAACGAACACTGATTGATTCTTCCATAATCTGTGTTTCTGTATTGTATACTCTATACCCTCTTGAGCGTTCAGAGTATCCTAACATAATACACTTCTGTGCTTTAGAGTCAAACTTGTTCAAATAATTCTTTGTATTTAATATAAAGCAAGTACATCCAAATGGATGAAAATATGAAATGTTGGGCTTTCTGTTCTTCCACAATTCATATGGAGTCTTTTCCAGAATAGGTCTTATTGAGATTCTATTCTGAATGTAGCACGCTGTGTTTATTGCCTCTGCCCAGAAAGTCTTAGCAACGTTTGTCTCATTGATCATGGTTCTGGCCATTTCTTGCAATGTTCTGTTCTTTCGTTCTACAACTCCATTTTGTTGGGGAGTTCTAGGACAAGAGAAATCATGCAGAATGCCTCTGTCATTAAAGAATGACTCAAAATCTTTATTTTCAAATTCTCCACCATGATCACTTCTGACTTTAACGATTCTAAGATCTTTTTCATTCTGAACTTGGTTACAGAAGGTAACAAACACAGAATGTGACTCGTACTTGTGTCTTAAGAACTTTAACCATGTCCATCTGCTATAGTCATCTACGATTACTAACCCATACTTCTTACCACTGACTGAAGCAGTTTTAACTGGTCCAAATAAGTCAATGTGCAGAAGTTCTAATGGCTTAGAGGTGGAAACAACATTTTTGGATTTAAAAGAAGGTTTTGCAAATTTGCCTTTCTGACATGCTTCACACAGAGCATCTGAATTGAACTTCAAATTAGGAAGTCCTCTGACCAGATTGAGTTTGTTAATCTGAGATATTCTTCTCATACTAACATGCCCCAATCTTCTGTGCCAGATCCACTGCTCGTTGTTAACAGACAGAAGACATTTTACATTCTGACTCTTTAGTTCAGAAAGTTTGATTTTGTAAATGTTGTTTTTCCTCTTACCATTAAACAGGATAGTCCCATCTTTCTGACTAACAGCTTTACATGATTTTTGATTAAAGATTATATCATAACTGTTATCACTTAATTGACTTATGGATAACAGATTATGCATCAATCCATCTACTAGCAGAACATTATTAATAGAGGGAAGATTTCCATTACCTACAGTTCCAGAGCCAATTATCTTTCCCCTCTGATTGCCTCCAAAGCCAACGTGGCCTCCAGGCTTAAGTTCCAGGCTTTGGAACATATGCCTTCTTCCCGTCATGTGTCATGAGCAGCCAGAGTCCAGGTACCATGACTGGTGTTTCTGACTTGCTGCTAAAGATATCTGCAACATGTATTATTTTATCCTTAGGTACCCAGATTTTCTTGGGTCCTGATTTGTTAGTTTTACCAAAACTCTGGTTGAATTTTGGTTTCACAGAGTGCTTACTGCTAGTATATTTGATATCATGTGTGTGACCATACACAAAGTGTTAATTTAGAGGAGTGTGTTTAATGGTTAAGTCCATGACATTCTTTGGTGTAGGAACCTTACCTTGGTATCCTATACCTTTCCTGCCGTTTCTGCTAACTCCATAGATCATTGAAGCCATTCTGCTTCTATCTATGCTTTTAGCTAGGAACTTCTGGAAACTGTGATCATACTCCTTGATGATCTCATCAGCGTTGCTGGGAGTTTCAGAAATTGGTTCCTTCTGAGAGTTTTGTAAAGTGTTTTCTAATTTTGAAATCTTATCTCTCAGCTCAGAATTTTCCAATTTGAGACTCTCAGACTTATTAGAGTCAGATTTAAGATTCCTTTTCAGGTCTCTGAATTTAGCTCTAATCTGCTGATAACGTTCCAGAATCTCATTAAGGCTTTCAGCAAGTTCAGCCTTTGTAAAGTTAACAGCTAAGTTAGGAAATATCTCTTCTGTGTCTGATTCTGAGTCTGATTCAGAAGCTTCACTATCTTCTGAAATGTTAGCCATGAGAGCTATGTTTGCCCTTTCATCATCTGATTCTGAGTCAGCTTCAGACGAGTCAGAGTCATCCCATGTGGCCATGAGACTTTTCTTCTTCTCTCTTCCAAACTTCTTTTTGGGCTTTTCCCTCTGAAGCTTTGGGCAGTCACTCTTGTAGTGTCCTTGCTCATTGCACTCGTAGCAGATGATGTCTTTGGTGTTTGGCTTCTTGCTACTGGAGGAGCCTTCAGATCTTCTGTATCCAGAGGAAGAATCTGTCCTTCTGTATCTGGAAGAAGACTCGTTCTGATCAGATCTTCTGGGATTCCTGAACTTCCTTTGTCTTTGCTTCCACAGTTGATTTACTCTTCTGGAGAGAAGGGAAAGTTCGTCTTCTTCTGATGAGGATCCATCAGATGTTTCTTCAACTGCCTGCAAAAATTTAGACTCAAATTTTCTGTTAGATTTTAATGCTAAAGGCTTACCTTGCTTCTGAGGCTCATCAGCTTCTAGCTCTATCTCATGACTTCTGAGGGAGCTTATAAGTTCCTCCAGAGTGATTTTGTTGAGATCTTTAGCTAGCTTCAGAGCAGTAACCATAGGCCTCCACTGCTTGGGTAAACTTCTGATTATTTTCTTGACATGGTCAGCAGTAGAGTATCCTTTGTCCAGAACTTTGAGACCAGCTACCAGAATCTGGAATCTAGAGAACATAGTTTCAATGGATTCACATTCTTCCATTTTGAACGCCTCATACTTCTGAATGAGCGCCAGAGCTTTTGTTTCTTTGACCTGAACGTTGCCCTCATGCGTCATTCTGAGAGAATCAAAGATATTCTTTGCTGTGTCTCTGTTGGAGATCTTTTCATACTCAGTATAGGAGATGGCACTGAGGAGGATGGTTCTGGTCTTGTGGTGATTCTTGAAGTCACGCTTTTGTTGATCAGTCATTGATTTTCTATCAATCTTCTGACCACTTGCATTCACAGGGTGCGTGTATCCATCTGTCACCATATCCCACAGACCAGCATCATGTGCTAGAAAGAAGCTTTCAATTCTGTCTTTCCAGTAATCAAAGTTTTCTCCATCAAAGACTGGAGGTTTGCCACTGAATCTGTCTCTGTCCTCGTTATTGTCATTGCTGATGTGAGAATTGTTTCCTGCCATTGTGTTTTTCTGACGCTGGATCTTGTACTGACATGATTAAGTGTTTTAGCTCAGAACCAGGCGCTCTGATGCCAATTGAAGTGGTGAAAAACACAAGAAGGGGGGGTTGAATTGTAAAACTGAAATCTAAAGCAATTGACAAGATATTTTTATCCTGGTTCGTTTGATCTCAAACTACTCCAGTCCACCCGTCAAGGTGATTTCGCCTCTCTCCAACGAGGTCTTAATCCACTATATTCAACTGAATATTACAGACTGCTTTAACAACTGCTAAAGCCTTCTTGATTCAAACCACAACCCGGTTTGTCAAGGCAACACTTTCTTACAAAGAGATAAAACTATGTGTGTGGATGTTTTCTACAAAACTGTATCACAACTGTGATGTATACACAAAATGAAGCTTAGAAACTAGATTGCTAAACAGTAATGGAATATCAGAGTGTGTGGTTTAGCAAAACTGGTAGAACGAAGATTATGGTCCAGCTTTTGTGCGTGTAGAGATTTGGAGAGCATTAGCCATTATAATCTTCAAAGCCTTGTTTATATAGCACTTGAGATGATGAACGTTGAATGCAATATTCTTGATTCAATGCTAATAACAAGCTTTCCTTATTGAGCAGATCTTGTCTGGAATGAGGCCGTTGGAATTAATTAGCTTTCAATGCACAGTACCGTTGCTTCCTTAACGCAAGTTCTGGCTTGGCTCATTCTGACTCTACTTCGCTGCTGATGAACTATTGTTTCTGTATCAGAGTGTTGAGCGCAGTCTTGTTCATCAGGCTTCAGCATGTACGTGAGTTGATCATCTGATTTTGACGTTCTGATGTAGCAACTTCTGATGCTGGTGTATGAAATCAAATTCTGATGCTGAATAGATGTGATCTTGCTTATTTCAATCAGAGTATCTGCAAGTCAGAACATAATAATTTTAGGCAGCAGATAGTTCATTCATGAAACTTATAAATACTATATCTTTTCACTTTGTTATCATCAAAACTCAAATATAGGGTAGTAGATTCAAACATTGTTCTAACAAAATTGTCAAAAAAGTGGTAGATCGATTTTCAGTTTAGAGGCCGATTCGAAGACTTTCAAAGCTACCAATCATTTCCTGGACATTCCCAGAAGCTAACACGATTGTTTGCACGCCTCAAAGCTCCAGGAATCATCATATAATCCACACAGTTTGCACCCTCTAAACTCAAATTCATTTTCAGGGTTCTACGTACTTTTAACCTAATTTGCTTGCATAAATGTATTCATAATCATGTTTGTGATCTTTTGGATAACCTGGATTTGATTTCTAGTCCAGGAACAAGCTTATGCCATTATTAGGGTTTAGAAGTTTCAAATTAGGGTTTCTCTGTAGAGGCCAAATTAGGGTTGATTAATGATACCAATGGACTCAGGGCAAGATTCTTAATGGGTCTATATCCTTAGTTCTAATTAATATTGCTTGATGTGCATTTTGAGATATTGCAGGTTTATAGCTACAGACCAATATCGTTGCTATAGCATACATCGATGCATTTGACCGTAGGTAAAGGGTTGTTGTAAAAAACGACAGTCTTGGGGAAAGAGATAACGATGTGGCTGGCCACCATTGGGCAATTTAAATATTCGCGTATTTTCTGAAGCTTGTGACTAATTTGCATTATATTGTTTTTGTTTTAATATTATAACAAATAAGAACAACTGGCCCAATGGTGAAGCGTGTGTTTGGAAAGGTAGAGGACCTGGGTTCGATTCCAGGTCCCAACAATTTTATTTTCTAACTTTGTTTCAGCTGATCATGTGCATCATGCCTCCAAAAGTCCACTATGGAACCCAAGATCTCAACCACTAGATTCATCATCAATCCAGAACCAACGCCTGTCAATGAAAGACCATGGTATACCTTCCAAACTTGGCCAACACAGAATCAGGCGCGCTGGCTAGGCTCAGCTCTTTGGGCCTAAAGACAAATTCCTCATGGCACCCCCACAATTGCTGAAACAAGACCAGTTTCTATCTTTTCTATTTTTTATTTATTTTAATTATTTTCTAAATCATTTTCTTTTTTACAAAATAACACAAAGTCATGTTTTTTTATCACCAAAAAACATAAAAATCTTTTTTCATAAAATATTTTATTTTCCCTAATTAACTAGTTTAATTAAAATTAGGGCAAATTTAATTCCTTTTTTATAATTTAAATTAATTAGAAATTAGGTTTCTTATTTATACATAATTCAATCTTTTCTCCAAAAAATAACAAAAATATTTTTCAATTAAAGCTTTTAGGCCTTCTTTAATCCTTGCATTTTAAATCACCGCACACATTTTAATTCTTTTTATTATTATTGTAACTGTTTCGAGGTTGTAATAGTAATTAGGGTTTAAACTTCCATATTTTTATTTTCAGTCGAGACAATTATGTATCTGCAAAAGCCCTGTAATAGCGTAGGACCTTTATCTTCTCGCTTTTATATTTTGAATGCTTGTGTATAATTGTTAGCAATCTAGGTTTGTATGCTTAATCAATTAAATAGATCATTGAATTACAAGATTAATAACTGAAATCAAACACTTTTGCAAACTTACACTCCTAGGGTTTGCCTCACTTGCTTGCCTCAGAAATAATAGTCGTTTCCCTCGAACGTAGGGATATATTAGCAAAAGACCCTCAATTTAAAAATCATCATAAAGATCATAGTCCCTTAACGTCCCTCGAGTTGCCTACGAGAAATGATCTTGTTCCTCGATGTTGCCTACGAATATATGATGACAGTCCCTTCGAAATGCTAAGGTATCCTTACTTGTTGCCTTCAGAGACCATTTTGTCCCTTCTAACGTCCCTTTAAAACTCCAACAACGATGCTACCTATTTCTCAATAATGAGATAGCATTGTCTAAAGGAAAACGAACAGTCTTTTTCGAGTAGGTAGATTAGTTCTTAAGTACTTGCTCAAACAAACCAACTTTTTTACACCAAACACTTTTCAAACAAAGTTTTCAAAAACAACTTCGTAACACTCTTGAGGACAGAAACAAGAGTTAAAATGAAGTAAAACAAAAATTTTCAAAACAAACACACACAAGCAATTTCAAAATGAGCAAGTACCTAAGAGCCCATGGAAACCATGGATAGAAAGGGTGCTAACACCTTCCCTTCTATAATCTACCCCCCGTACTCAGAGACATCTCGAAAAAGGTTTTTTCTATTCTTTTTCCTTTTTCTGATTGGATAAAATAAAAGTCGGTGGCGACTCTTGCTTACCGCGACATTTTGCAAACTAAAAATGCAAACCAATATTAACAGTCGGTTCTGCCACCGTATCACAGAACTGGCGACTCTGCTAGGGATTACAATATAAAATGGGGTTTACCTTAGGATCTAGGTCATTTTAAAATTGCTTTCTTGTTTGTTTGCTTTATTCTTAAAGGGTTTTGCTTGGGTTACTATAGATCTTACACCTGGATATGGGGGCAATTTTTAGGTAAACAATAGATCGTGGAGACTGTACGGTGTAGACCGATATGGTTTAAGCGATGGCTGTGTTGGTGTGGCCCTTTGGTTGGTACCGGTATCCTTCGTGGGGAAACGAGGAGAATACGGAGCCACTCGTGGTGTCGTGAAGCACTAATGGACCTTAGAACCTTAGTTGAACCAACTTGGCCATTAGAAAGTAGTGAGATAGCCGGCCTCGGTATAGATCTGAGGATTGGTTGATACTCGATGCTACACTCATTGAGATCAACTTTCGGGATATTTCGGCCGCAAGAAAAGATTGCTTGAGCTGAAACAATACCGATAAAGGATGATCAGTGATATTGAGAATCTTTAGAACCCGGTTACTCTTCTAAGACTGGTTGAAACAAACTAAACTTCAAGAGGGTACTTACCTTTAACCTCATGCAAGCCTTTAAACCTAGGGACTTGGTGTGATTTGTCTGTGTTTTCTATACCTGTGGTTTATCATGACATCATGCATCATAACATAGCATCCATTCTTATTGCACTAACCATTTCAAGGACTAAGGGAATTTATCTTTGTTCTGTTTTGCAGATCATGGCTTCCGTTTGTAGAAACATTATCCGAATCAGCTTTATGAAGATACCTTCCCAAATTAAAGAGTTAGTATAAAGGGTTTCTGAAACTTCTGCGTTCACCAAGAGACATGGTCGACTTCTCAACATGGTTACTTCAAACTTTGATGAAAAGATGATGAGTGTACTCTTTCAGTTCTTTGATCCCAAGCACCATTGCTTCACCTTTCCAGACTATCAGTTGGTGCATACCATGGAAGAGTTCTCTCAGTTGTTGGATATACCCATTCTTGAACAGTTGCCTTTCACAGGTCTGGAAGAAGTTCCTAAGCTAGAAGTCATTGCCTCAATCTTGCATCTGAAACGGGTCAACATGGTATCCAATTGGGAAACAAGAAGCAGAGTCAAGGGTTTTCTGGCCAAGTTCCTGATAGACAAGGCCCCGCTGTTTTGGGATGATATGGATTTTCATGCTTTTAAGGAGGTATTGGCCCTTCTAATCTATGGTTTAGTACTATTCCCTAATCCATACTCATTCATATACGTGAATGCTATCAAGATCTTCCTCTCTCACAACCCCATGCCTACCTTGCTCGGAGACATTTTGCACGCTCTCCATACTCGTACCATGAAGAGAAGAGGGGTTCTTATGTGTTGCATACCGTTGCTGTCAAGGTGGTTTATTTCTCACCTCCCTAAGTCTATATTGAAGAATGAAGAAGGTGTGGGTTGGTCACAAAGGATAATGTCACTCGCTCACATGGATATTCTCTGGTGTTCCCAAGCTATGGAAAACACTGCTATTATTGACCGCTGCGGGGAGTACCCTAATGTCCCGTTACTTGGCATTAGAGGGGGTATAACCTACAATCCTTGTTTAGCTCTGTGACAATTTGGTTACGCTCGAAGGGATGGGCCCCATGAGTTACTCATCAAGGGCATTGTATTCAACTATGAGGATGATGTTCAAGAGTATTTCCGAAGGTTCATACGAGCTTGTGGCATGGTAAACAGATCTGGCGCCAAGGCTTTGGGGCCAAAGGCTTCCATTCCTATGGAACCCTATCTCCAATGGGTACGATCTCGTGCCTAGAAACTTAAGATGCCCTATATGGCCGTTCTACCAGTGATTATGGAACCCACTACTTAAGAGGGGTATTTCTTACACGATTCTCTATCCTGATATGCCCACTGATCTTGGAGAATTACAGAGGTCGTGGATTCAGTTGAAGAAAGAGCGAGATAATTACTGGGAGCGATTCTATGCCCAGGAAAGGAAGGTTTTAGAGCTCATAAAACAACTCCATGAGGAAAGAGGGCTTAATGTCTATCTTAGCACAAAGAGGAAGCATCCATGGGATTTTTGATTTTTGTTTTCTAGTTTTTTAGATTTGTTTTTAATTGTAATGCCTAAAAGGCATCTGAACTTTGAATTTAACTAATAAAAGCTTTGTTTCATTTTAGTTCGCAAAGTTAAATTTCCCAAAGTCTTTGAAAACATTGCATACATATCATACATATCATTGCATAACAGGATTCATAACAGGTTTCTCATCACCTCCGTTGTTTATTTTAGCAATGGCTCTTGAACAAACTGTGAAAGATCTTCAGACTCAGAACACGCAATTCCAGCAGATGATTGTGGCTCTGGCCAAAGGACAGGAAGAACTGAAGGCTCTGATTACTAAGAAAAACAAGAAAACCAAGAAGACAGCCGGTGTGGAATATAATAGCAGGAGGTTCAGAGGACCGCCAAGACGGGTTGTTGAGCTAGCTTCTTCATCTAAAGAGGGAGAGAATCAAGAGGTTGAAGAAAGAGAATAGGACCCTAGTCCTAAATAGTTTGATAATGAAACTGATTACAATGAGTAGTACCCTTCGACTGATGAAAAGTACAAGCAGTTAGAAGAGCGTCTGAGCGCTATGGAAATCCAGAAAGTTCCTGGGCTGGATTTTGAAGAGTTGGGTCTGGTCTCCGGGGTTGTCATCCCACCAAAGTTTAAGGCACCCGTATTTGCTAAGTATGATGGAGTCTCTTGTCCCAAAATGCATCTCCGTTCTTATGTGAGGAAGATACAACCTCATACTGCTGACAAAGACTTGTGGGTTCACTTCTTTCGGGATAGTTTGTCTGGAACACAACTGGATTGGTTCTATCAGCTGGAGAGGGCCAATGTTCATAACTGGGAAGACCTTGCTGCTGCATTTTATAAGCAATATCAGTATAATGCAGACCTCGCCCCCACCCGTACACAACTCCAAAATCCGTCTATGGGTTCAAACGAGGGTTTCAAGGATTATGCTCAGAAGTGGAGAGATTTGGCTGGAAGAGTTCAACCTCCCTTGGCCGACCGGGAGCTCGTGGATATGTTTCTGGGAACTTTGACTGGGCCATTCTTCAACCATATGATTGGAAGTTCATCGGCGGGTTTTACTGAACTGATTTTAACAGGAGAAATAGTGGAAGCTGGAATCTGAAGTGGAAAATTTCAGAAGGATGCCTCTTCTAGTGCTGCAAGGAAGCCGTTTGCAGGTGAAAAGGAAGTCAGTGCTGTATACAACCAAAAGAATCAGAATCGAACCGAGCACCGTCCAGCGGTAGGGGCTGTTATGATTCCCAACCCTGCACCTGCTCAGCAAAGAAATAATCAGCCAAGAGCAGAAAGGCCAGCTAGACAGTTCACTCGAATCAACATGACGTTGTCTCAGATTTTACCTTAGTTGCTGAAGACCAATATGGTTACTCTGAGGGAAGCTCAGAAAAATCCGAACACCACCTCTTCCTACTATAAACTGAATGCTCGTTGTGCTTATCATTCGGAGAGTCCAGGCCATGACACCAATGACTGCTGGACCTTGAAGAACAAAGTACATGATTTGATTGATGCTAAGGAAATTGAATTTGATCCTCCAGAGACTCCTGACATTATAATTGCTCCTATGCCGAAACATGGTCGGGGTGTTAATGCCGTTGAAGAAGACGTGTTTGTGACCTATGTGGAAGAATTGGTGACCCCACTCATGACTATCAAGGAGAGTTTGTTGAAAGCCAGTTTATTTCCGGGCTGTGGTGAAGGTTGCCACTTTTGTTCGTTTCTACCGACTGTGTGCCCTTTGTTGAAGGCAGGTGTTCAGCGCCTGATAGATGACAAAGAGATTCTATTTGAGAAGACTCTTGTTTCGACTGTTTCCTGTAAAGACATTTCTATCATAACCATTTCCGCCAATCCTCCCAGGGCCTCTGCTAAGGGACCCGTCAGGATTACATCAATTCCGAAAGTGACTCCGTTGATCATAACCATGCCTGAGTCAATACCATACTCCTCGGACAAAGCTGTTCCTTGGAACTATGGGGCCGACGTCTATTACTACAGCGTCAAGCAGGATATGCTAGCCATTGAAGACAAGATTGCTGAAAATGCTGATACTGATATCGTCAATATTGCCGGAACCAGTAAAATAACAAGAAGTGGAAGAGTGTTCTCCCCTAAGATTTCTCCTCCAAAGACCGCTACCGGACATGTGATCATTTCTACTGTGGTTCCACCCGAGACTACTATTTCAATTCCAGTAATTACTCTTATTGACCCTCCCATCACCGAGTCGGCCGAGACTCGAAGAAAAGCCATACTGATTGAGCCTGTTATAACAAGGGAAAATTCAGTAACCATACCAGAAGCCTCCAAGAAAGAAATGGAAGAAATTTTGAAGATAATAAAGAAGAGCGACTATAATGTGGTTGAGCAGCTGGGGCAGACCCCATCCAGAATTTCTATGCTGGCTTTGTTGTTGTGTTCCGAGGCCCATGCGAAGGCTTTGGTTAAGTTTCTGAAGACGGCTCACGTACCACAAGAGACATCTGCTGATTAGTTTGAAGAATGTGTGGCTAGTCTAACCGTCAATAATGGTTTGGGTTTCTCTGACGCGGATCTGACACCAAAGGTGAGAAAGCATAATGATGCTCTTCATGTTTCCGTTGAATGCATGGGCACGACTCTGGCCCATGTTTTGGTATATACTAGCTCCTCGTTGAATGTGCTACCTAAAAAAGCTCTGGACAGATTGGACTGTGAAGGCTTGACCTTGAAGCCTAGCAATATAGTAGTAAGAGCTTTCGATGGTTCGAAGAGGATGGTGCACGGGGAAGTGGACATCCCTATAAAAGTTGGTTCCCAGACCTTCGACTCCACTTTCTACGTAATGGATATCAAACCATGTTATTCTTGTTTATTGGGACGCCCTTGGATACATAGGGCTGTTACTTCTACCCTTCACCAAATGTTGAAGTACCCAGTAAGGGGAAAGATTGTCACTGTGCACGGTGAAGAGGAGTGCATAACCAGTCACTTGAAATCCTTCAGGTATGTAGAGATGGATGGCGAGTTCATCGAGACTCCTTGGCAGAACTTTGAAGAGGTACCTCATATTTCAGCTACAGCAGAAACTATTGACAGTCCTCCGAAGGTCACCAAGCCTCCCTTGAAGATGGTTTCCCTCAAGGATGCACGAACAATGGTTGAAGAAGGTGGGTCTACCATTTGGGGTCAGCTCCCGGTTATTCATTACAAGTCTGACAAATCTGGTTTGGGCTTTACTACAGGTGCTCAAAGGGCTGTTCGTCGCGCTCGGGCTGGAGGACCTCCCCTGCGCATCAGCAATCCTGGGTTCAATGCACTTGAAGACGGTGATGGTGATTCTGACATTGACAGCTGGATCTTCCCGACTACCAACGGTGGACTCAGTAACTGGACTGCCAAGGAATTTGTGCCAATTACTTTTGTTCAGGAGTAATTATCTTTTTGATTTTTTCGGATATGTAATTTAACTCTATAGCCATGTGTATTACCCGGGGCAAAATGGTTCTATTTGTGAGGGTTATCATGTTTCATTTTCATATGACATTAATAAAGCATTGGACGTTTGCATACAAATTTTGTGCTCTTTGTCTTTCTTTTCTTTTATTCTGTCTATACAGCTATGCTCTTACACACACTCACGTATCCAAATGCAGATCCATATCCACTCTGGATCCCATTGATAATAGTTCTGCTACTGCTCATTATGACTTTGAAAATCCGAACAACCAAGCCGAGGACGAAGGTGAGGAAGATTGTGAGGTACCCAAAGAACTTGCTAGACTATTACAGTAGGAGAAAAGGGTCATACAACCTCATGAAGAGCCGGTTGAGATAGTGAACTTGGGTACAGAGGAAGACATAAAAGAGGTTAAGATAGGTGCAAATCTGGAGCTTAGTGTCAAACAGCGATTGATACAGATGTTGCATGAGTATGTTGAAATCTTCGCCTGGTCATATGAAGACATGCTAGGACTAGACACAGATATAGTAGTTCATCGTCTGCTGACTAAAGAAGACTGCCCTCCGGTAAAGAAAAAGGTCCGTCATATACGCCCCGAGATGTCAGAAAAGATTAAAGCAGAGGTTATGAAGCAGTTCAACACAGGGTTCTTAGCTGTCACCTCATATCCGCAGTGGGTTGCTAATGTGGTTCCAGTACCTAAGAAAGATGGTAGAGTATGAATGTGTGTGAATTACAGAGACCTGAACAGGGCAAGCCCCAAGGATGACTTCCTGCTTCCCCACATCGATGTTCTGGTTGACAACACCGCACAACACAAAGTCTTTTCCTTCTTGGACGGTTTCTCTGGCTACAATAAGATCAATATGGCACCTGAAGACATGGAGAAGACAACCTTTATTACACAATGGGGCACTTTCTGTTACAAGGTGATGCCGTTTGGGTTAAAGAATGCTGGGGAAACTTATCAGCGAGCTATGGTAGCTCTGTTCCATGACATGATTCACCATGAGATAGAGGTTTACATCGACGACATGATAGCCAGGTCTCAAACTGAGGAAGAACATCTTGATCATCTACAAAAGCTATTTGATAGGTTGAAGACGTACAAGCTGAGGTTAAATCCGAACAAGTGCACCTTCGGGGTAAGGTCTGGTAAGCTTCTGGGATTCATCGTCAGTGGTATTCAGGTAGACCCTATAAAGGTAAAGGCCATACAAGAGATGCCGGCTCCCCGTACGGAGAAGGAAGTTAGAGGTTTCTTGGGACGCCTAAATTACATTTCCCGGTTCATCTCACATCTGACTGCTACTTGTGAGCCGATCTTCAAGCTTCTGAAGAAAGATCAAGTGGTAAAGTGGAATGACGAATGTCAGGTAGCCTTTGACATAATCAAACAATATCTCTAAGAGCCTCCTATTCAGATTCCTCCGACTGAAGGAAGATCTTTGATAATGTACTTAATAGTGCTAGATAATTTAATGGGGTGTGTGCTGGGGCAGCATGACGAGTTTGGTCGAAAAGAGCACACAATATACTACCTTAGCAAAAAGTTTACCGACTGTGAAACACGATACTCACTGCTCGAGAAAACTTTCTGCGTTTTGGCATGGGCTTCTCGCCGACTGAGACAGTATATGTTGACCCACACTACTCTGTTGATATCTATGATAGACTCGATCAAGTACATTTTCGAGAAGCCCGCTCTCTCCGGAAGGATAGCAAGATGACAAATGATCTTAACCGAGTACGACATTCAATACACAACCTAAAAAGAAATCAAGGGAAGTGTGTTAGCTGATTATTTGGCGCATCAGGCCGTGGATGATTACCAGTCCATAAATTTTGAGTTCCCAGATGAGAATATCATGTTGGTAACCGACTTTGAAGAACCTGGACCGGATGAAGGACCTGAAGAAGGATCCCGATGGTCTATGTTTTTTGATGGAGCCTCAAATGCACTAGGTAACGACATTGGCATTTTAATCATATCTCCTGAGGGCTGTCATACTCCGTTCAGTGCCCGATTATGTTTCAACTGTACCAACAACATGGCAGACTATGAAGCATGTATTATGGGTCTTCGAGCTGCTATTGACCTAAGGATCAAGTTCTTGAGCGTATTCGGGGATTCCGCTTTGGTCATAAGTCAGATCAAAGGTGAGTGGGATACGAAGCAACCAAACCTTATTCCTTACAAAGAGTATATACTGACACTACTGCCGCATTTTGAAGAGATCACCTTTGAACATTTCCCACGAGAAGAGAATCAGTTAGCAGACGCGCTAGCTATTTTGTCGTCAATTTTCAAGGTCAGGTGGGACAATGAAGCTCCCCTAATCACTATAGAAGGTTGGATGAACCGGCATACTACTGTGAGATCGATACTGAGGAGGTAGCCGACAAACCTTGGTTTCATGAGGTGAAAAGGTATCTCGAGGCTCAAGAATACCCCGAGGGGGCATCTGTCAATGACAAGAAATTTTTGAGAAGGTTTGCTGCAAAGTTCTTCCTCAACAATGGAATCCTCTATAAGCGCAACCATGACTCTACCTTACTGCGGTGTGTAGACAAGAGCGAGGAAGAGAGGATCATGGCAGACCTACACGAAGTTACCTTTGACACTCATTCCAGTGGACATACCATGACAAAGAAAATCCTACGGGAAGGATACTATTGGTCCACTATGGAAGCCGACTATTATCAGCATTCTCGAATCTGTCATAAGTGCCAAATCTACACTGATAAGGTGTATGTACCTCCAGTTTCTTTGAATGTTTTGACGGCTCCCTGGCCTTTTGCAATGTGGGGCATTGACATGATCGGCGAGATCAAACCTACCGCGTCCAATGGGCATTGCTTCATCCTAGTGGACATTGATTACTTTACGAAGTGGGTTGAGGTTGCCTCCTTTGCTACGGTTACTAAGAACGTGGTGGCATGATTCATCAAGGATAACCTGGTGTGTCGTTATGGTATCCCTGAGAGAATCATCACAGACAACGGTACCAATCTCAATAACTCAATGATCACTGAACTCTATAAGCAGTTTAATATTCAGCATCACAACTCTTCTCCTTATCGGCCGAAGATGAATGGGGCTGTTGAAGCTGCTAACAAGAATATCAAAAAGATCATACAGAAGATGACAGTGACATATAAAGACTAGCACAAGATGTTACCGTTTGCTCTTCACAGGTACCGTACTTCAGCACGTACATCGACAGGGGAAACACCATATTCTCTGGTATATGGCATGGAGGCTATCCTACCCATAGAGGTCCAGATCCCTTCTCTAAGGATTATGAAGGATGCGGGTTTGAGAAAAGATGATTGGATCTAGACTCGACTGGATCAATTGAACTTAATCGACGAGAAAAGACTTATTGTTGTCTGCCGTGGTCAAATGTATCAGAAACGAATGATCAAGGCCTTCAAAAAGAAAGTCAGACAACAAGTGTATCAAGTAGGGGATCTGGTAATCAAGCACATTATACTACCGCAAGGTGATTCCAGGGGAAAATGGACTCCCACCTATGAGGGACCATCTGTAGTCAAGAACATATTTTCCGGTGGAGCCATGATTCTGACCACCATGGATGGTGATGACCTTCCACACCCCGTTAATGCGGACATAGTGAAAAAATACTACGCATAATAAAAACTTGCTAGGTTGACATACCTAGGCAAAAATAAGGGCATCCCGGCGAACCAAAAGGGTTCGGGCAAAAATTAGGGATAAAAATGAAAAAATCTATACACCCGGCAAGTCGAAAACCTGAAAAGGCGGCTTGGGCAAAAAAGGGTATCATGGTGGACTGAAAACCCAAAAGGGCGGTCCAGGCAAAAGTTAGGGATTAAAGCGTATCACTATGTCCCATTGGATCACCTTGCGACCAGACCCCAGTAATCAGTAATTAAGCTTAAACGGTACCGATCAAACCAGTCAGCTTCGGCCAAGCAGCAAAGTGATGAGATGCTCAAAGACATAGGGCCAATAGCAGAATTTAAACTCAATGGGATCACTACACATAACTGTTTTCTTTTTGTACACAATTCCTGTAATAATTTCTATTTTTTATGGCGGCGTTCTCTTACTAGAGTGTCAGCCTCCTTGTAAAAAATGCCTGTTATAAGCAAATTTCAAATCCATACAAAGCGTCTTTTAAGTACAAAATCTGTGTTTGTTTTTTCCGTTTTCTGTTTTGTTTTGCAAAAATGTCCAATGTTTTATTCTTGACATATGCATTTGAATATGATTACTGTTCACAAATACCTGCATATAAAACAGAAAGACAGTTACTAAGAACTCAAAGAAACTGGTGCAAAACCTAAAGATCAACAGTTACCCCGTCCATCATAGTACAAGGGGCAGAGACAGTTGGAAGAAAAGTCACTATCACGCATAAGCCAGGGATACCTATACTCCCCACAGAGCCGAGACAACCAAGGTCCGACCTCCGTATCCCCAAGAAGGAATTCCTTCCCCAGCAGGCTCTTCCAGAAAGCCAAGGCCTATATTCCCCAACCGAGCTTTATAATCATAAACAATTTATAAAGTTTTTTTTCTCCCGAGCAGAGTTTATTTCTCTGAAGGAGGAAGCTCAATCTCCAACATAGCTCTTCTATCCAGCAATGGAAGTTCATCCCCAGCTGAGTTTATTTCTCCAAATCAGCGGATCTTCCAGCAGAGTATCTCCCTTCCCCATGGAGTCATTCCCCCATAGGATTATTCTCAGACAGAGTCTCGCCCGGCAGAATATTCTCGAGCAGAATGGATGCAAATCTCCAGTTAATCATCTTCGTTCATTATCCCTAGCGGAAACGAAGAACTCGACTCATCATACTCTCTAGTAGCAGTCCAGGATTTATTTTCCCCAACTAGAGAATATCACAATAGCACTGCATATCCATACATCATGGCATCCGCATATATATATATATATATATATATATATATATATATATATATATATATATATATATATATATATATATATATCATACAACACAATCTCATTTATTTTGAGAACATCATTACTCAATGCATTTCATGCATCATGACATTATATACGACTAACTCTTTACCTTTCAAGGAAATATGCACTCAAATTCTCACGAGTTCTCTTTGGTTCAGTCAAACCGACACTAAGGTTTCTATTCTAGTTGAAGATGTTCTAAGACTTTCGTCTGGGTCAGCCGAATCACCACTAAGATTCCCCTGATTTCTATGCCAGTCAAAGTTAATCCGAGACCTCTCCTGGGATGCTTCAAATCAATACTAATATTTCTCTCCTATTTAAAGTTCTCACAAGTTTTCTCTGGTTCAGCCAAACCGACACTAAGGTTTCTATTCTAGTTGAAGATGTTTTAAGACTTTCATCTGGGTCAGCCGAATCGCCGCTAAGATTCCCATGATTTTTATGCCAGCCAAAGTTAATCCGAGACCTCTCCTGGGATCAGTAAAATCGATACTAAGATTTCTCTCCCAGTTGAAGATCTCACAAGTTTTCTCTGGTTCAGTCAAACCGACACTAAGGTTTCTATTCTAGTTGAAGATGTTCTAAGACTTTCATCTGAGTCATCCGAATCGCCACTAAGATTCCCCTGATTTCTATGCCAGTCAAAGTTAATCTGAGACCTCTCCCGGGATCAGTCAAATCGATACTAAGATTTCTCTCCTAGTTGAAGTTCTCACAAGTTTTCTCCGGTTCAGTCAAACCGATACTAAGGTTTCTATTCTAGTTGAAGAGGTTTTAAGAATTTCGTCTGGGTCAGCCGAATCGTCGCTAAGATTCCCCTGATTTCTATTCCAGTCAAAGTTAATCCGAGACCTCCCCCCAAGATCAGTCAAATCGACACTAAGATTTCTCTCCCAGTTGAAGTTCTCACAAGTTTTCCCTGGTTCAGTCAAATCGATACTAATATTTCTATTCCAGCTCAAGCTATGAAGCTCGGAAATCGACAGGATAATATCTTGATTTCACCAAAATACTACGAAGCCTGGAATCGACCAGATAGTGGTATATCTTAAATTCAAGCTATGAAGCCTGGAAATCGACCGAAAAACAGCTTAATTCCCAGCAAGTTACTGTGAAGCCTAGAAATCAACCGGATAACAATACAAGATACTATGAAGCCTGGAATCAACCAGATAGTGGTATAAGACACCGTGAAGCCTGGCGCACGACCAGATAACGGTATAAGATGCTGTGAAGACTGGAGCACGACCAGATAGAGGCAAAAGACACTGAAATCTGGGACACGACCAGATAACAGTATAAGGTACTGTGAAGCTTGGAATTCGACCAAATAACAATTTACTCGACCAATTACTATGAATCCCGGAAATCGACCAGATATTAGTATGCCTCAAGTTCAAGTTGAAACCCGGATGCGACCAGATAACCACTTAAATCCTTCTGAAGCCTGGAGCACGACCAGATAAGAATTGAGAAATTGCAAAGTCTGGAGAACGACCAGATAGAAAGTTTAATCTCATCTCCCCAGTAAGTCACTATGAAACCTGGAGCGCGACCAGATAGCCGTTAATCTTATTATCCAGCAAATCACTGTAAAGACTGGAGCACGACCAGATAGCAGTTCACTTTCACCTCCTCGACTAAAAGAGGATTCCCCAATAGAGTAACAGACTAATGAAGCTCCCAAAATTCTACTTCTCCTAAGACAGGGACCGACATTCCTCAGCAGATCCCTCCTCAACGACAGGAACCGGAATCCTCATCGAAGGAATATATCACAAAATCAACATTATTCTGGATGGCGTCTTTAAGCCCATCTCCAATGCTTCGCCGTCACCTCTGCCGGATGGCATCTTTAAGCCCATCTCCGACGATTCTCCGTCATATTTTCCAAATGGAATCTGTAAGCCCATTCCCGATACTACCTACACAGTCCCGCACCATCTCAGACGAGTGCAAATTTTTGGGCACTTAGTGTTCAATCATCTTCCACCTTCAGATTACGAAAGGCAGACAAGCCAATATACATCCTCAGGTTTAAGAAGATTGAACAGGGGCAGCTGTTGTACCCCAAAATTTTCCCTCTCATTTTACTCAACACATGCCCATTGAGGTCCTCAAGTTGCTCAAGGATGCACAAGAGTTGACCAGACAAACTCTCTCCTAAGGCAATGTACCCCAAATTAGGGTTTCCATTTTCATCAGGGTGTGGGAGCTTCAAAGGTCCAAAATGCTTTCCATGGTCCTAATATGTTCTCAAGATCATCCATGTCAAGTTTTATGCCTTGCACAAGAGGTTTGCTCAGTCAACTGCTCAGATTCCTAAAAGTCAACTATACTAGGTCAAAAGTTAATTGTGGCCCACACACAGTCAAACTTCAAGATTTCTGGTCAACATCAACATTTTGAAGTTATATTCATCATTTTATCAAGGGTTGATCATGATTCCCCAAGGAATGCCCCAAATTCATCAAAACCCAAAAGTTGCTAAATTAGGGTTTCTCAAGAAAAGTCAACCAAACTTTGACCAAGCATAACTTCTTCATACTTTATCATAAATTTTCCATCCAAAGCTCATTTTGAAGAGGATGCAATTACCTACAACTCATATTCAACCCTCAAGTTCAAAATAGGCACTCATCAAAAAGTATGAATTTCTACATTATAGGTCCTTTTGAAAAGTCAACAAAAACACCTTTTAGGTCAAAGCTTCTTACATGAACATGGAAGACCCAATTGAGATGAGACCAAAAGGGGACATCCTAAGATTTCTAAAAAGTCCAAGAACACCTCTCTAGGGTTAAAATTGGAGGAGATATGCATTGTCAAAGTTGACCATTTTTGCAAAATTGCCAAAAGTCAAATGTGCTCAAAAATACATTTTTTTGTCAAATGGGCCTAGTTTTTCATGATTGAATCTTGCTTGTGACATGGTCCACGACCCAAATCAGCATCTACACTTTATTTGCTTCATTATTTATTTATTTTGATTTTTTATCATTTAAAAGTCAAATTAAATCAAATAAATAGCAAAAATATCAAAGATTTGTTTTGTGATCAGATTTTTGGTGGAATCAAATCCAATCAAGCTAGCATATCATATCCAAGTCGTGCAAGGGTTGATTGAATAAAAAATAGCATGATTTTGATTGTTTTGGAAAGATATCATACAAAAACAAAATCAAATCAAACCTCCTTAGTTCACCAAGATAACATGCATTTTTGTTGACCTAATCAATTCCAATACATAAATAGGACACAACCAAGCCAAGAGAACAAGGTTAGAGGTCGTAAAAGTTGCAAACAAAAACTGAAAAATTGTCAAAAGAGTGGTAGATCGATTTTCAGTTTAGAGGCTGATTCAAAGACTTTCAAATCTACCAATCATTTCCTGGACCTTCCCATAAGCTAACACGATTATTTGCACGCCTCAAAGCTCCAAGAATCATCATATAATCCACACGGTTTGCACCCTCTGAACTCAAATTCGTTTTCAGGGTTCTACGTACTTTTAACCCAATTTGCTTGCATAAATGTATTCATAATCATGTTTGTGATCTTTTGGATAGCCTGGATTTGATTTCTAGTGCAGAAAAAAGCTTACGCCATTATTAAGGTTTGGAAGTTTCAAATTAGGGTTTCTCTGTAGAGGCCAAATTAGGGTTGATTAATGATACTAATGGACTCAGGGCAAGATTCTTTGTGGGTCTATGTCCTTAGTTCTAATTAATATTGCTTGCTGTGCATTTTGAGATATTGCAGGTTTGTAGCTATAGACCAATACCGTCGTTATAGCATACATCGACACATTTGATCGTAGGTAAAGGGTTGTTGTCAAAAACGACAGTCCTGGGGAAAGAGATAACGACGTGGCTGACCACCATTGGGTAATTTAAATATTCGCGCATTTTCTGAAGCTTGTGACTAATTTGCATTATATTGTTTTCGTTTCAATATTATAAAAAACAAGAACAGGTGGCCCAATGGTGAAACGTGTGTTTGGAAAGGTAGAGGACCTGGGTTCGATCCCAGGTCCCAACAATTTTATTTTCAAACTTTGTTTCAGCTGATCATGTGCATCATGCCTCCAAACGTCCACTATGCAACCCAGGATCTCAACCACTGGATTCATCATCAATCCAGAACCAACGCCTGTAAATGAAAGACCATGGTATACCTTCCAAACTTTGCCAACACAAAATCAGGCGCACTGGCTGGGCTCAGCTCTTTGGGCCTAAAGACAAATTCCTCATGGCACCCCCCAATTGCTGAAATAGGCCCAGTTTTTATCTTTTCTATTTTTATTTCTTTTAATTATTTTCTAAATCATTTTCTTTTTTACAAAATAACACAAAGTCATGTTTTTTTATCACCAAAAAACATAAAAATCTTTTTTCATAAAATATTTTATTTTCCCTAATTAAGTAGTTTAATTAAAATTAGGGCAAATTTAATTCCTTTTTTATAATTTAAATTAATTAGAAATTAGGTTTCTTATTTATACATAATTCAATCTTTTCTCCAAAAAATAACAAAAATATTTTTCAATTAAAGCTTTTAGGTCTTCTTTAATCCTCGCATTTTAAATCACCACACGCATTTTAATTCCTTTTATTATTATTGTAACTGTTTCGAGGTTGTAATAGTAATTAGGGTTTAAACTTCCACATTTTTATTTTCAGTCGAGACAATTATGTATCTGCAAAAGCCCTGTAATAGTGAGGGACCTTTTTCTTCTCTCTTTTATATTTTGAATGCTTGTGTATAATTGTTAGCAATCTAGGTTTGTATGCTTAATCAATTAAATAGATCACTAAATTAAAAGATGAACAACTGAAATCAAACACTTTTGCACACTTACACTCCTAGAGTTTGCCTCACTTGGTTGCCTCGGAAATAATGGTCGTGTCCCTCAAACGTAGGGATATCTTAGCAAAATACCCTCAATTTAAAAATCATCATAAAGATCATAGTCCCTTAAAGTCCCTCGAGTTGCCTACGAGAAATGATCTTGTCCCTCGATGTTGCCTACAGATATATGATGACAGTCCCTTCGAAATGCTAAGGTATCCTTACTTGTTGCCTTCAGAGACCATTTCGTCCCTTTGAACGTCCCTTTAAAACTCCAACGACGATGCTACCTATTTCTCAATAATGGGATAACATTGTCTAAAGGAAAACGAACAGTCTTTTTCGAGTAGGTAGATTAGTTCTTAAGTACTTGCTCAAACAAACAAATGTTTTTTACACCAAACACTTTTCAAACAAAGTTTTCAAAAACAACTTCGTAACACACTTGAGGACAGAAACAAGAGTTAAAATAAAGTAAAACAAAACTTTTCAAAACAAGCACACACAAGAAATTTCAAAATGAGCAAGTACCTAAGAGCCCATGGAAAACCATGGATAGAAGGGTGCTAACACCTTCCCTTTCTATAATCTACCCCCCGTACTCAGAAACATCTCGAAAAAGGTTTTTTCTGTTCTTTTTCCTTTTCCCGATTGGATAAAATAAAAGTCGGTGGTGACTCTTGCTTACCGTGACATTTTGCGAACTAAAAATGCAAACCAATATAACAGTCGGTTCTGCCACCTTATCACACCAATACAAGGGAGAGATCGGACTTGTAACGTAGCACGATGCCAATACAAGGAAGAGATTGCACTTGTAACGTAGCGCGATGCCAATACAAGGGAGATATCGGACTTGTAATGTAGCGTGATGCCAATACAAGGAATAGATCGAACTTGTAACATAGCGCGATGCCAATACAAGGGAGAGATCAGACTTGTAACGTAGCGTGATGCCAATACAAGGGAGAGATCAGACTTGTAAAGTAGCGTGATTCCAATACAAGGAAGAGATCAAACTTGTAACGTAGCGTGATGCCAATACAAGGGAGATATCAGACTTGTAAAGTAGCGTGATTCCAATACAAGGAAGAGATCAAACTTGTAACGTAGCGTGATGCCAATACAAGGGAGATATCAGACTTGTAACGTAGCGTGATGCCAATACAAGGGAGAGATCAGACTTGTAACATAGCGTGATGCCAATACAAGGAAGAGATCAAAATTATAACGTAGCACGATGCCAATACAAGGAAGAGATTGCACTTGTAACGTAGAGTGATGCCAATACAAGGAAGGTATAACACAGACGAGTGTCTGAATCGATATGGACGAGTATCAAAAGAAGATACTGACAAGTATCAAGGAAAGGTTAAACACGGACGAGTGTTTGAATTGATACAGACGAGTATTAAAAGAAGATACGGACGAGTATCAAGAAAGGTTAAACACAGACGAGTGTTTGAATCAATACGAACGAGTATTGAAAGAAGATATAAACGAGTATCAACAGGTTAAACATGAACGAGTGTTTGAATCAATACAGACGAGTATCGAAAGTTTTAAACACGGACGAGTGTTTGAATCAACACGGATGAGTATTGAAAGAAGATACATACAAGTATAAAGGAAGAGATAACACAGACGAGTGTTAGAATCAATACAGACGAGTATCGAAAGAAGATACAGATGAGTATCAAGAAATGTTAAACACGGACGAGTTATTGAAAGAAGATACAGACGAGTACCAAAAGGTTAAACACGGACGGGTGTTTGAATCAACACAGACGAGTATTGAAAGAAGATACATACGAGTATCAAAAGATTAATCACAGACGAGTGTTTGAATCAACACAGACGAGTATTGAAAGAAGATATAGACGAGTATCAAGGAAGAGATAACACGGACGAGTGTTGGAATCAATACAGACGAGTATCGAAAGAAGATACATACGGGTGTTTAGGAGTTGACACAGACGAGTGTTTATGAGTTGACACAGACGAATGTTTAAGAAACTGACACATATGAGTGTTGGAAGACTGAATTATTTGTCAAATGGGAACTGACTATCGGACGAGAACTGGGTTTAGAATGATAACATGTATTGATTTTATTGGGGGTTGATGGAGGTGAAGGACACCAGTTGGGGATTTTGGGACGTGATACCCTCTTGTAGGGATGTACTATTGTCCTTGAATGGTTCAGGTCTTTCATGTAAGGTACCTGATCTGGCTTATGCTTCCTATGCATGCTTGGATTTCTTTTGTTGCAAAGATCCATACTGATGGATCGGCTACGCGCTTTTGAGGATGCAATGTTATGCAGTGATAGCTATATGCAATGCCAATAAATAGACTTCATGGGGATAAGCGAAGGCCCATTGGGAACTGTTGCTCATCATTGGGGATGCCAATACATATCAACACTGGAAACCTGCAGTACCAAAGATTGTTGGGGATAATGGTAAGAATTTGCACTGGGGAGCCCATGATACCAAAGATTATTGGTGACTCCGCTGAAGATTGAATCGCCGATGAAGCGAATCTACCGATATGCCACTAAATTCTGAACTGTGCCGTTAGGGAAGAGATAATTTGGCCAGACTTCCATACATCCTAAACCATTGAGAGGATGATAGAACTGAATATGCCGAAGAATGGGCATTGAACACCATGTAGATCTCTTCACACACACGCCCGAAGTTTATGCACACTGGGGAATTATCTCTTGAATCACTTGGGGATAAGAGATGGGCATATACACCCGCGAATGCCCCGGTTTAGCTCTGCAAATGCCCTGGTTTAACTCCACCGAGGGTGTATTGATTAACTATATTGGGGATGCACTTGCGCATGCCGAGCCAAACGATGACTCCTGACTTTCTGAATTCAATTGGGGAATCAGGTTTGAAATTATCTGCGGCGGATGAAGGCGGCTTCGTGCGCTGGCAAGGTCAGGATGACCATTATAATGCTTTTGACCTGATTGTAGTCGTCTCGTACAACATAATTGGCTTGAGCAACTTTGTAAGTACGGATGAAAGATGCCTCTGTCTGTGGGATCTCTGAGAAGAATCTGTGCTGAATAGAAGACCGGAATATCCATGGCATAATACGATATGAGGTGGCATGCCCCAATCTCTTGAACCATGAAATAAAATGCTCTTGATTACATCTTTCTTGGAGAGATTTGTGGAATCTCAACGTAACTACCCCAGGTTGAATGAATTCTGAATAGATTTACCGATGCGATAGCCCCTGATTGACGACAACTTGAAGAGAGTTATCGACGTGATAGCCTCTGATTGGTCAAGCTTTAAGAGATTTATTGACGTGATAGGATCTGATTGATAGCTTTGAGGGAATGCCCCAGATTTGGATGAACTCGAAGAGATTGATTCTCGACTTGATCGCCCCAGATTGGCGGAATCTGCTAACTTCATCCCTAAAGGGTATCCGGACTATGAACTACTAAGATGATTTCTCTTGACAGAATCTCTGGTTAACATGCCGCTGGATAAGTCATTTCTCTTGTGGCAGCTGACTCTTGCTTCAACAGGGTATTCAAGCCTCTCTTTTCTGACAAGATTGAGCTCTTTACCGATTGTTCATTGTGTAAACTTACTTGATGTCGATCAGTTGTTTTGTATGCAGAAGAATGTTTATTATGAGAATGATAATTCTAATGCAACACATATGTAAGTCTTGAAGTTTGAAAAAACTTTGAATGAAATGACGTCACAACTCTGTTGTGAACGAGTCACTGGCTAGATAGAAACATCTGCAAATTCTTTTTTATGAAAGATAATGTAAGCATATAATGCCAATACAGATATTCAAACATACCTCTTAGGAGTCAGTTAAACGCCATCTCGTTGCAGCACGCTTTCGAATTGACCCATGCTTCAGTTAGGACTTTCATGAGTTGTAATGTGGCCTGGTTCACGGTTTTAGAAAAGAGGATTTAAGGCTCAAAATTATTTGGTGCCCACCCATTCTCCATGATGTTCTCTATTTCTACATTCAGTTGAACCGATACAAGCATTCTTCTCTCGAGAAGAGTTTGCGATGGTTGAGGAACCACTGAGGCCTCTTGGACACAACAGTCACTAACTTCTGATTTTGGGGTCTGATAAGACGACTTTGTTCTTTGATGAGGATTTTCATTGGTAATCCTTTTCTCGCCCTTTTAGGTTTTTTAGCTTCTTTCTTTCCGTCCCTTAACTTTTACCTGAACAAATTCTTTTGGATTTCGATTTGGAAGTCTAGCGGGATGCCCCAACTTTTGCCTAAGCGACTTGTTTTCAAGTTGGACTTAGCAGGGCTTTTTGTTTCTTTCTTATTCATTTCCTTTTTGAACAAGTCATTGATCTTTGCATTGTCTTTGATTTGTCAGAAGTGATCGCGACTGCCTGAGTCTTTGGTTGATGAAGGATAGCCATTGTTGTATCGTCATCTATTGAACTCCTGATGTGTGAGGGATATCCATTGGGATATCGTTAGTTGATGCACGTTGCTGATAGATGAGGGCTAAAAGCCATTATGGTTTTGACTTTCCTCAACCTTTCGATGGATAACCATTGTTGTATCCTTGGATGCACACTCTTGATGAGTTCTGAACACTTGATCAGATTAACTGAACACTACCCGCCCCAGGGTTAAAATGAGGATTTTTTCTGAACAGAAAAGAAACTCCTACTTCGAATGCTCAGAGGGGTTAACGAGGGTCTATCTCCCATATATCTTAGGTGTTTAGGAATTGAAACAAGGCTTGTACATCGTCAGCAGGGTCTTACTCAAAAGCGTACCAACCAGAGATCTTTGCGTTTTTAGATAATCGTCATTCTCCTTCCAATATTTACCTAAGAATAAGACTTGGAAAATTGGCATCAATATGAAAGTAAAACATTTAAAGAGTGATAACGAATGGATGAATAAAAACAAAAGAACACTTCAAGACAAGCATACTTATTGCATTAATATTTTCATTCAAAAATAGACAAGTTTCTATATACAAGCAATGTTTAAACAAACAAGTAAGAATGCAAATGAAAATGCACTAAAGAGAACCAATGGTTGCCATCGTTGAGGAGACTTGACTTTGCATGGATTTCTTGATTCTTACGACTTTCTGTAGTCTTGATGCTTGAGTGGGTGGGAGAATTCCCCTTCAGATCTGATATGAACATGACAGTCTTTGAATTGATCTTGTCTTAGACTTTGTCTCTGGATGACATACAATGTTCAATTGAATGGTTAGGTGCCCCAAAATATGCGTAGAAGATTCTTTCAGGAGAACGGATGAATGCTTCATCAAGCGAATTGGTATAAATTGCATCACCAAGCATCTCATGTCTCAAAGAAATAATATAGTTCGTCTTCTCTCAGAACAACAGAGACATCCAACTCGTGAGAAAAATCCTGGCAATTGGCCAAATAGGAATTGGACCTTTGAAAGAGATGCCAGACATGTGCTGGGCTTTATACTTCAACCCCTTTACAGTTTTCGATATCAAAACCGGGTGCCCCAGAATAGGGGATACATCTAGCACATGTATTGCAATCAGAAGAGATGTTTGTGGGAAGAGGACCCCAAAGATCAGAGATGGAAACAACAAGATGTAATGCATTGGGCTTGTATCAGCATGCTCATCAGGCTTCTTATATTTTTGCTTAAAAGCTTTCTTTTCCATGAATTCACTAGGAGAATAAAGACTGGCTGCTTTCGAACAGATCAGGGAACGCAAAGCTGTGGAGAGTGCTCCTGATTGAAAAGTCTGGTGCCCCGGTAAGGCAACCACATCTGACATTAGTATCATGAACTAAGCACTAATATAAGATCCCATAGTATATGGGAACCATCTTCTGATAAGATGTTCCAAGAGCTCAAGACTATGTAGCATTCCGCGGTTGAATGCAATTCCCAAAAGGTGAGGAGAAGAGAGAACCTATGTTATGGCAGTAAGTGCAAGATTGTTGACATCATTATAAAAGCTTCCATGACCTGGCTCATCTGAGTCTTCAATAAATTATCTTCCTTCTCGAAGAATTCCCGACCACGGGAAAAAGCTTGCATGTATATCACTCGGATTTATTCCATAACTGATCTCTGAGCATGTAACAGTAAGAAATCAAATTGAACCTCTAAGGAGAACACCATGTCTGAATAATAATCCCCAATCTTTGAGTACCTGTCATGGATGCATGAATATGCATGGGGTGCATGAATGAATGCCATGTCATGTTCTGTCATTTCCATGGAATTTACGTGCTTTGATTTTGATTTTACATAAGTAAAAGATGGAAAGGTTCAACACGAGGCTTGCAAATATGATTCCTTGGAAATAATAGAACATGTATGTTAAGCATGTGGTTAACCATGTTATGTATGCAAAGGCATGAGATCAAATGGGATTAAGGTTCCATCATTTTTGAATATAATTGCTGCACTATTTCTGAACCATATGAGTATCATCAAGTCAAAGGTCTGGCATGGCTTCCGCACATACAAGAACCAAGTACCATGTAGATCTCCCTTTGTATGGGATCAAGGCTTCTGGAACATCGGATACTGTTGAGCCTTTTCTGAACATGCTGGGAATACCAAGATCAAAGGCTCGAATGAACCTCCAAGTAAATAAGTCAGGAACTCAGAAAATAAATCCGAGAACCATACAGTCACCAACAGAATATAGCATCTGCATAAGTCACTGACATAAATCCAGAACATAACCATTAGAACCAATAGTCAATGTCTGAGCATAGTCACCATTTGAACATGAGTAGCCATCTGAACATAGTCACCATTTGTACCTGTGATAAAGCATTCCCACCCCACTCACGGGTGAAGACTAGGTCAGGGTAAGGCAATGGTAACTCAAAATCGAGGGTACTCCTGAAAAACTATCGCCGTATCACCTACGTGAAAACGATAGACCCTCATTTGTACCTCATCTGAGCATGGACGACATGGCGGCGATAGTGAGACCTAAGTCAACTAGCCATTCATGTTCCAATCTATTCCTAGGGTTCCTATGGTATACAACTCTGGCCTGGGTATTGGGCCTTTTACCTCATAGTAACACCACCCAATAAGAAGCAGATCCAGTACAACAGTAGTATATGGAAGACAGTAAAATGCAATGCATACATATGCTCAAGTATATACAAAAATGGATGAATAAATTGAAATCATAAAAATAAACACCCAAAGAAAAGAAAGCAAGAGCTAGGAGCGACTCCGGGATGGATCAGCATTTGGTCGACCTGTCCCTAGTGAAGTCGTCAGCTGAAACAACCGGCTGAAAGTCATCAAAGAATGAAGTCGCCATCAAACGTCTTTTATCCTATATGAAGGGAAAGGTAAACATCGAGAAAACCTGAGAAGGGAGAAGTCACGGTCTTTCGACCGAGAGATCGAGTAAGGTAGTCTGTTACGCGAGGGGAAGGTATTAGCACCCCACACGCCCGTAGTACTATACGGTATCCACTCTTGTTGTCTATCTTATGGGTGTGTCTAATCTATGCATACTGTTTACTACTGCTAAAGGGAGAATGCATGCAAAAGAAATTGGAAAAGAATGTAGGGAAAATAAAGTTGTACTCGCCCTACCCCAATGCCTACGTATCCTTTTTGAGGAATCAGAGCTACCGTAGTTTGGCTCACATGTTTTTGTTTGTTTTGTGTTTTTTATGGACAATGTTAATTCCACCTTCTGCCGCAGCTCGACCTTTGGAGACTTATGCGTTTGGTACATAAGTAAATTAATCACGTCCTTACCTGAAAAGGGTTTTAAAGAAAAGGTGCTTGAGCACACAAAATGGTTTGAATTGGTTTGTGTTTTATTACCTTGAAGAAAAGGTTTAGGTATGATTAGCATGTTTTTGATTTGCTAAGAGAAGAAGTTTTAGTTTTAAATGCAAATGCAAAAGGGGAAAAAAAGAGTCTAAGGGATACTAGCCTATCTCTAACCCAATGTTATCATACAATGGTAGTCCTAAGGTTTGGATTAACAAAAGGGAAACGTCAACCTAATGTTAGTATGCATGGTTTGCAACCTAAGGTCCAACTTGCATCCGAACGGAGCAAGCACATCCTAAGGGAACCTGGTATGTACAAGGATAAAGCAAACAAGCCAATAAGCTTAAGAGAGCACACCTAGAGAGATTCTATCTTGGTTAGCATGCCAAAGAAAGTCTAACAAAACTATCCTATACGGAACATGCGATGAGAGCGAAGTCGTGATCTCAATTTCTAAATGGAGTGACTCATAGATCAACAAGAAATAAAGAAAAGCGATAACATCATATAGGGAGCATGAACTGAGAGCGAAGTCGTGATCTCAATTTCTAAATTGAGTGACTCATCGATCAACAATCACATAAACAAGCACAAGCGCAACACACATAGCAAATGAAGTGCGGAATGCCTGCTACAGGTCTTTGAACAGCGACTTCGAGCACACGCTCTTTATTTCCTACTTCTCATGATATCTAAAAGAAGCGGTAAAGTGTGAAGAAGTACGAAGGTAATGGTGGCGACTACCAAAATGAGAAAGTCGTCAAGAGTAGACGAAAGCAATGGAGAAACAGGGAGTACGCATCGAGCAAGCATGAAAACAAGAGCTCAGCTCTTCTATTGCGGTCGCGGATTAGAATGTTCACACTCCTTCTCTCTCAATCACGGCTGTGAATCCTCAGATTTTTTATTCGTCTTCATCCCTCTCCGCCGTGAACCTTTTATTCTTCATCAGCGACATCTCTGTTTCGCTCACGACTTGATCTACTTCGCCGTTTCCGACTAGCCAATGCTTATGTGTCAGTCTCGGTTTTTACTTCTTCTCTGATTCATCTTCGTTTTGAATTTTCTTCAATTCTAACAGCTCCGACGGACACCGGAAGAACTACCAAATGTCTCTTCAATACAATGCCGATGTCGCGAAATCTAAAGGTTCCGGTATGTATTCATATCTCACTCTTCTCTTGATGTGTTCTTATTGATGGTGATGATGAACGAGGATGAATCTTTGTAGTGGTTCCAGATTCGGAAAGGAGAAGCACTGAGATTTTCTGAGATGTTGTAAATAGATGAAGATGAGGATAATTGAAGCTGTTGTTTCTGTATGACGAGGATGCGATGCGTTGCTGTGATGATTGAAGTAGTAGGTTCGCGTTTGAAGATGATGGTGCAGGGATATCAAGATCACAGAACATGAAGAATATGGTGGAAATTTTTGGAGAATTGATTGAAGATGGTGAAGGAAATAGAGAGTTTTCAGAGATTTTTCTATAATTCTCCCAAGAGATTGAAGAATGGTGAATCTGAAGTAGAGAAAGTTGAGAGGATCTGGTGAGTTTTTTCTCTCCCAAATTTTTGTTGAATAATCATCAATCGTGAATCCTCCCTCCAATTTTGTGAATTTTCCCCCTTTTCTGTTATGCCTCTTCACTCTCTCCTCTCTTTTCTGTTATCCGTGTTTGTTAGTTTGTTAAGATGTTAGTTAGAAAAGGTTAGGACGTTGGAGATTGCTTTGACAATTAGTTGTGGTTAGGAAAACAATTAGGGATTTAGTTTTCTGTTATGATTCTCTTAGAATCTGGCCTTTTGCTAACTGTTATAAAGTTCTGTTTTGATGTAGTATGAAAATGTTAGAAATCAGTTAGAGATTGGTTATAGGATATTTTGGTTTTTGTTAAGAGTTAGTTATGCAGGGTTATTAGAAGGTTGTTTAAAAACTGTTTGGAATTGGTTAGGCAATTAAGGGGCTGTTATTGAATGGGTTGTTTAGAAATTCTGTTTTGGTTGGAGGAAGGCAGAATTCAGTTAGAATTTTGTTAGTTTGTTAGGATAGTTAGTTGCAGGGCTGTTTCCATTTTCTGTATTAGAGAAAAAGGTTAATTAGAGGGCTGCAGTCAGTTATAGATGGGCTAGCTTTTTGTTACATGTTGGCCATTAGGAAATTCTGTTTGGGAAATTGGTTAGGGGTTTAGAAGTTGTGGCCTTTGGACTGATTTTATGGTGTATGCAAGGCTGTAGTTTTTTTTGGTTTTGATATTATTTGATGGATTGTTAGTTAATTGTTTACTTTGGATTCTATGAGCTGGCCCGTTTTGTGTTGCGGTTAACTTGTTTTTCTTCTATTTGTTTCAAAATGGAAGGGCTGATTTGGTTTTGGATCACCTGTTCTAAATTTGTTTTCTGCTGGAAATTTACAATGGTTTTTGTTCTTTTAAATGCAGGCTGTGTTTGTAATTTCAGTTTAGAGATTGGATGGGGTTAGAAAAAGGCAGTTAGGGGTAGGTTTTCATTTGGTGCGCTGGATTTTAACTGAATAGGTTTATGCAGGTTTTGGTTATCTCATTGTAAGCTTCAATTGTAAATTGCAGGGCCGCGTGAATGCTGACTAGATTTCTGGTTTTACTGTGATCAATATGCAGGGCTTGAAAATACGGTGCAACTTGGTTCCAACGATAATAGCGGCGCCTCTTGGAAACGTGGAAGCTTGGAGCAAAGATAATCGCAAGCATGGAGACAACTTCAACATGTTCTTAAAACATTACATCACTATTTGTAATAGTCCTTAAAATGTATTTTGGATACATCTTGTAATAGACTTTGGAAATGGTAACTTGTAATAGAAACCTCTTGAATATTTAGTCTTTCTTTTGAATGAAATGTATAATGGGCACGAATTCTTGATGATGAACTTTGCCTTGAGAGAAATGATGGCCATTGCCTTTGTTACTTGAATCCTACGAAATTAACATCGATATCATTTCCAAATTTAATCATGAATCGGATCCAAACTTATCCCCTTGCATAGATTGAGTTCACGCAATCACTCGAATTTGAATGAATTCCCTTTCATTTCTTAACAGACAAGTCAACTTGCCTTTACTAATCCCATTTAACTTGTATTTCCAAGAAACATATAACAACAAAGAGAACATAATTTTCTTGATCAAAATCAATCCATAACTTCACCTCTTATGTTATGTTTCATTCTTGCAATTCAATCCACAAAATATATTGACTTGACAAAGTCTTTTCAAATGGTTACCTTAACACACTGCCTTGAAGACAAATACGTCTTGAAGTATAAGAAATGAAGCCCTTAAGTCCAGTTCTCCAATTGATGAACCAACGAACTTGAGCAACAAACTGAAACCCTAATCTCCTTGCAATGAACACACACTAATGAGGAGGCGATTTAATATGCTGATGAGAAAACCTTCTTTTAAAACAACCCCTGATGAAGCCTTGATGAAACCCCAAACACTTGATGCACTTGAGAAATCTGGCCGAAGACACTTCATGAACTTTGTTGCTTTAGGGTAAAAAAACCCTCAATGATCATGAACACAAACCCTAGCTCCACAAATCCTGATTGATGATAAAACCAGTTGATTCAAGATCGAATGAAGACGAGAACCTTAAAGCCATACAACAACTCTAATTCTTCAACATCCTTGATCATATGCCACGTTTCATTGATTAATGAATGAATGATGTGTTAGATGACCTAATGGGAATGAGAAAAGTGTGAAATGTATAAGCCCGATAAAAGTAAAAGGGGTAGGAAAAATTTGAGGTATTACACCTATGACCCTATTAATGATTCAAGCTCCAGTTACCCTTGCGACAACTCAGCCTTATATTCCTCCTCTATGTAACAACTCAAAAGCAGTTCTGTGGGAGTATAATGTGGTCTATATTCTTGGGAAGAAATATGAGTGTCCTCCGATAGCTGACAAGAATATTACTAACATTGTAGGAACCAGTAACATGACTCGCAGTGGCAATATCTTCTCTCCCCCACCACCGCCTCCTGAAGAAACCAATGGTGATGCTCTAGCCAAGGCTAGGGGCAAGAAAGTGATTGATAACTAACCTGAACCTTCTGTAGAACAAGAAGCGGAGCAGCTCTTGAGAATTCTTAAGCGAAGTGATTACAAAGTGGTGTATCAACTCAACCAGACGCCATCCAAGATATCCATCTTGTCTATCCTCTTGTGTTCGGAGACCCACTGCAATGCCTTACTGGAGATTTTGTGTTCTTCCCATGTTACACAAGACATTTATGTGGCCCAGTTTGAAGGGATCGTAACCAATATTGCTATAGGAAATTGTTTGGGTTTTTGTGATGATGAGCTCCATGTTGAAGGCAGAGCCCACAACAAAGTGCTGCACGTTTCTATGAAGTGTTTGGATACAGTTTTATCTTGAGTTTTGGTAGATACGGGTTCTTCACTCAATGTGATGCCTAAGGCTACTCTGTTTAAGCTGAATATGGATGGGGTAATGATGAGGCCTTCCACCCTGAGTGTTCGAGCGTTTGATGGTTCAAGGAGATCTATGGAGGGAGAAGTGGACTTGCCTGTCAAGATTGGTCCCCACACTTTCTATTTGTCATTCTATGTTATGGATATTTGTCCATCCTATACTTGCCTTTTGGGTCACCCATGGATCCATGTAGCAGGAGCTGTGACATCTACTCTTCACCAACGCATGAAGTTCATTGTAAATGACAAAGTTGTTGTTGTTTGTGGAGAAGAAGATGTAGTGATTAACAATATGAAAACCTACCGTTATGTGGAAGTGGAAGGTGAAGTGCAGGAGTTTCCCTTTCAAGATATGGAGATTGTTTCTGTCGACAAGTTCCCTGTCATAGAAGGTAAGAAGTCTGAAGCACCCATGTCCTCTTTGAATGATGCCAAGACCCTCATGGAAGCTAGATCACCCCATGATGGTTAGGGCAAATTGATTGAAGTACTTGAGAAGAAATATCGATGTGGTCTTGGGTATCAGCCATCATCATCCGTGTAAGCTAGTTTGTTTCATCTAAAAGAAAAGCAGGTTCCCTCAATTTCAGAAGTGTTCATCAGTGCTGGTACAAGCAAAGAAGGACAAGTGCTCGCAACAAATGATGAAGGTGACGATGAAGATGTTTCCAGATTTATCTATCAGGTTGCGCCGGACCAGGAGCTCAACAATTGGACTGCTGTGGACATCCTTGAAGTTGTTTTCCTTGATGTGTAATTTTTTGTTTCCATTAAGTCATATGCCCTGCCCAAGGCATAGAGACAACTTGTACAAGGGGCCCCTTATGTTTCAATCTCCGTTTAAAATTGAATGAAAATCGCACTTTCGCATACAATTTTGTTCCCTGTCTTTCCTTTTACTTTTACTTTTCAAAATAAAATGGCAATGCTTTTCTTTTCATATTCTAGATATTTTCTTGCATTTTCCAAAATAAAACATAAAATCATCAATCATGCAGATCCGCCTCGAACTCCATCAACAATGATAGTGTTATGGTTCCTAATACCCGTGAGAACCCAATTGAGCATTCTAACGAGGATAGTGGGGAAGATTGTGAAGTCCCTGAAGAACTAGAAAGACTCTTGAGACAGGAAGAGAAAGTAATCCAACCATATCAAGAAGAAACATAAGTTATCAATCTCGGTACTGAAGAGGTAAAGAGAGAAGTCAAGATAGGTGTTGCCTTGCAAAGTGAAGAAAAGAAGGGGTTGATTGAGTTGCTTCGAGAGTATGCTGACATCTTCGCCTGGTCGTATGAAGACATGCCCAGTTTAGATACTGATATAGTGATGCACATGTTACCACTCAAGCCAGATTGTCCTCCTATAAAGCAGATGCCGCGAAGGACCAGACCCAACATGGATTTCAAGATCAAAGAAGAAGTTCAGAAACAGCTTGATGCAGGCTTCCTATCTGTGATAAATTACCCACCTTGGATTGCTAACATTGTGCCTATACCTAAGAAAAATGGTAAGGTACGTATGTGTGTTAACTACCGATATTTGAATAGAGCAAGCCCAAAGGATGATTTCTCGTTACCTCATATTGATGTATTGGTTGATAATACTGCTCAGTCTTCAGTTTTCTCCTTCATGGATGGATTCTCGGGTTATAATCAGATAAATATGGCTCCTGAAGACATGGATAAAACAACTTTCACAACTCCTTGGGGTACCTTTTGCTATAAGGTCATGCCTTTTGGTCTCAAAAATGTTGGTGCAACATATCAGCGAGCCATGGTGACTCTCTTTTTCGACATGATTCATAAAGAGATCGAGGTGTATATGGAAGATATGATTGCGAAATCACAAACTGAGGAAGAACATTTGGTCCATTTGCAGAAGTTGTTTGATCATATACGAAAGTTCAGGTTAAGGCTTAATCCCAACATGTGCACCTTTGGGGTTCGATCGGGCAAGTTACTTGGTTTTATCGTAAGTCAGTGAGGGATTGAAGTAGATCCTGACAAAGTAAGAGAAATATAGGATATGCCGACACTAAAAAATGAAAAGGAAGTATGTGGGTTTCTTGGAAGGTTGAATTATATAGCCAGGTTCATTTCTCATCTTACGGCTACCTGTGAACCCATCTTTAAATTGTTACGCAAGAATCAAGATGTCCATTGGGATGAAATTTTTCAAGAGGCCTTTGAAAATATTAAGTATTACCTTTAAGAACAACCAATACTCATACCTCCAGTTCCAGGGAGACCTCTCATTATGTACCTGATTATGCTCAAAGGATCTATGGGTTGTATGCTCGGACAACATGATGATACTGGACGAAAAGAACACGCCATTTATTACCTGAGCAAAAAGTTTACTGATTGTGAATTGAGGTATTCGTTACTTGAAAAAAGTTGTTGCGCTCTTATGTGGGAAGCTCAATGTTTGAGGCAGTACATGTTGACGCATTCTACACTCCTGATATCTAAGATGGATCCGATAAAGTACATCTTCGAGAAACCAACACTTACAGGAAGATTGGCTCGGTGGCAAATGCTTCTTTCTGAGTATGACATCCAATACATCACACAAAAGGCTATCAAAGGTAGCATTCTTGGTGATCATCTCGCCCACTATCCATTGGAAGAGTATCATTCAATGAAGTTCGATTTTCCAGACGAAGATGTTATGAAACTTGATGACAAGGAAGGACCTGAACCAGGGGAGCAATGGAATCTCACATTCGATGGTGCGTCAAATTCCATGGGCCATGGTATTGGGGCAGTTTTGACTTCTCCATGCAATACTCACATACCTTTCACAGCCAAGCTATGTTTTGATTGTACGAATAATGTCGCAGAATACGAAGCTTATGTGATGGGTCTTGAAGCAGACATTGATTTGAAGATCAAGATTCTTGAAGTTTATGTGGATTCTGCCTTAGTGATATATCAAGTACGAGGTGATTTAGATACACGACACCCTAACTTAGTTCCATATTAGGATTACATATTAGAGTTGTTGCCCACTTTTGATGAGACCACCTTTGCGCATATTCCTAGATAAGTAAATCAACCGGCAGATGCTCTGGCCATTTTAGAAACAATGTTCAAAGCCAGTTATCTGAATCATGCACCCAATATAAGAATCCTTCATTACAATGAGTCGAAACATGTTTTCCCTGCTCATTGTCTCACAACTGAAGACGTGTCGGGTGAAAAGTCGTGGTATTTCGACATAAAAAGATATATGAGAAGCAAGAGTACCTCGATGGTGCTACAATTTGTGATAAGTGGACTCTTAGAAGATTAACCTCCAAGTTTTTTCTGTCAGGAGACGTTTTGTACAAAAGAAACTATGATTTGGTTCTGCTAAGATGCGTAGATAGACACGAAGCAGAATCCATCATATGAGAAATTCACGAGGGCTCTTTTGGGACTCATTCCAGGGGATATTCCATGGACAATAAAATCCTACGAGCAGGTTACTTCTGGATGACGATGGAAAGTGACTGCTGTGTATATGCGAAGATGTGCCACAAATGTCAAGTTTATGCAGACAGGATATATATTCCTCCCACTCTGTTAAATGTGACGACTTCACCATGGACCTTTGCAATGTGGGGCATTGATATGATTGAACGGATCGAGCCGAGTGCTTCAAATGGACACATGTTCATTCTCGTCGCTATTGACTACTTTACCAAATGGGTGGAAGTGGCTTCGTACAAGAATGTGACCAAACAAGTTATCACCCGCTTCATCAAGAAAGAAATCATATGCCGTTATGGAACTCCTAACAAGATCATCACTGATAACGGGTCAAATCTAAATAACAAAATGATGAAGGAAATGTGTGAAGAATTCAAGATTGAGCACCATAATTCATCAGCCTATCGGCCAAAGATGAACGGGGCAGTCGAAGCAGCTAACAAGAACATAAAGAAGATCGTCCAGAAAATGGTGAGAACGTACAAAGATTGGCATGAGATGTTGCCCTTTGCTCTACACGACTATCAAACTTTGATGCGTACTTCCACTGGGGAAACTCCGTTTTCATTAGTCTATGGTATGTGTTGTACCCCAAAATTTTCCCTCTCATTTTACTCAACATATGTTCATTGAGATACTCAACTTGCTCAAAGATGCCCAAGAGTTGACCAGACAAACTCCATCCTAAAGCAATGAACCTCCAATTAGGGTTCCCATTCTCATCAATATGGGTGAACTCTAAAGGTCTCATATGCTTCCCATGGTCCTAATATGTTCTTAATACCCCCCATGTCAAATTTCAAGCCTTTCACAAGAAGTTTGCTCAGTCAACTGCTCAGATGCATGAGAATCGACCGTATCAGGTCAAAAGTCAATTGTGGCCCACATACAGTCAAACTTCAAGATTTTTGGTCAACATCAACATTTTTAAATTATATTCATCATTTTATCAAGGGTTTATCATTATTCCCCCAGGAATGCTCCTAACTCATCAAAACTCAAAAGTTGCTAAATTAGGGTTTCCCAAGAAAAGTTAACCAAACTTTGACCAAGCATAACTTTCTCATACTTTATCAGAAATTTCTCATTAAAAGCTCATTTTGAAGGGAATCAAATTTCCTACAACTCATCTTTAGCCCTCAAGTTCAAGAAATGCACTCATGAAAAGATATAAATTCAGACATTATAGGTCCTTTTCAAAAGTCAACAAAAACACCTTTTGGGTCAGAGCTTCTTACATGAACATGGAAGATCCAATTAAGATGAAACAAAAAAGGTTGTTTAGGGGACATCCTAAGCTTTCTAAAAAGTCCAAGAACACCTCTCTAGGGTCAAAATTGAAGGAGATATGCATTGTCAAAGTTGGCCATTTTTGGAAAATTGCCAAAAGTCAAATGTGCCCAAAATTGCATTTTTTTGACAAATGGGCCTAACTTTTTATGCTTGCACCTCACTTACAACATGGTCCACGACCCAAACATCCTTCCACATGTTATTAGCTTTATTTATTTAATTTATTTTGATTTTTATCATTTAAAAATCAAATTAAATCAAATAAATGATATAAAATATGGAAGATTTGTTTTTTGATTTGATTTTGAATGAGATACAACCCATTTATGCTGTCAAAATAGAATCAAATCGTGCAAGGTTGAAAAGAGAAGAAATCTCTACATTTGGAAAGATTGGATGCAAGAATTGAAATTCATTATTCTTTGGATTCATTCCAATTTTATTAACCTAATTGATTAACATACATATAAAAGATCATTCTAACCCTAGGGCAGAGGAATTTCGTGCGCAACCTGCCTCCAAAGCAAGAAACAAAACTCAAAATTTTTGTTCAAAAGTGAGAGACCTATCTTCTTCCACAGGCCAATTCAAGACGTGCTGAAGGTCAAATCGTGTTCATGGGTGTTGTACCCCAAAATTTTCCCTCTCATTTATCAAGATTTTTCTCACAAGATCTCTTTGACTCAAGACTGGATTAGGGTTTGACCAGCTCAAGACATCTCATAATGCACTGATAACCCAAAATTATGGTTTGGGATTGCACAAGGATTTTGGGACTATCAATGTTTCATATGACTTTCAAGTATTATTATGGACCCCTAAGTTTACTCATGTCAAGTTTCGAGCCTTGAATCATATTTTTGATCAGTCAATTGGACAGTTGACCTAAAAATCAATTGTATTGGGGAAAAAGTCAACCATGGCCAATTTACAATCAAACTTCATAATTTTTTATCCACATCAACATTTTAGACTCACATGTATCATTTGATCAAGTGTGGACCATAATTCCTCAAGAAATTTGATCAAATCATCAAAAGGGCAAAATGGTCAAAATTAGGGTTTTGACTGAGAAAGAGCAATTTCTGATTTTTGACCTAGAAAATGATCAATTGGTTTGAAGCATGAGTTCAAGGGTTCAATTTCATCAACTTGACCTAATGACATGGTTCTAAACATTTCAAGTCCATTGGATTGACAGATAAATTTTGCAGTCAACTGATCAAAAGTCAACTGTATACTGAAAAGTCAAACTTTGACTTTTTGGTCAAAATCAAATGCCAAGGATAACAATTCATCAAAAAATGTCAAAATGTGAAACTTGTTTATCAAGAAATCAAAGATTGAAGATTTTGTTTTGAAATTTGAAATTTTCTTAACTTAGAAAGTTTTCTAAGTATAGAAAATTTCTTTTTGTTTCCCCAACTTTAAGCCAAATTCTCACCATGATACAAGATGATTCAAAGAAAGTTCCCAACATGAAAGTTGTAGATCTCCATGAAATCTACAACTTTGCTTCACACATTTTCTCCTAAAGATTCTTGGATCTCAAGATATAATTTTGTGAATACATGCCCATGAACTAAAATAACTTAGTGAAATTTTGCCCTAATTTAGGTAGGTTTTTGACCTAACTTCATGGCATTTTTTCACCTAGTTCCAAGAGGAATATTGGAAAGCAATTCAAAGATGAGTTATAGAGAAAATTGCAAGCTTTCCAAAATGTATAATAACTCCTTGAGATCATTCTTGAGTAGGGAGAATCAAAGAGATGAAGTTGGAAATTTCTCACTTTGATTTCAAGCCATTTCATGAAGAACAAAATTCAAATCCAAACCTAGGCTGCATAATACTTGCTTTACAGGTCTCGAACTTGTTTCTCACTCTATAATTTAATGATTACACAGTTGATAAAGCCTTAATCCAAGCATAAGAGCCTTTGTCCAAGCTTTAATTCCATAAATGGCACAAAGTGGCCATTTCCATTTTAGAAAAGCACCACTTTTGCATTTGTCAACTCCTTGAGCTTTGCACCTGTTCTCTCTCCACACACAAGCCATATAAACCAAAAGAAAAGTGTCTAAGACTTGTACCAACTCAAATCAGGCCTGTACAAGCATGTAGAGAGTTGTCTCCTCACTTTTCTTAAAAGGCAAGCAATAGAGCAAAGAGTCTATAACTCAGAAGCCTGGTGCGGAATTGATTTGAAAAACTTTTCTATACTTATACACAAACATATTACAACCTAACACATGATTTCTAAAGGCCAGAAACTCTCCCAAACTCTCTATCACCAAAAACTTGCCATAACTTGCAGTTTTGCATCAAGCATAGAAATCCAAAAATCTACTCGTGCGTTTTAAGTTCTAATCACCTAAACACTTAACCTACATCATATCTAAGTGTTCCAGACCATCATCCATTCACTGTAACTCCTCCTTATCCATCTGCCATTTTTGAATTTCAAGCTTGCAGGTTGACTTGGATAGGGAGATTCAGACACTTTCAAGGCAAGGCAAGGATTGGAACACCCTCAGGGAGGTCCAGGCAAGCTAAAGAGATCCTCAGGCCTTCTCAAAACTCACTCAAACTCCATTCATGATCTCAGCTGAAAGAGGTAAGAACTCTAACTTCTATCTCTTCATACATGCATCCTTTAGTCTCGATTTGTGAAGATAAAATGTAGATATCCTTATGCTAAAACCAACCATGTTCATAGATTTCATTTATATTCATTGTGCATAGAGAATTTTAGATTTCAAATTTCTGTAAAAATTAGGTTTGAAATTAGGGCCATTGAAATTATCTTTGACTGTTAGTTTACATGAGTTACATGATTGAAATTGTGGGAAATAGTACTACCATTTTCATGTTTGAAGTTTCCATTTTCATGGAGAAATGAGAGAGATACAGGGGGTCCGGCTAGCTAGAGGAAGAAGATGAAGTACAGGGTAAGGAACCATTTTGTGTTATGTATTTTTAGTTTCATTTGAACTAACAGATGTACAGCCACCCCAGTGGCAAGGCAGCGCACAGAAATTGCATAGGTCATGGGTTCGAACCTTGGCACTGCCTTTTTCATTTTTCATATTTTTCAGCTTTGTTTTTGATTGTTTGGCAGCGTGGGCTCAGCATGTATGGGCCTCATATTTTTCCTAACATACTACCTCCTGATTACTCAGGACACCCCTGGCCCAATTTAATTTCATTTATTTATTTTATTTTTGTTTACTTCATTAAATATTTTTCTTAAATATTATAAAATCATAAAAAATATAAAAATGTTAAATATTTCATTTTGTTCATTTTATTTTATTTTCTCATGAAAAATATTTTTATTAAATTATATATTAACTATTCTTTCTTAAATAAACTTGTAAAATAAAATAGAATTAGGTTAATATTTATTTCTTTTCTCTCACTTGTAAATATTTATTTCTAATGTATAAAAGGACTAAAATATTTCATAAAATATTTTTTATTATTTTAAGACAAAAAATACAAAATAAATAATACTTAAAGAACTTTATTTTCTTTTAACAAATTAGAATTAGGGTTAACCAATTTCTAAAAATAATTTCCTTTTCTTAAATTATTAGGTTTAGTTCAAAAACTCTTTTTCATATAAAAAAAACAAAACAAAAATCTTTTTCTTGCATATACATATCATTGCATATTTAATTTATATGGTATATTATTTATTCAAATATTCGTACAAATTCGATTTGGTTGTAATAGATTAAATTAGGTTTACATTATTGCAAATCCCCATTCATAATTTGTATACCCCCCTCCCATAAAACATTGTAATAGCGTAGTAATCTTTAAATTACACAATTTATCGCTTTTATATAACATGCTAGTAATTAGGGTTTGAATGGCAAGATAAAAGAAAATCAAATAGAAAATCCTAATCCAAGACAAAACCAAGCATGAAAATAACACACTTGCACACAAGCACCCTTAGGGTTACTCCACTTGGTTACCTTATACAAAAAATGGCCATATTACGCATGCGAAGTATCTTAGCAAAACAAACAAGTATAAGATCATAAGTCTCTCGATGACGCTATTCAAAGTTGCCTTACAAAATGATCTTAGTCCCTCAAAAATGCTAAGATACTTTGCAACATTGCTAATCATGGTTATACGATGACCCGCGCCCGTCCCGTTTACATCCAAAGATAGGGTTGCGTACTAAATCAATGGTAAGACAACAATATCAAAGGAAAAGGAAATAAAAAAGAAAGACATTTGAGTAGGTAGATTACTTTTAGTTACTTGCTCCATTTCAAAACAACTATCGTTTCTATTTTCAAAACAAATAAACACGTTTCCAAACATCTTACAAACATTGAAAACATTTTCAAAAAGCCAAACATCTTTTTATACATTCTTACGAATGAGAATCATTACAAAGATTGCCTAAACAATGGCCTATTTTACAAAATACTTTCAAAACCACACAAAGAACAATTTCAAAACAAAAGCAAGTGATCTAGAAAGTAACTAAGAGCCCATGGAAAACCATGGATGAAAAGGGTGCTAATACCTTCCCTTTTCATAATCTACCCCCCGAACTCAAGAAACAATCTCAAAGGTCTTTCCTGTGCTTTTTCACCTTTCCTTTTGGATAAAAGAAAAGTCGGTGGCGACTCTTGCTAACCGCAACATTTGCGATAAAACACAAAACCTCAAGTCAGTTCTCCCATCGTATCACAGAACCGGTGACTCTGCTAGGGATATATTTTAAAAGAGGGGTTACCTTAGGGATAGATCACATTTATTTGCTTACATTGCTTGACTTGTATGCTTTATTTCATGGTTCTTTGTTTCGGTTTGAAATCCTCTACCCGGATTTGGGATATATTATAGGTAAATAGCAATACGTTATGGAAACTGTGCGGGGTATACCGACATGGTCTAAGCAATAGCTATGTTAGTGTGACATATTTGTGGGTACAAGTAGCCTTTGAGTTAATCAAAGAGAATACGGGGCCGCTGAGTGATGTCATGAAGCACTAATGAACTTCTAGAACCTTTACTTGACCAACTTGGCCTTTAGGATGTAGTGAGATGACCGGATTTGGTGCAGTACGAAGTTGGTAGATACTCGATACTACACTCATTGATGTTTGGTTTCTTAGGATATTTCGGTCACTATTAAAGAGGCTTGAGCTGAAACAATGACCAAGGAAACAATCCGGTGATATTGAGCTCCTTAGAACCCGATTACTATTACTAGGACAGGTTTAAGCCAACTAAACTTCAAGAGGGTACTTACCTATAAAACTCCATGCAAGCCTAAACTAAGAACTTGTTTGCTTTGCTTGTATATGCATACTTGTACATAACATCATGGACATCATGAACATCATATACATCCACTAACCATTTCAAGGATTTTTTGAGATTCATCTTTGTTCTTGTTTTGTAGGATATGGATTCACTTCGTAGGAAAACTATCCAAGTCAACCTTGTAAGAATTCCTCCACAACTTAAGGAGCTAGCTTCAAGGATCCCTGAGAACTCTCCATTCATCGAGAGACATGGTCGTCTACTCAACTTGGTCACCTCCAACATAGATGAGGATATGTTGAAGGTGCTCTTTCAGTTCTTTGATCCTTTGCACCATTTTTTCACATTTCCCGACTACCAGCTTGTGCCTACTTTGGAAGAATTATCTCAACTCTTGAGGATTCCCATTCTCAATCAACTACCTTTCAACGGTACAAAAAGAGACCCAAATCCAGAAGAGATTTCTCAAGCTCTGCACTTGCACTCATATGATGTCACAACTCATTAGGAAACTAGAAGTGGTGTCAAAGGCTTCTTAGCAAAGTTCTTGTTTGAGAAAGCCCAAAGTTGTTGGAATTCCTTAGACTTGCAAGCCTTTGAGGAAATTGTGGCTCTTTTTATCTATGGGATGGTCTTGTTCCCCAGTCCTGAGCAACTCATAGATGTGAGCATCGTCAAAATCTTCATGTCACGCATTCCAGTGCCTAGATTGCTAGGGGATATCCTACACTCTTTTCACACTCGCATAATGAGGAAAAGAGGTGTCCTTATGTGTTGCACTCCTCTCCTGGCAAGATGGTTTACTTCTCATCTTCCCCAATCAGTCTTAAATAATGAGCAAGGTTCAAGGTGGTCACAAAGGTTAATGACGCTCAAACATTCAGACATTCATTGGTGCTCCCGATCCAAAGAGAATGTTATCATTGTTGACCGTTGTGGGGAATTCCCTAATGTACATCTACTTGGAATTAGGGGAGGCATCACCTACAACCCATGCTTAGCTTTAAGACAGTTTGGTTATGCCTGAAGGGATGGCCCACACGAGACACTGATTCAAGGTTTGGTATTCGACTACGACAACGACGATCAAGGTCTTCGCCATAGATTCATCCGAGCTTGGAGGATGCTAAACAAGGTGGATAGCAAGACTTTGGGACACAAGAATTCCATCCCTCTTGAGCCCTACCTCAAATGGGTACAAACCCGTGCTCAAAGTCTTATGATGTCTTACCCCTCCATTCTCCCGGTGATCATTGAGCCTGTTAAGGAGGGAGATGTTCCATACACTATCCTACATCCTGACATGCCCACATCTCTTGAAGACCTACAAAGGGATTGGATACAACTCAAAGGAGAGCGATATACTTTCGAAGCCCAATTCTATGCAAGAGAGAAGAAGGTTTTGGAACTCACTAGTCTACTTCATGAGGAGCGGACTCTAAATGCCTACATTACACCAAAGAGGATGCACACTACTTTTTTATCTTAGAGTTTTGTATTATTTTGCCCAAGGGGCATTGATGTACTAAAACTTTATCTTATTAATATAACGTGTGTTTCTTTTTGTCTAAAACGAACTTGAATCTTCGAAATCCTTGAAAACATTACATATCCACATATCATTCATCATAACATAAACAAGTCTTTTGCAACGAGTTTCCTCATCTCTCTGCTGTTTATTTCAGTAAGATGGATCTCGAACAAACAATCAAAGATCTCCAAGCTTAGAACATGCAGTTTCAACAGTTGCTCATGACCCTAGCCAAGGGGCAAAAAGAATTAAAGACTCTGCTAGCTGAAGAGAAGAAAAAGAAAACAAAGAAGGTAAGTGGAGTCTTGAACATGGGGAGAATATTTCATGAGGAGACGAGAAGGACTTTGAATTTTGCTACAACATCCGGTGAAGGAGAGGGGAAAGGCAAGGAAACATCGGTCCCGTCAGAATCTGAAGAGGAGGAAGAAGAGGAAGACTACTCTGAGGAACATTATCCTCCAGCTGATGACAAGTACAGACATCTTGAAGAGTGTTTGAGTGCAATGGAAATACAAAAGATGCCAGACTTGGATTTTGAGGATTTGGGACTAGTGTCGGGGATTGTGATTCCTCCGAAATTCAAAGTTCCCTTGTTTGCAAAATACGATGGAGTGTCATGCCCTAAGATGCATCTCCGATCATATGTGAGAAAGATCCAACCACACTCCACTGATAAAGACTTGTGGGTGCATTTTTTCCAAGATAGTCTATCTAGAACATAACTCGACTGGTTTTACCAACTATAAAGAGCCAATGTCCATAAATGGGAAGATCTTGCCGCAACTTTCTACAAGCAATATCAATATAATGCTGATTTGACACCTACCCGTACTCAAATTCAGAGTATGGCTATGGCTTCCAATGAGGGCTTCAAGGATTATGCACATAAGTGGAGAGATCTGGCTGGAAGAGTTCAACCCCCTCTGTCTGAAAGGGAATTGGTGGACATGTTCTTAGGAACTTTATCGGGCCCTTTCTTCAACCAATTGATTGGAAGCTCATCTGCAGGATTTACTGAGCTAATACTAACCGGAGAGAGGGTGGAAGCTGGCATAAAAAGTGGAAAGGTTCAGAAGTATTCATCTTCTTCTACATTTGTGAGGAAGCTCTTTATTGTGAAGAAAGAGGTATCTGCTGTTTACCCAAAAAGAAACCAAGAGAGAGCCAAACGCCAACCAATGGTGGGGGCTGTTATGATCCCAAAGCCTACGTCTGATCAACAAAGAAGTAATCAACCAAGGGTGGAAAGGCCAGTCCAACAATTCACCAGAATCAACATGACTCCGTCTCAAGTATTACCGCATCTTCGGAGATCCAATTTGGCAACCTTGAAAGAAGCTCCGAAAAACCCTAACACAACATCCCCTCATTATCACCCCAATGCCCGTTGCGCATATCACTCTGAAAGTCCTGGTCACGATACTAATAAATGTTGGGCCTTGAAGAACAAAATACAAGACCTCATTGAAGCAAAAGAAATTGAGTCTGATGCGCCCGAGAAGCCAAATGTCATTTCTGCTCTTATGCCCAGACATGGTCACAACACCAATGCTATTGAAGAAGATTTGTTTGTTACCACAGTTGATGAACTCATGACTCCACTTCTAACCATTAAGATAAACTTGTTGAAAGCCGGTGTGTTCCCGGGTTGTAATGAAGACTGCCACCTCTGCTTATCCTCACCAACTGATTGCCCTTTGTTGAAAACAGGAATTCAACGCTTGATAGACAACCAAGAGATTCTGTTTGAAAGTGATCCTATTTCACCCGTTCCTATTAAAGATGTTTCAATCATTACCATCTCCGTCAATTCTTCCAGGGTCCCCAAAAGACCCGTTAGAATTACATCAGTTCCGAAAGCAACTCCTATAATAATCACAATGCCTGGGCCAGTCCCATATGAATCAGACAAAACCGTGTTGTGGAATTACGGTGGGGATATTTACTACTATGGCATCAAATAAGATGGGCCAGCCGCCGAAGAGATAAACTCCGAAGAAGAAGTTTCCAACATTAGCAATATTGCCGGAACTAGTAAAATTACCCGAAGCGGTAGGATCTTTTCTCCAGAAATTCCCCCCCCCCAAAGGCATTTTTTGGACCCGTGGCTGCTCCAAAGATTACTTTCGTACCCATAATCATCTCTGCAAGTGCTCCTATTAACGAAACCGTTACAACCCCTGTTGTCATTCCTACCAACACTCCTGCTGCTGAAACTCGAGGAAAAAGTATTCAAGTAGAGCATGTCCAGACGAAGGCTCAATCACTGACTATTCCCGAGGCTTCCAAGAAAGAAATGGAGGAGATCCTAAAAATTATAAAGAGGAGCGACTACGACGTAGTCGAACAGTTGGGGCAAACTCCTTCCAAAATATCCATGCTAGCATTACTACTGTGTTCCGAGGCACATGCGAAAGCCTTGGTGAAGTTCCTAAAAACAGCCCATGTGCCTCAAGAGACGTCTGCTGATCAATTTCAAGACTGCGTGGCCAGTTTGACAACGGATAACGGCCTAGGCTTCTCGGATGCTGATCTGACACCAAGGGGAAGAAAGCACAACGAGGCATTACATTTCTCTGTGGAATGTAGAGGCACAACTCTGGCCCATGTCTTGGTGGACACTGGCTCATCTTTGAATGATTTACCGAAAAAAGCTCTTGACAGACTTGACTGCGAAGGACTGACGTTAAAGCCAAGTGACATAGTAGTAAGGGCATTTGATGGCTCGAAGAGGATGGTACATGGGGAGGTGGATATCCCCATAAAGGTTGGGACTCAAACTTTCAATTCAACCTTTTATGTAATGGACATCCGCCCCTCTTACTCCTATCTGCAAGGACGATCATGGATCCATAATGTTGGCACTGTCACCTCTACATTGCACCAGATGCTGAAGTATTCGGTTCAAGGAAAGATTATCACTGTCCACGGAGAGGAAGAATACATGATTAGCCATCTTAATTCCGTCAGGTATGTGGAATTGGACGGAGAGTTCATTGAAACTCCTTTTCAACACTTCGAAGAGGTCCCCCAAGAGGTAGTAGTGACCAAGACTGTGTCCCAGATTCCCAAGATTACTAGACCTCCACTCCGAATGTCATCTCTGAAGGACGCCAAAGCAGTAGTAGAGGAAGGTGGATGCACCATCTGGGGGCAACTTCCGGATATCCCGTATAAGTCTGACAAGTTTGGCTTAGGTTTCACTTCAAATGCTCAAAAGGCTGTACGTCGTGTCCGTGCTGGAGGGCCACCCTTGAAGATTAGAAACTGAGATGTCAACACGGTGGAAGATGGTGAAGAGGATTGCAACTTGGAGGATTGGATCTTTCCGACTGTCAATGGAGGACTCATCAATTGGAAGGCCAAAGACTTTGTCCCAATAACTTTCATCCCTCAGTAATTTATCTTTATATTCTGTTGGATCTGTAATATTCAAAAACAATTCGCACTCTTAAAACCTTGTGTATTGCCCGAGGCACAATGGTCCATTTGTAAGAGTTATTATTTCATATTCATATGACATTCAATGAATCATGGACGTTTTTCGCATACAAACTTTTGTGCTCATTGTTTTTCTTTTACATTTTATTTCCTTTTAAAGATAGCTATACCCTTACATACACCCATACTCACAAATGCAGGTACCCATCCATTCTGGATCCCATGGGTAACGATACTGCTATGGCCTTTTATGACTATGAGAATCTAATCTACCAAGCCGAAGACGAAGGTGAGGAAGATTGTGAAGTACTAGGGGAACTTGCCAGGCTGCTACAACAAGAGGAAAGAACCATTCAGCCTCACGAAGAACCTGTGGATACGATCAACCTGGGTACCGAGGAAGATAAAAAAGAGGTCAAGGTGGGTGCCAATCTGGAACCCAGTGTCAAGGAACGTCTGGTTCAGTTGTTACGTGACTATGTTGAGATCTTTGCCTGGTCATATGAAGACATTCCAGGACTTGATATAGACATCGTGGTACATCATCTGCCTACAAGAGAAGATTGTCCGCCAGTAAAATAAAAGGTTTTCCGCATGAGACCTGATATGTCAGAAAAGATTAAAGCGGAGGTCATGAAGTAATTCAATGTTAGATTCTTGGCTGTCACTTCCTACCCTCAATGGGTTGCCAACATTGTTCCCGTACCTAAAAAAGATGGCAAAGTACGAATGTGTATGGATTACAGAGATTTGAATAGGACGAGCTCTAAAGATGATTTTCCACTCCCCCACATTGATATCCTGGTTGACAATACAACACAACACAAAGTGTTTTCCTTCATGGATGGATTCTCAGGCTATAACCAAATCAAGATGGCACCTGAAGACATGGAGAAAACAACATTTGTCACACAGTGGGGCACATTCTGCTACAAGGAAATGCCATTCGGATTAAAGAATTCTGGGGCAACCTATCAGCGCGCCATGGTAGCTGTTGTACCCTAAAATTTGCCCTCCCATATTTCTCAAAACATTTCAAGAAAAATTCACAAGTCCAACCTAGCGCATCATATTCAGGTGTTCTTTCGCCAAGATATCTCTGATAACATATTCTCAAATTCAGGTTCGGCTCAAGAGTCAATTCTTTAAAGAAGGTATCCGAATGTGTGAGTTTGCTCGAAGAAATATGGTGAAAAAGTTTGCTGAAAGTGCAGTTTTTACGCGTTAAAAAATTCATAACTTGAAGATAGTGGCTCGTTTTGAACCCGTTCCGGTGGCCTAAATTCCGTCTTGACATTATCTACGTTTTCATCTCTCACGACTGGAAGCCAATTTCGATCAGAAGGTCTTCAAAAATGTGGATTTATCAAGTATTTTCATACAGAAAATTTGTGACAGAAGTTTATTTGCGTCATGTTCAGAAAATCATAACTTGGTCGATTTTCATCGTATCGAGCTGGTTCCAGCGCCAAAATTTCACAAATTGAGTTGGCTACATTTTCACAGAAGGTATTGAGTTCAAACGGTATTCAAAAGGCCTTCGTTGTTTGCTCAGAGTGCGTGACACGCTGAAAATCCTGAATGCTGAATATTATTTTATCTGGGCCGAAACTTCGAAAATTCATAACTCGGTCAATTTTTATCGGATTGGGCTCATATTTTTACACAAGGTCCCTGACTCATAGATCTACAACTTTGCTTCAAAAGTCGAGACCGGATTATGCTCCGATCAATACCAGTTTTTTATTGAAGAACATGTCAGAGTCGACACTGGAGCCCAAAATAAGTTTGTCTGAGCTGAAACTTCAAAAATTCATAACTGATTCACCGTTTATCCGATTGAGCCGATTTTCGGACATGAGTTAGTTATCGATGTCGGCTACATTTTGTTCTCACATTTCAACTTCAAAAATTGCACTTAAGTCCCTGTGATTTAGCCTGGAAAGTGACGAACTCAAGTGAACATTGGAGGCCCAATTGCACATTCAAAGCCCATTTTCTTTACCCTAATTTCCATTATATAATCACATTCTTTTCACACAAACTAGGAGGAAAAGAGAGAAAAAACCTTGCCACAACACTGTTAGAATATCAAATTCTTTCAAGAACCCCAAAACCTTGAAATCCTTATTACAAATCTCTCTCTCACTACAAACAAGCCATCACAGTTACAAACCAACACCTCACTACTTCTTCAGTAAGGATAAGGCTGGTTTGATCTCCATGATCCAAAGGGCATAAAAGCATTCAGGTCACTAATTTTCCAGTAAGGGTAAGATTGATTTGATCTCCATGATCAAAAGGGTATAATCATTCATACATGCCATAATGTGCCTAAACATTAAATTTCTTCATATATTGGCTTTATTTGCATTTTATGATTTTATTTAATGTGTTCATGAGATTCAACACTGCAGATTTAGACAGGATCCCATGCAGGTTCATTAAGGAACGTTGAGGCCAAAACACAAATGGCCAAAAGCCAAAAGCCAAATGGCCAAAGTAGAACAACTTATGCATGACACCAATACATGGCGAGACAGACATCCTGAGAAGATTAAGGAACGTTGAGGCCAGAATACAAATGACCAACAGCCAGAACACAAATGGCCATGAAACCAAATCCAATGGCCAAAGAATGCAGACCACGGTACTCAGGAGTCAATGAACACGCACGTGATGCCAGAAAGTCAAACAAGGCTTTTTATCTAATGGGCCATAATACTTCAAAAAACCTCTCCTTGGGCCTGAAACCCCCCTTGGTTTGCATCCTTTTTAATTTTATTTTATTTTCTTTTCTAATTCTTTTTTAATTGTTTTAATTGTTTTTTTCACCATAAAATAATTTTCTATAATAAAAACAGAAAAATCAAAAAAATACAAATATATTTAATTTCTTCACTAATTAATTTTTGTAAATAAACTCTAACAATTAACTTAGTTAATCTAGGTTTTAATTTTAACACTTTTTCTTAATAAATAAAAAATATCTAGAATTAGGTTTTTTTGACATTTTCATCTTTTTCTTAAATAAATTATTAATCATCATTATTTATCATTATTATTAATTATCATTAATTTTGTAAATAAACATGTAAATAAATTAATTAACTAGTAAATTAGGTTAACTTTAATATTTTCATTAATAATTAAAATAATCTAGATTTAGGGTTTCCTTTTAATTCTTTTTCTTTATTTTTCATAAATACAAAAAACACTAAAACACTTTCTTTTCTTTAATTAAATAATTAATTGGACTTTAATTTAATTTAATTTCATGCAAAGGGTCAAAACCCTCGGACGTCCTAATTTTAATTCTTTTCACGCATTATTTCTTTCGATCATTATGTAACTGTTTCTCAGATGTAATAGTAATTAGGTTTATCTTTCCGTCTTTACTTTCCGCATCTTTATCAAAAACGGGTCTTTGTATTTTGACGATGTATAGACCCGCGCCTTGTAATAGCGTAGGATTTATCTTTCCGTATTTAAATTTCCGCACTCTTAAATTCTAAATTGCATGAAAGAATGTATGGATAATTAAAAACAAGCGTAGCTCACAATGCCATGATCAAAGATAACTATTAAACTGAAAACAACACACAAATTCACACACCACTCTTAGGGTACGCCTCACCCGTTGCCTTCGAAACGTGGTCGTCGAGTATAGGACGTTTTAGTAAGTCCTTATGTCCATGACATGATCCAGTTGCCTCGAAACGGTTGCCTCAGAATTAAAAAGGATCAATGGCATAAGGGTAGCTTCTAAGGTGTCCTACTGTTGCTCTGGTGACCACACTGTCCCTAACAAATGAATTGACCCGAACACCTCCAACGGTGGTGCTACCTACCTCTCAATGATGGGATGGCACTACCTTAAGGACATTTACACAGCCTAATTCCTTAGGGTAGATAGATGACTTGTAGATACTTGCTCTATTAAAAAACAAATCAAAACTCTTTTCACACTGACACTTTCAAAAAGCTTTTAAAACAATTTTTCAAACACTCTTGAGGACTGATACAAGAGTCATTCTGAAATCTTTAAACGAAACTTTTTCAAACCCACTCACACTTTGAAAAGCAAACATTTTGAAAACACAATGAGCAAGTATCTAAGAGCCCATGGATAACCATGGATAGAAAGGGTGCTAACACCTTCCCTTTCTATAAATCTACCTCCCGAACCGAGAAACTATCTCATAAGGAATTTTGCTGTGCTTTTGTCCTGTCCATGTTGGAGAAAATAAAAGACGGTGGCGACTCTTGCTTCCGCGACATTTCGCGAACCAGCGTTAAACAGTCAGTTCCAGATCCACCGATCACAGAACTGGCGAATCTGCTGGGGACTTTTAATAAGTGAGGTGTACCTTAGGATTAAACCACTCTTATGTTTTCAATTGTATGTTTTGTTTGCTTTAATTTTGTGGGCTTGTCTTGGAGTTTCATAGATCCTAACCCGGATCTGGGGAATACCCTTTAGGTAGCATAAGCTGTGAGGGACCTGTCCGGCGTAGACCGACACAGGTGAAGCAGTGGCTACGTTGGTGTGACACCTTGGTCTGTACCGATATTCCTTGTGTTGCAACGAGGAGAATATGGGTCTTCTGAGGAGTCATTAAGCACCAACCGACCTTAGAACCCTAAATTGACCCAACTTGGCCATAGAACAGTAGCAGTATGCTACACTCATTGAGGCTAAACTCTCGCGATGGTTCTGGACGCAAGAAAAGATTGTGATGCTGGAGTTATGACCGATTGAGGGTAGTCAGTGATATTGGGATCCTCTAGAACCCGGATACTTTTGATAGGACAGGTCTTAACCAACGAAACTGAAAGAGGGTAGTACCTGAACTTCATGCTGGCCTAAACTCTAAGGGCTGTGGTGTGACTTGTGTGCTTTCATACTTGACTACTTGCATGCTTGTTATCTGACACTTGAGTTTCTTGCAGGTTTTGTTTATAGTCCTTAATTGGGACTCATAACAGGGTTTACCTACATTACCCCATGCATAGCATAACATCATACCATTGCATGCATCCCGCATAAGAACTAACCCATTTCAAGGATCTCAAGGGCTTGTGATGCAGGTCATGATGAACCAACATGTCTGGCAAGGGGCAAAGGGGATTTATTTTCCTCTAGCCAAGGTTATCAGGGGCTATGACCCACTCGATATGGTGAGCCTTGACTCTTGAAGAAGGACTCTCAACAACATGAAGTTCCTTCAATCAAGTTACCAGTTTCCAACTCTAACAATTTTCTTGTTTACCCCGCGAGGTCCTTGAAAACATTACATGCATATCATACATATCATTGCATTACAGGTACCCTTGTTACAGGTCACTTACCTTCTCCGCTGTTTATTTCAGCAATGGCTTGCCAACAAGATAACCAGAATCTTCATGCTCAAGAGACTCAGTTCAGGGAGATCTTCTTAAGCCTATCCAAGGGGCAAGAAGAGTTGAGGACACTCCTCACGGGGAATTTGGCCATGAAAAGTCCCGAAGATGACAAAGACGAACAACTGAAACGTCTGCAAGCTGAGGTAGATACAATGAAAACCCAGATGCTGGGGCAAAGGGCTCTCATCCAAGGTTTAGCTCGGGAGCAAGAAGAGTTGAGGACCATGATCAGTCAGCTCCACCAAGACAGATCAGACATGAAGAAATCAGTCCAAGTCAGGGACCGGGTCTTTGATCAACTTCCAAGAGGAAAAGAATCCGGTATGGTGAAGAATAGAACTCTCCAAATTGCTACCACTTCACAAGTCCAGCATCAACCTCGCCCAGAGCAACAGGTTGATCAGAATAAGCCAAGCAGGTCCAAGAGGCAGTTCACCAAGCTTAACATGCCGTTGTTTCAAGCTTTACAACACCTGTTGAGACTGAATCTGATTACACTAAGAGCTCCTCCCCGGAATCCCAACATCTCTGCTCCTAACTATCATCCTAACAAAAGGTGTGCATACCACTCTGATAGTCCTGGACATGACACTGCCGACTGCTGGGCTCTGAAGAATAAAGTCCAGGACCTGATTAATGAAGGAGCAGTGGATTTCACCCAAGTGGGTTAGGCTGAGCTTTTTTACCATCCCTACAGGATCCACCAGCTGAAGTAACAAGTCCTGAGAGGAGAAGACTTTTTGTCCATTAGAATTTTTCAAGTTGTAACTTTCTTTTTTACTGTTCAAACATTTATTCATGTCAAACGCTGTTATTTCATTAATGCATCGCATATGTCTATTTTGAATCAATATATTCGCATTCGCTATATTCAAACTGCTTTCATTTTTTGATGTCAACTCTCAATTCTAAGCCTCTTGAGGGAGGATGACGAAAACGATACCACGATCTTTACAGTATGCTTTTGAACAGACCCCGCTGATGAAGTACAGGCATTGTTTCAAATCCCTAAACACTGGAGTTATAAGGAAGATAATCCCTCGTCAACCCTTATGAGCCAAAGAAGTAGGAGTTTTTCTTTTCGAAAATTAAAACCCTTAATCATAACCTGGGGCAGGGTAGTTCTCTCAGCTGATCCAGGTGCACAACGAATGACATCAAAAGAAGTCCTTCTGAAACAAAAGACAGTGATGGTTCCAAATAACCATAAAAACAGGCAGTCATTACCAAAATCAAAAAGCCCATTAAGTCAAAACCTATGAAGGATACTTACAAAACTGGGGCATCCCGCTGACTGTAATCACAAAAGAAACAGTTCAGGCAAAAAACAGGGATAACGAAATCAAAAAAAAGGAAAGAGGTCACACAAACCCTCAATAACAAAAAGGAATGACTGCCTATTCAAAATAAACTATCAACATCCGAACCATCACGGGAATATCAGGACAAAAACTCAAATAAGGTCTAACGCACGATCAGCTGAGTTTAGGATTGAAGAACATCACGAAGAGCGGATGGGTACAAATAATTTGAGCCTTTATCCTTTGTTTCTTAAACCATGAACCAGGCCACGTTATAACCCTTAAAAGTCCTAGTTGAAGCATGGGTTAGTTCGAAAGCATACTGTTACGAAAGTTATCCTGACTCCTTAAGGCCTACGGTAAATACGGAGTTGACATCACATTTTACAAACATTCACTTGTTTTATGAAAAAGAATGCATTTTCAAAATCTTCAAGACAGACATAAGCTTTGCATATTTGATATAACATTGTTTGCATATGACTATTTGTTTGAACAACAGGGAAATTCGCACAATGAATACCTAGTGAACAAAAGCACTTCCAATCAAGGGGCAGACGTGATTATTGTCCATCATCTGGGGCAATTAAGTCAAGATTCGTAGAATCCCTCAAAAGGCCAAACAACCAGGGGCAAGCCTCCATCTGGATCACTTGGGGCATTGGACGATCAAACGAAGATCTTCTGGTATGGCGACACAACGCTACAACAGGGGCACCTCCCTACATCCTGAGAGCGTGGACATAGTCGGAAAAAAATACTGCGCATAATCAAAGACCCGCTAGGTTGACACACCTAGGCAAAAATAAGGGCTTCCCGGCGAACCAAAAGGGTTCGGGCAAAATAAGGGATGAAATGAAAAAAATCTGTGCACCCGGCAAGTCGAAAACCTGAAAAGGCGGCTTGGGCAAAAAAGGGTATCCCGATGGACTGAAAACCCGAAAGGGCAGTCCAGGAAAAAGTTAGGGATCAAAGCGTACGACTATGTCCCGGCATCTCGTCACTTGCCTACCAAAAGAAGATTTGTCAATCGGCAGTCACCAAGCACCTCCACAGGTAACATCAGAAACAGGGGAAATAATGAATGGTCCAGGCGATCCAGTTGCTCTGTCAACCAAAGTACCAAGGAAAGGTCAATCAAAAGATGATTACCATCTACCTTTACAGCTTCAGATCAACACTGGTAACAAGCCAGGAAAATTCGGTGAACGACTGATCGTGGGTTAATATCCGAAACCAAACAGGACAATTATCTACTTGATCATCCTCAGGCAACCCTACACCGGTTCCTTTTCTTTCAGAAGAAGTCTTACACGGGCTCATCAACAGGCGACCCTACACCGGTTCCTTCTCAACCTCAAATGTAGTTTCACACGAACTCATCATCAGGCAACCCTACACCGATTCCTCCTCAGTTTCCAGACGAAGTCTTACACTGACCCATCTCGAAGTAACCCTACACCGGTTCCTTTTCTTTCAGAAGAAGTCTTACACGGACTTATCTCAAGATGACCTTACCCCGGTTCATCCAGAAGTTTTACACGAACTTATCCTGAAGTAACCTTACCCCGGTTCCTCCGGAAGTTTTACACGAACTTATCCCGAAGTAACCCCACACAGGTTCCCCTCTCAAACTCTAGACGTAGTTTTACACGGACTCGTCATCAGTAAACCCTACACAGGTTTCCTTCCCAGCTCTAGATACGGTTTTACACGGACTCATCATAAAGTAACCCTACACAGGTTCCTTCTCCATCTCAGATGCAGTCTTATACGGACTCATTATCAGTAAACCCTACACAGGTTTCCTCCCTCCAAAGATGCAGTTTTACATGAGCTCATCATCAGGCAACCCTACACAAACTCCCCAAGCAGAGTTAATCTACTGTCAGCCTCAAGGAAGTTGGATTATCCCTAGAAGATCTCAACATTCCTCAGCAGAGTATACAAACATTCTTAACAAGCATCCCCGGCAGTCTTGATCTAAGATTGTTCCCCGGCGGTTTACCAAACATTCAATGGAGCACTTCCCCAGTGCAATCTCAAAAGTCTCACCAGGAGAGTCCAATCAATCTCCCCAGCAGGTCTTGAAGCTTATCCCCAGTAGATTCTGGAAGCTTGCCACCCGCAGAGAACGAACGCGTCTCCCGGCTTTATTCAAAGGTTATTTCCCCACCAGGATATAACTGGGTTATCCTCAGCCAATTGCCACGGAAAGATCGTTCTCAGCAAAGTTCTTTCTATCCCCAGCGGAGTTCCTCAAAATCCTCAACAAAGCTTAACAATGGTATCACCAACGGAGTTATCATCAAATCTCAGCAAAGTATCTCTCTCCCCACAGAGCATCTCCCCGCAGAGTAATCTATTCGCCAAGTTTATTCCCCAACGGAGTCATCTTCTCCTACCAGTATTCTTGCAACCATCATCCCCAGCGGAAACAAAGCTCTATTCAGCATCAGCCCAGGATTTAACTTCCCGGCACCCGTCAAGGATTTATCTTCCTAGACAAAACATACATTCATAAACATCGCATCTTCATACATTATAGCATGCATATACGCATCATGAACATACAGTCTCATTCATTCTGAAAACATCACGCATGTCATACAACATGACATCGCATACAACTAACGTTTTGTCTTTTCAGGACAAAGATCAATACAAAGATAATTACTATCAACGGTCGCAACTAAAGATACGATTCCTGTATCTTGCCAGGGTGTATCTGTTGACGACTGATTCCAGACTCGATTCCTGTATCTTGCCAGGGCACGTCTGAAGAGTTCGAAGATCCAATTCCTGTATCTTGCCAGGGTGTATCTGTTGACGACTAATTCCAGACTCGATTCCTGTATCTTGCCAGGGCACGTCTGAAGAGTTCGAGGATCTGATTCCTGTATCTTGCCAGGGTGTATCTGTTGACGACTAACATTACCAGACTCGATTCATGTATCTTGCCAGGGCACGTCTGAAGAGTTCGAGGATCCGATTCCTGTATCTTGCCAGGGTGTATCTGTTGACGACTAACATTACCAGACTCGATTCCTGTATCTTGCCAGGGCACGTCTGAAGAGTTCGAAGATCCGATTCCTGTATCTCGCCAGGGTGTATCTGTTGAAGACTAATTCCATACTCAGTTCCTGTATCTTTCCAGGGCACGTCTGAAGAGTTCGAAGATCCGATTCCTGTATCTTTCCAGGGTGTATCTGTTGACGACTAACATTACCAGACTCGATTCCTGTATCTTGCCAGGGCACGTCTGAAGAGTTTGAAGATCTGATTCATGTATCTAGCCAGGGCATATCTGTTGACGACTAATTCCAGATTCGATTCCTGTATCCAGCCAGGGCATATCTGCATAAAGAGTTTGAAGATCAACCCCAGTAACAGGCCAGGTAATTATCTTTCTTTCTCAGGTACGCAAGTTCTCGCTAAGGAATCTCTTACGCGATCAACACCTAGATGGCATCTATAAGCCCATCCACATACCAACAGTCTCCAAATGGCATCTATAAGCCCATTCCCGACAAGGCTCTGTCACAACTCCAAATGGCATCTATAAGCCCATCCTCCTATCTGTCATCTCTCCAAATGGCATCTGTAAGCCCATTCCCGCCATCACGTTGCTGATACTCTACTATGCGAGTGCAAATTTCTGGGCACTCTAGTGTTTAATCATCTTCCACCTTCGGATCACGAAAGGCACGCAAGCCAATCTACATCCTCAGGTTTAAGAAGATTGAACAGGGGCAACTGTTGTACCCCAAAATTTGCCCTCCCATATTTCTCAAAACATTTCAAGAAAAATTCACAAGTCCAACCCGGCGCATCATATTCAGGTGTTCTTTCGCCAAGATATCTCTGATAACATATTCTCAAATTTAGGTTCGGCTCAAGAGTCAATTCTTTAAAGAAGGTATCCGAATGTGTGAGTTTGCTCGAAGAAATATGGTGAAAAAGTGTGCTGAAAGTGCAGTTTTTACGCGCTAAAAAATTCATAACTTGAAGATAGTGGCTCGTTTTGAACCCGTTCCGGTGGCATAAATTCCGTCTTGACACTATCTACATTTTCATCTCTCACGGCTGGAAGCCAATTTCGATCAGAAGGTCTTCAAAAATGCGGATTTATCAAGTATTTTCATACAGAAAATTTGTGACAGAAGTTTATTTGCGTCATGTTCAGAAAATCATAACTTGGTCGATTTTCATCGTATCGAGCTGGTTCCGGCGCCAAAATTTCACAAATTGAGTTGGCTACATTTTCACAGAAGGTATTAAGTTCAAACGGTATTCAAAAGGTCTTCGTTTTTTGCTCAGAGTGCGTGACACGCTGAAAATCCTGAATGCTGAATATTATTTCATCTGGGCCGAAACTTCGAAAATTCATAACTCGGTCAATTTTTATCGGATTGGGCTCATATTTTTACACAAGGTCCCTGACTCATAGATCTACAAATATGCTTCAAAAGTCGAGACCGGATTATGCTCCGATCAATACCAGTTTTTTATTGAAGAACGTGTCAGAGTCGACACTGGAGCCCAAAATAAGTTTGTCTGAGCTGAAACTTCAAAAATTCATAACTAATTCACTGTTTATCCGATTTAGCCGATTTTCGGACAGGAGTTAGTTATCGATGTCGGCTACATTTTGTTTTCACATTTCAACTTCAAAAATTGCACTTAAGTCCCTGCGATTTAGCCTGAAAAGTGACGAACTCAAGTGAACATTGGAGGCCCAATTGCACATTCAAAGCCCATTTTATTTACCCTAATTTCCATTATATAATCACATTCTTTTCACACAAACCAGGAGGAAAAGAGAGAAAAAACCTTACCACAACACTGTTAGAATATCAAATTCTTTCAAGAACCCTAAAACCTTGAAATCCTTATTACAAATCTCTCTCTCACTACAAACAAGCCATCACAGTTACAAACCAACACCTCACTACTTCTTCAGTAAGGATAAGGCTGGCTTGATCTCCATGATCCAAAGGGCATAAAAGCATTCAGGTCACTAATTTTCCAGTAAGGGTAAGATTGATTTGATCTCCATGATCAAAAGGGTATAATCATTCATACATGCCATATTGTGCCTAAACATTAAATTTCTTCATATATTGGCTTTATTTGCATTTTATGATTTTATTTAATGTGTTCATGAGATTCAACACTGCAGATTTAGACAGGATCCCATGCAGGTTCATTAAGGAACGTTGAGGCCAAAACACAAATGGCCAAAAGCCAAAAGCCAAATGGCCAAAGTAGAACAATTTATGCATGACACCAATACATGGCGAGACAGACATCCTGAGAAGATTAAGGAACGTTGAGGCCAGAATACAAATGGCCAACAGCCAGAACACAAATGGCCATGAAACCCAATCCAATGGCCAAAGAATGCAGACCACGGTACTCAGGAGTCAATGAACACGCACGTGATGCCAGAAAGTCAAACAAGGCTTTTTGTCTAATGGGCCAGAATACTTCAAAAAACCTCTCTTTGGGCCTGAAACCCCCCTTGGTTTGTATCCTTTTTAATTTTATTTTCTTTTCTTTTCTAATTCTTTTTTAATTGTTTTAATTATTTTTTTCACCATAAAATAATTTTCTATAATAAAAACAGAAAAATCAAAAAAATACAAATATATTTAATTTCTTCACTAATTAATTTTTGTAAATAAACTCTAACAATTAACTTAGTTAATCTAGGTTTTAATTTTAATACTTTTTCTTAATAAATAAAAAATATCTAGAATTAGGTTTTTTTTACATTTTCATCTTTTTCTTAAATAAATTATTAATCATCATTATTTATCATTATTATTAATTATCATTAATTTTGTAAATAAACATGTAAATAAATTAATTAACTAGTAAATTAGGTTAACTTTAATATTTTCATTAATAATTAAAATAATCTAGATTTAGGGTTTCCTTTTAATTCTTTTTCTTTATTTTTCATAAATACAAAAAAACACTAAAACACTTTCTTTTCTTTAATTAAATAATTAATTGGACTTTAATTTAATTTAATTTCATGCAAAGGGTCAAAACCCTCGGACGTCCTAATTTTAATTCTTTTCACGCATTATTTCTTTCGATCATTATGTAACTGTTTCTCAGATGTAATAGTAATTAGGTTTATCTTTCCGTCTTTACTTTCCGCATCTTTATCAAAAACGGATCTTTGTATTTTGGCGATGTATAGACCCGCGCCTTGTAATAGCGTAGGATTTATCTTTCCGCATTTAAATTTCCGCACTCTTAAATTCTAAATTGCATGAAAGAATGTATGGCTAATTAAAAACAAGCGTAGCTCACAATGCCATGATCAAAGATAACTATTAAACTGAAAACAACACACAAATTCACACACCACTCTTAGGGTACGCCTCACCCGTTGCCTTCGAAATGTGGTCGTCGAGTATAGGACGTTTTAGTAAGTCCTTATGTCCATGACATGATCCAGTTGCCTCGAAACGGTTGCCTCGGAATTAAAAAGGATCAATGGCATAAGGGTAGCTTCTAAGGTGTCCTACTGTTGCTCTGGTGACCACACTGTCCCTAACAAACGAATTGACCCGAACACCTCCAACGGTGGTGCTACCTACCTCTCAATGATGGGATGGCACTACCTTAAGGACATTTACACAGCCTAATTCCTTAGGGTAGGTAGATGACTTGTAGATACTTGCTCTATTCAAAAACAAATCAAAACTCTTTTCACACCGACACTTTCAAAAAGCTTTCAAAACAATTTTTCAAACACTCTTGAGGACTGATACAAGAGTCATTCTGAAATCTTTAAACGAAACTTTTTCAAACCCACTTACACTTTGAAAAGCAAACATTTTGAAAACACAATGAGCAAGTATCTAAGAGCCCATGGATAACCATGGATAGAAAGGGTGCTAACACCTTCCCTTTCTATAAATCTACCTCCCGAACCGAGAAACTATCTCATAAGGAATTTTGCTGTGCTTTTGTCCTGTCCATGTTGGAGAAAATAAAAGACGGTGGCGACTCTTGCTTCCGCGACATTTCGCGAACCAGCGTTAAACAGTCAGTTCCAGATCCACCGATCACAGTAGCTTTATTCCATGACATGATACATCATGAAATAGAGGTATACATAGACAATATGATAGCCAGATCACAAATAGAAGAAGAGAATCTTGATCACTTACAAAAGCTGTTTGAAAGACTGAAGAAGTACAAGCTGAGGTTGAATCCAAACAAGTGCACATTCGGAGTACGGTCCGGCAAACTCCTAGGATTTATCGTCAATAACAAAGGTATTGAGGTAGATCCTGCCAAAGTTAAAGTAATACAAGAGATGTCTTCTCCTCGTACTGAGAAGGAAGTCAGAGGATTCTTGGGACACTTGAACTATATTTCCATATTCATTTCTCACCTAACAACTACTTGTGAGCCAATCTTCAAACTATTGAAGAAAGATCAAGTAGTCAGATGGAATGATGAATGCCAAGTTGCTTTTGAGAAAATCAAAGAATACTTACAAGAACCTCCTGTATTGATGCCACCAGTCGAGGGAAGACCATTGATCATGTATCTGACTGTTTTAGAAAACTCAATGGGGTGTGTATTGGGGCAGCATGACGAGTCTGGCCGAAAAGAGCACCCTTGGTTTCATGAAGTCAAGAGGTATCTCGAGGCTCAAGAATATCCAGAAGGAGCTTCAGTCAATGATAAGAAGTTCTTAAGGAGATTATCTGCTAAATTCTTCCTTAGTAATGGCATCCTGTACAAACGCAATCATGACTCCATTTTGCTTCGGTGTGTGGATAAGGTTGAAGCTGAAAAGATCATGGATGAATTACATGAAGGTACTTTTGGCACCCACTCTAGTGGGCATACGATGGCGAAGAAAATCCTACGGGCAGGCTATTATTGGTCTACCATGGAAGCAAATTGCTATAAACACTCCCGAACCTGTCATAAGTGTCAAATTTATGCTGACAAGGTGCATGTACCTCCGGTTCCTCTGAATGTCTTGACGGCTCCTTGGCCCTTTGTTATGTGGGGAATTGATATGATTGGAGAAATCAAGCCTACTGCCTCCAATGGACACCGTTTCATCCTAGTGGCCATTGACTATTTTACAAAGTGGGTTGAAGCAGCTTCCTTCGCCTCCGTTACCAAAAATTTCGTTGCCCGCTTCATTAAGCAAAACCTTATTTGCCGGTATGGCATCCCAGAAAGGATCATCACGGACAATGGTACAAATCTCAATAACACTATGATTGTTAGAACAAAGTTTGAATCTACTACCCTAAGTTTAAGTTTTGATGATAACAAAATGAAAAGATATATTAATTATGTGATTCATGTAAGAACTATTTGCTACCTAAAAATTACTTTCTGTGTTACAGAAACTCTGATGGGTATCAGTAAGAGTACATCATAATCAGCATCAGAAAATTAGATATCAACATCAGCATCAGAAGATGCTATATCAGATACCAGAATCAGAAGAACAACTCACGCTTATGCTGAAGCTTGATGAACAGAACTGCGCTCAACACTCTGAACTCTGATAAAAACAACAACAGTTCATCAACACTTAAAGCAGCGTCAGAATGAGCCAAAGCCAGAACACGCGTAAGTGTCAGCGGTACTGTGCATTCAAGACGAGTTATTACCAACGGCATCATTCCAGACAAGATCTGCTTAATAAGGAAAGATTGTTATTGGCATTGAAACAGAATTATTGCTCCAACGTACACTAATTCCAATGCTATATAAACAAGTCAATTAAGATTGAATTGGCTAATGCTCTACAACAATCTACACGCCAAAAAGCTAATCATCATCTTCCTCACTCTCAGTTTGCTAAAAGCTCCAAAAATTCCTTACTCAATTATTTTAGCAATCTAGTTTCCATAAGCTTAAGTTGTGTAGTATCACAGTTGTGATAAACAGTTTTGTAGAAAACATTCATACACCTAGATTTCAATTCTTTGTAAGAAAGTAATTCCTTGAGAAACCGGTTTGTGGTTTGCATCAAGAAGGCTTTAGCAGTTGTTAAAGCAGATTGTATTATTCAGTTGAAATAGTGGATTAAGACCTCGTTGGAGAGAGGCGAAATCACCTTGACGGGTGGACTAGAGTAGTTTGAGATCAAACGAACCAGGATAAAAATATCGTGTTCATTGCATTGATTTTCAGTTTTACAATTCAACCCCCCTTCTTGTGTTTTTCACTTCTTCAATTGGCATCCGAGCGCCTGGTTCTGAGCTAAAACACTTAACCGTGTAAGTACAAGATCCAGCGTCAGAAAAACACAATGGCATGAACTTATCATCACACCAGCAATGACAACAATGAAGACAGAGACAGATTCAACGGCAAACCTCCAGTCTTTGATGGAGAAAATTTTGATTACTGGAAAGACATAATTGAAAGCTTCTTTCTGGCACATGATGCTGATCTGTGGGACATGGTGACAGATGGATACATGCACCCTGTGAATGCAAGCGGTCATAAGATTGATAGGAAAGCAATGTCTGACCAACAAAAGCGTGACTTCAAAAATCACCACAAGGCCAGAACCATCCTTCTCAGCACCATCTCTTATGCTGAATATGAAAAGATCTCTAACAGAGACACAACAAAGAACATGTTTGACTCACTCAGAATGACGCATGAGGGCAACGTTCAGGTCAAGGAAACTAAAGCTCTTACGCTCATTCAGAAGTATGAGGCATTCAAAATGGAAGAAAGTGAATCCATTGAAACAATGTTCTCAAGATTCCAAATTCTGGTAGCTGGTCTCAAGGTTCTGGACAAAGGATACTCTACTACTGATCATGTCAAGAAGATCATCAGAAGCTTACCAAAGCAGTGGAGGCCAATGGTTACAGCTCTAAAGCTAGCAAAAGATCTCAACAAAATTTCTCTGGAGGAACTTATCAGCTCCCTCAGAAGTCATGAGATAGAGCTAGAAGCTGATGAACCTCAGAAGCAAGGTAAGCCTTTAGCATTAAAATCTAACAAAAAATATGAGTCTAAAGTTTTTCAGGCAGTTGAAGAAACATCTGATGGATCCTCATCAGAAGAAGACGAACTTTCTCTCCTCTCCAGAAGAGTGAATCAACTGTGGAAGCAGAGGCAAAGGAAGTTCAGGAATCCCAGAAGATCTGATCAGAACGAGTCTTCCTCCAGATACAGAAGGACAGATTCTTCCTCTGGATACAGAAGATCTGAAGGTTCCTCAGGAAGCAGAAAGCCAAACACCAAGGACATCATCTGCTATGAGTGCAATGAGTAAGGACACTACAAGAGTGACTGCCCAAAGCTTCAGAGGGAAAAGCCCAAAAAGAAGTTTGGAAGAGAAAAGCAGAAAAGTCTCATGGCTACATGGGATGACTCTGACTCGTCTGAAGCTGACTCAGAATCAGATGATGAGAGAGCAAACATAGCTCTCATGGCCAACATTTCAGAAGATAGTGAAGCTTCTGAATCAGACTCAGAATCAGACACTGAAGAGATATCTTTAGCAGCAAATCAGAAACACCAGTCATGGTACCTGGACTCTGGCTGCTCGCGACACATGACGGGAAGAAGGCATATGTTCCAAAGCCTGGAACTTAAGCCTGGAGGCCACGTTGGCTTTGGAGGCAATCAGAGGGGAAAGATCATTGGCTCTGGAACTGTAGGTAATGGAAATCTTCCCTCTATAAATAATGTTCTGCTAGTAGATGGATTAATGCATAATCTGTTATCCATAAGTCAATTAAGTGATAACGGTTATGATATAATCTTTAATCAAAAATCATGTAAAGTTGTTAGTCAGAAAGATGGGACTATCCTGTTTAATGGAAAGAGGAAAAACAACATCTATAAAATCAAACTTTCTGAACTGAAAAGTCAGAATGTAAAGTGTCTTCTGTCTGTTAACAACGAGCAGTGGATCTGGCACAGAAGATTGGGGCATGTTAGTATGAGAAGAATATCTCAGATTAACAAACTCAATCTGGTCAGGGGACTTCCTAATTTGAAGTTCAATTCAGATGCTCTGTGTGAAGCATGTCAGAAAGGCAAGTTTGCAAAACCTTCTTTTAAATCTAAAAATGTTGTTTCTACCTTTAAGCCATTAGAACTTCTGCACATTGACTTATTTGGACCAGTTAAAACTGCTTCAGTCAGTGGCAAGAAGTATGGGTTAGTAATCGTAGATGACTATAGCAGATGGACATGGGTAAAGTTCTTAAGAAACAAGGACGAGTCACACTTTGTGTTTGTTACCTTCTGTAACCAAGTTCAGAATGAAAAGGATCTTAGAATCATTAAAGTCAGAAGTGATCATGGTGGAGAATTTGAAAACAAAGATTTTGAGTCATTCTTTAATGACAGAGGCATTCTGCATGATTTCTCTTGTCCTAGAACTCCCCAACAAAATGGAGTTGTAGAACGAAAGAACAGAACATTGCAAGAAATGGCCAGAAACATGATCAATGAGACAAATGTTGCTAAGATCTTCTGGGCAGAGGCAATAAACACAACGTGCTATATTCAGAATAGAATCTCAATAAGACCTATTCTGGAAAAGACTCCATATGAATTGTGGAAGAACAGAAAGCCCAACATTTCATATTTTCATCCTTTTGGATGTACTTGCTTTATGTTAAATACAAAAAATTATTTGAACAAGTTTGACTCTAAAGCACATAAGTGTATTATGTTAGGATACTCTGAACGCTCAAGAGGGTACAGAGTATACAATACAGAAACACAAATTGTGGAAGAATCAATCAGTGTTCATTTTGATGATAAGCTTGACTCTGAAAAGTCAAAGCAGAATGAAGTTTTTCCAGGTATGGAAATTGAATTTACAGGTTCTGAAGACAAGTTATCAGAAGCTCTCAACAAAGACACTCCTTCAACATCTGAAAGGAGCACTGCTAGCAATCCTACAACAGCTGCTGATCAACCTCAGAAGAGACTACCCAGAAGCAGCTTGGATCACCCAAAATAAACTATCTTAGGAAGAAAGGAAGATCCAATCAGAACAAGAGCAAGCTTCAGAAACTCTGAAGAAACCCTCATGGGACTTGTATCTTTGATTGAACCTTCTTCTATTGATGAAGCACTTCTGGAAAACGACTGGATTCTAGCAATGCAAGAAGAGCTGAATCAATTCACCAGAAATGATGTATGGGATCTTGTTCCCAGACCAAAAGGATTCAACGTCATTGGAACAAGATGGGTGTTCAGAAACAAGCTAAATGAACAAGGTGAAGTCATCAGAAACAAAGCACGACTGGTAGCACAAGGTTATAGCCAGCAAGAGGGAATAGACTATACAGAAACCTCTGCTCCAGTCGCCAGGTTAGAATCTATCATACTTTTAATTTCATTTGCTGTTAATAAAGGCATCACTCTGTATCAGATGGATGTCAAGAGTGCATTCTTAAATGGTTATATAGAAGAAGAGGTTTATGTGCACCAACCCCCTGGTTTTGAAAATACAAAACATCCAGAACATGTTTTCAAACTAAAGAAGTCACTATATGGTCTGAAACAAGCTCCCAGAGCTTGGTATGAAAGACTAAGTAACTTTCTGTTAGAAAATGAATTCACCATAGGGAAGGTGGACACTACCTTATTCTGTAAGTCAGTTAAGAATGACATCTTAGTCTGTCAAATTTATGTTGATGATATTATTTTTGGATCTACTAATCATTCTCTTGGAAGAAAATTTGCTAAGTGTATGCAGGCAGAATTTGAGATAAGCCTCATGGGGGAACTGAAATTCTTTCTAGGAATTCAGATCAATCAAACTCCAGAGGGAACTTACATTCATCAGAGCAAATATGTCAGAGATTTCTGAAGAAATTTGACCTCTCAGAATGTAAGCCATCAAAGATTCCAATGCATCCCACGTGCATTATGGAAAGAGAAGAGGTAAGCAAAAAGGTAGAACAGAAGGTCTACAGAGGTATGATTGGTTCTCTCCTTTATCTGACAGCTTCAAGGCCTGATATCTTATTCAGCGTATGTATTTGTGCTAGATTCCAATCAGATCCTAGAGAATCTCACTTAACAGCTGTTAAGCGAATTTTTAAGTATCTGAAAGGTACTACTAATCTGGGTTTATTGTATAGAAAATCTAGTGATTACAGCTTAGTAGGCTACTGCGATGCTGACTTTGCTGGAGACAGAGTAGAGCGTAAAAGTACTTCTGGAAGCTTCCAGTTTCTGGGAGAAAATCTGATCTCTTGGTCCAGCAAAAGGCAATCCACAATTGCGCTATCAACAGCAGAAGATGAGTACATAGCAGCAGCGGGATGCAGCACACAAATGCTCTGGATGAAAAGTCAGCTTGAAGACTTCCAGATTTTTGAGAGTAACATCCCTATACTCTGTGACAATACTTCTGCTATTTGCTTAAGTAAGAATCCCATTTTACATTCTAGAGCTAAGCATGTAGAAATAAAACATCATTTCATTAGGGACTATATTCAGAAAGGAATTTTGAACTTAAAATTTATAGATACAGACCATCAATGGGCTGATATCTTCACTAAACCCCTTTCTGAAGATAGGTTCAATTTCATTCTGAAACATCTCAGCATGAAAATCTGCCCAGAGTGAAAATGCTTTAATTCTATATATTTATCTTCAGAATGTATTTGTTTTACTGTGAACTTCTGATCAATCTCTTTTCAGAAAGATAGAACATGCAGATTGTATCAGATGCTATTCTTAAAGATCTGAGCGTTTCAGCTAAATCAAACAAGTGTCATCCAATCATCAGCAAATCTCTGAAGCAGAACGCGTGCACGCTTCTGAGAAGGCAAAACGCTGATTGGGTGCATTGAGACACATGTCTGGTAACCGTTTCAAGTATCTTTCTCAAATCCCCCAAAATCAGCAAGCATTAAATGAAAGTAATCATGTTTTAAAACGTAATCATGATTTTATTTCTCTTTCTTGAAACCGTTTACACTTTCAAAAATTATTTTGAAATCTATTTAAGCACTTTAACTTCTCACATTAATCCTTTACCGTTTCTTATAATCTCTCAAATATTTTTCTGCATTTTCTCTGTGTGTTCATCTCTCTCAAAAGAAACCCATTTTTCAGTTTTCTCAGAAAAACCCTAAGTGTGAACATGGCAACCTCCAACAATGTTTCTGCAGGTTCTCAGAAGAAGGCTTCCTCTGAATAGTACCAAGTTCCATTCAGAACACTCCTTACACCAGTGAAGAATTTGGAAGTGCTGTCTGAACTGATTATTGACTTCTCCAGTCTGAAAGAAAATGGATTTGACTTGACAGAAGAAGTTAGGGCACAGGGATGGGAGAGATATTTTGATAGGTTGGTTGGACCAACGTTCCCAGTCTTGGTCAAGGAGTTCTGGATTCATGCGTCCTCATCAACGCATCAAGTCACCTCCTACATAATAGGAAAGAAGATTGTGATCACTGAGGATCACATAGCAAGATTGATTGGATACAGTGGCGGTGGTGTCCGCTGTATCGATATGGCTGAAAGATGCTCTGACGTTCGTGTCATTGCAGAGCAGATTTTCACCCATGGGGTTCCCAGCAGCAAGATCAGAGACTTAAAGGATCACCACAGAGTATGGGCGAAAATTATTCTGGGGTGCTTTAATCACAGGAAGCCAACAAGTTCCCCTGATTATATAAATATAGATCAGCAGTTTCTGATCTATTTTATTAATCAGAAGGTAAAAATCAACTTGGCTCATCTTCTGTTTAATCACCTCAGGACCAGCGTCAAGGAGACAAGGGAAGAAGAAAGAACAAAAAGGGATTGGATACCCTTTGGCAGGTTAATATCAGATATTCTGACAGAGAATAGGCTGATAGAGCACCTCACAGAAGCTCAAGAATTAAGTTCTATTGAACCAACTGTTGGCAAGCCTCTGAACGCCAAGAATATGAAGAAAATGAAACTGATAGAGAATATCAGAAAGGAGCCCAGCGTTACTCCTCTTGCTGACATCACCAGAAGAAGAGTCCCTCTGGACGACTTTCCATTATTTTCTGAGATAAAATCTAAACCAGTGGTGGTTCTCAGATACTTGGACGCTTGCAAGGCTGATGGTACAGATCCCAAGCTGAATATCAAAGATCTGCACCAACCACAACCAGAAGTTTCTCTGAAGAAGACGAAGAAAAGGAAGGCCACTTCAGAAGGATCATCCCAGCAGACCCCCAAGAAAAGAGGTAATTTATCTGCTGCTTCTGTTTTAAATTCTTCTGCTATTCCAACATTAATCCCAACTCCATCTTCACATGAAATTCCAATCCCCATACCAAATATTGATGAAACCGAACCAGAAGATGACCCTTCTGAGTCACTGACTCTCAGGAGACCCCGCACCAAACATCCAAAACCCTCAACATCAACAGCATCAGAACTTGACAAAGTTCTGTCTGACATTGATCAGCGTGTTTCTGATCACCTCTCAAATAATCCAAACACTGAACCAGAAATTGCCCACGCTCCCCAACCAGAACAACCTCTCTCACCCATTCCAGAAGAACCACAAATTCCACAACAACCAGAAATTCAACCAGAAATTCCACCTCCTTCTGCACAATCAGCAATTCCTCCTCCCTCTCCTCAACTAGAAATTCATCCACCATCACCTCAACCATCACCTCCACCATCACCTCAGCCTGAGTTTCACCACTCTGAAACTCCATCACCTGAACCTCATTCTCCTCAATCCTCTGAGCCACAACCCTTGGCAATTCAGTTGCCATGTAGAACAACTATAACCATGGCCCAGCTGCCATCCTCGCCAGAAACTACCCCTCCAAATACTCCAAAAACCCCAAACAGTCCGATTATTATTTCTGATTCTCCCACTCCATCTCCCAAACAAACATCTCCCAAACAAACTACAGAAGACCCCAGCAGGACCTTCATCGATTTAACAATCCTTGACCGTCTTGCTGATCTCAAAAATAAAATAGCCATTCCAAAACCAAAATAGCCAGATGTTGGCTCTGGCATTGTGAATTTTGAAACAGGTTTGCAGTAGTGGATTGCTTCTCTGAAGTAAGTTTGTCCTGGAATGATTGATCCTGCTGCCTCGGACCAGCTCTGGACACGCTTCAGAATATGGGTACGTACTGAAGCCCTTAAGTTGCAAGATATCAACTATGAGCAGGCACAACAGAACTTCAGCAAGCTGCTGAAGGAAGTTGAAAGTCAGCTGCCACAGGAAGACGTGCTCCTTCTGGATAGTGAGCCATGGTCTGAGAAGCGCCCAACTTCAAAAGTATAGCCAGAAGAAGATCAGACAATTCAAGCTGAAGAGGTTAGACAAGCTGAAGATGTTGCAGAGAGCTCTCAGAAGCTTCCTGCTTCTGATGTTTCTCAAGCTGCCTTGGACAGGCAGACTTTGGAAGAGCTGAAGCTGAATGATATGCGTCTGCAGCAAAGAATGGATGAAAGTGATCAGAAGATGAAGGAAAGGATGGATGTGCAAGACAGCAAGATAGATACAGTAGTTAGCATGGTGCACAAGCAGACTGAGACTGCTGATCAGATTAAGGCAATGCTGGAGACTCTGTTCACACGCTTTCCACCCCAACCTTAGTTTTTCATTCATGATAATTTTCAATGTTTTCTTTGCATATCATCAGTACTGTTTTGTCTGGCTCTGAATTTTAATATAATAAGTTTTTCTGCTCAGATCGTTTTAGCACATCACTTACACTTTTTGATTGCTGACAAAAAGGGGGAGAACAAGAATGATATTTTTCAATAACGGATTACTGAGACAAAAAGTCTCAAACATTCTAACTCTGATATACTTGAATGTTTTCTGTTTTTGCATAAGTCTACAGGTACAAGAAGGTAATCACCTCTGATACACTGAAGCTCTGATATTCTGATCTGAAGTTCTGATAGTCAAAGCTCTGATATTCTGATCTGAAGCTCTAATATTCTGATGTTCAAAGAAAGTCAATAAAGATCTGATCCTGAAGAACTCTTGGAATTAAAAAGGGAAGTAATAAATTCAGGGGGAGTATCTCCGATCTAAACTCTGATATCTCTTTATCCCTTATCTTTGATAACTTCTTATTTAATTATGATACAACTTATCACTTAGTTATCTCTGATACTTTTCACGCTATGTTCAATTAAAAAATATCTAGTTTTTGTCATCATCAAAAAGGGGGAGATTGTTAGAACAAAGTTTGAATCTACTACCCTAAGTTTAAGTTTTGATGATAATAAAATGAAAAGATATATTAATTATGTGATTCATGTAAGAACTATTTGCTACCTAAAAATTACTTTGTGTTACAGAAACTCTGATGGGTATCAGCAAGAGTACATCATAATCAGCATCAGAAAATTAGATATCAACATCAGCATCAGAAGATGCTATATCAGATACCAGAATCATAAGAACAACTCACGCTTATGCTGAAGCTTGATGAACAGAACTGCGCTCAACACTCTGAACTCTGATAAAAACAACAACAGTTCATCAGCACTTAAAGCAGCGTCAGAATGAGCCAAAGCCAGAACACGCGTAAGTGGCAACGGTACTGTGCATTCAAGACGAGTTATTACCAACGGCATCATTCCAGACAAGATCTGCTTAATAAGGAAAGATTATTATTGGCATTGAAACAAAATTATTGCTCCAACGTACACTAATTCCAATGCTATATAAACAAGTCAATGAAGATTTAATTGGCTAATGTTCTACAACAATCTACACGCCAAAAAGCTAATCATCATCTTCCTCACTCTCAGTTTGCTAAAAGCTCCAAAAATTCCTTACTCAATTATTTTAGCAATCTAGTTTCCATAAGCTTAAGTTGCGTAGTATCACAGTTGTGATAAACAGTTTTGTAGAAAACATTCACACACCTAGATTTCAATTCTTTGTAAGAAAGTAATTCCTTGAGAAACCGGTTTGTGGTTTGCATCAAGAAGGCTTTAGTAGTTGTTAAAGCAGATTGTATTATTCAGTTGAATATAGTGGATTAAGACCTCGTTGGAGAGAGGCGAAATCACCTTGACGGGTGGACTGGAGTAGTTTGAGATCAAACGAACCAGGATAAAAATGTCGTGTTCATTGCATTGATTTTCAGTTTTACAATTCAACCCCCCTTCTTGTGTTTTTCACTTCTTTAATGATCACCGCATTATGCGAGCAATTCAAGATCCAGCATCACAATTCTTCTCCCTATCGGCCCAAGATGAATGATGCTGTCGAAGCTGCAAATAAAAACATTAAGAAGATCATACAGAAAATGACAGTCACATACGAAGATTGGCAAGAGATGTTACCATTCGCTCTCCATGGTTATCGTACCACGACTCGCACATCAACCAGGGAAACATCCTATTCTTTGGTTTATGACATGGAGGTTGTCTTGCCTATTGAGGTTCAGATCCCCCTCTCTGAGGATTATGAGAGGTGCAGGCTTGAACGAAGACGATTGGATCCAGACTCGACTTGATCAACTGAACTTAATTGATGAAAAGAGACTTAGTGTTGTTTTCCATGGTCAAATGTATCAAAAACGGATGATCAAGGCTTTCAACAAGAAAGTTAGATGCCAAGTATATCAAGTTGGGGATTTAGTGATCAAACGTATCATCTTAGTACAAAGCGATCCCAGGGGAAAATGGACTCCTACTTATGAAGGACCATTTGTAATCAAAAACATATTCTTCGGTGGGGCAATGATCTTGACCACCATGGATGGTGATGACCTGTCACACCCTGCAAACGTGGACATAGTCAAAAGATACTACGCATAAGAGACCTGCTAGGTTGACACACCAAGGAAAAACAAGGGCATCCCGACGAACTAAAAGGTTCGGGAAAAAATTAGGGATAAATTGAAAAATCTGTACACCCGGCAAGTTGAAAACCCGAAAGGGCGACTTGGGAAAAAAAGGGTTTCCCGGTGGACTGAAAACCCGAAAGGGCGGTCCAGGAAAAATTTAGGGAATTAAAGCGTATGACTATGTCCCATCGGATCACTTTATGGACAACCTTTAACTTCCACTGACAAACTCAGAGTTTCTGATCAACTCAATCATCTTCGAACAAAGCAACAAATAAACAAGATGCTCAGAGATACGAAGGCTATAGCATAATGGGAACCCCATGGGATTATTACACGTAGCTATCTTTCTTTGTATAAATTTTTCTTGTTTTACGACAACATTCTCTTACTAGAATGTTTGTCCCCTTTGTACAAAATGTTTATTCAAAGTCATATACAAAGATATCCTTTTGAAAGTGCAAAAACTATTTGTCCTTTTCTTTACGCTTGTGTTTTGTTTACAAAAACGTACAACGATTCATTGTTGAACATATGCATTTGAACATAATTACTGTTTACAAATAAACAAAATGAGAAAGACAATTACTGATGGGTTGAAAGAATAGGAAAATGTCTCTAGGCTATTCCATAAGAAATCCCCTACAGTACGTCATTTAAATCCCTAGCGGAACAAAGCTCCCAGTTTACCAATCCCCGGTAGAAATCATCCAATTTCTCCAGATTCCCCAAGAAGATCTTACAAGCAGTACATGGCATTGCCCTCACAACAGAACTTATTTCTCTCAACAAAAGTTCATCAGTACTTCAACTTCAAGACATGAAAATCCAAATATCCTCATCGACATTCAGGGATTTGTTTTCCTCAATCAAACAACAATGCGACAAATTAGTTCACATGCACATACATTGCATCCATATATCATAAACATTGATAAAGCTAATACATTGCATCATACATTTCATGCAACATAACTTTGCATTTTAGCTAACATTTTACCCTTTTCAGGATAAGATTAACAGTTACCATTGACAAATATGCAATCATGATACAATTCAGATACGCTCCAGACAAAAACCAGGCATGAAAATAACACACTTGCACACAAGCACCCTTAGGGTTACTCCACTTGGTTGCCTTATACAAAAAATGGCCATATTACGCATGCGAAGTATCTTAGCAAAACAAACAGGTATAAGATCATAAGTCCCTCGATGACGCTATTTAAAGTTGCCTTACAAAATGATCTTAGTCCCTAAAAAATGCTAAAATGCTTTGCAACATTGATAATCATGGTTATACGATGACCCGTGCCCGTCCCGTTTACATCCAAAGATAGGGTTGCTTACCAAATCAATGGTAAGACAACAATATCAAAGGAAAAGGAAATGAACAAGAAAGACATTTGAGTAGGTAGATTACTTCTAGTTATTTGCTCCATTTCAAAACAACTATCCTTGCTATTTTCAAAACAAACACACACATTTCCAAACATCTTACAAACATTGAAAACATTTTCAAAAAGACAAACATCTTTGTATACATTCTTATGAATGAGAATCATTACAAACATTGCCTAAACAATGGCCTCTTTTACAAAATACTTTCAAAGCCACACAAAGCACAATTTCAAAATAAAAGCAAGTGATCTAGCAAGTAACTAAGAGCCCATGGAAAACCATGGATGAAAAGGGTGCTAATAACTTCCCTTTTCATAATCTACCCCCCGAACTCAAGAAACAATCTCAAAGGTCTTTCCTGTGCTTTTTCACCTTTCCTTTTGGATAAAAGAAAATTCGGTGGCGACTCTTGCTAACCGCAACATTTGCGATAAAACGCAAAAACCTCAAGTCAGATCTCCCACCGTATCATAATGGCCATCCTCTGAAGCGATTGCAATCATCACCAAGTCTCCACAAGCCCAGAAACGTGTTGTACGATCATCACGGTTTGTCTTTCTTTCCAAAATCGATTATCATGATTCTTGCATGATAAACATGTTTTAATTGTATGGTTGTGCTTATTATCGTATTGGCAATGTACTGGATGGGTTTGATTGAAGTTTAAGTGTAGGAATAGACATTTGCCATGGCTAGGGTTCCGAAGCTCCAATTTGGGGAACCCTAGTTAGAATAAAAATTAGGCCAAATTAAGGGCCTCTTCATGTGTAGGGACTGATTTGCAATCAATCCATGGCGTTGGATGGGATTTATATTGCCTGGATTGTATGTTTTGATGTTTATAGGTTTGTAGCCACGCTTAAAAACCGTCAATATAGCCTATAGTGACGAGTTTGGCCGTAGCTAAAAGTTCCCTCTAAGACAACAGTCCCTGGGGAATAGGATGAAGGTGTGTCAGTGCATGAGTGGAAGATTTGAAATTCACGCGTTTTCTTAGGCCAAGTTTTAGTTTGTATTATATTTATTTTGTTTGATTATATTCATGACTAACGAGCTAGCGCAGATGGCAAGGGAAGAAGGCATATGAGAGGGAGGACCTGGGTTCGATCCCAGGTCCAGACCTTTTGCATTTTCTGAAATAACATTTCCAAATCTGGTGTGCATCATGTTCTGAAGGCCACCACGCACTCTCTGATCTCGTCCCTTGGATTAATCTTCATCACAGATCCAACGCATAGTATACGCTAGTCAACTGGGAGCCTTCAGAAGCTGGTCCCACTGGATCAGGCGTCAGTCTGGGCCAGCTTTGGGCCTAACAAGCAATTTGGCAGCACACCCCTTCTCTCTTCCAGCAGCAGGCCCAACTTCTTACTTTTTTTTATCATTTTATTTTAATTCTTTGTCTTTTGTTTATTAATTATATCTTTTTTAAATAACACCAAAAACTATTTTTTTCATTTATCAAAAATCACCAAAAACATCCAAAATCTTTTTCATAAAAAAATATTTTATTAATTAATTAGTTTAATTAAATTAGGATAATTTAATGTCTTTTTACTATAATTCAAAATAATTAGATTTAAGGTTTAATTTTATACTTAACCTAATTTTTCCTTTAAAATGACATAAATATTTTCTCAATTTAGATTTTTAGGTCGTCTAATTATTTCTCGCATTTGATTTACCGTGCATTTTAATTTCCCCTTTTTATTATTATTTGTAACTGCTCCGAGTTTGTAATAGATGTAAATAGGATTTAAATTCCGCATTTTATTTTCAGTCAAAATAATTATATCTGCCCAAAGCTCTGTAATAGTTAGGACTCTAATTTCTCGCATTTTAATTTCCGCAAATTATAAACTGCCTAGATGTATGTATAGGATTGTATGGAAAGACAAATTGAAATTAAAAGAGTAGAAAACCCTAATTGTGCAAAGATAATTAACCGAAAAAATAAACTTGCACATATTCACTCCTAGGGTTTACTCCACTTGGTTGCCTCCGAAATAATGGTCGTGTCCCTCGAACGTAGGGATGCCTTAGCAATGACCCACGATTCAAAGTCGTCATAAAGATCATAGTCCCTACTTGTCCCTCGAGTTGCCTATGAATTGATCTTATGACGATAGTCCCTTCGAAATGCTAAGGTATCCTTACTTGTTGCCTTCAGAGACCATTTCGTCCCTTCGAACGTCCCTTTACAACTCCAACGATGGTGCTACCTATTCCTTAATAATAGGATAGCGCTGTCTAAAGGAAAACGAACAAACTTTGTTTTGAGTAGGTAGATTAGTTCCTAGGTACTTTCTCAAACAAAACTTTTCACACAAACAGTTTTCAAATTAATTTTTTAAACTACTTCGTCACACTCTTGAGGACTGATACGAGATTCATCACGAAGTAAAACCTTTTCAAAACAAACACACACAAGCAATTTCAAAATGAGAAAGTACCTAAGAGCCCGTGGAAAACCACAGATAGAAAGGGTGCTAACACCCTCCCTTTCTATAATCTACCCCTGTACTCAGAAACATCTCAAGAAAAGGTTTTTTCTGTTCTTTTTCCTTTTCCTTTGTTGGATAAAATAAAAGTCTGTGGCGACTCTTGCTTACCGCACATTTGTGAATACAAAACGCAAACCAATATTAACAGTCAGTTCTGCCACCGTATCATAAAACTTGCGACTCTTCTGGGGAATTAAATAAGTGGGTTATACCTTAGGATATAGGTCATTTTAAAATTTCTTTCTTGTTTTGCCTTGCCTGCTTTATATTCAAGGGTTTTGTTTGGGTATTATTAAATATCCTACACCCGGATCTGGGGACACTTTTTAGGTAAACAACAATAGATCGTGGAGATTGTACAACATAGATTGATATGGTTTAAGCGATGGCTGTGTTGGTGTGACACTTTGGTTGGTATCGGTATCCTTCGTGTGGAAACGAGGGGGATACGGGGCCGCCGCGTGGTGTAGTGAAGCACTAACGGACCTTAGAACCTTAGTTGAACAAACTTTGCCATTAGAAAGTAGTAAGATAGCTGGCCTCGGTATAAAGCTGAGGATTGGTTGATACTCGATGCTACACTCATTGTGATCATACTTTCGGGATATTTCGGCCGCAAGAAAAGATTGCTTGAGCTGAAACAATGCCCGATAAAGGATGATCAGTGATATTGAGAATCTTTAGAACCCGGTTACTTTTCTAAGACAGGTTTGAGACCAACTAAACTTCAAGAGGGTACTTACCTTTAACCTCATGCAAGCCCTTGAACCTAAGGTCTATTGTGTGTTTTTCTTACATGTGATTTATTCTGTTTGAACATGACATCATGCATCATAACATGGCATTCATTCTTATTATACTAACCATTTCAAGGACCAAGGGAATTTATCTTTGTTCTGTTTTGCAGATCATGGCTTCTGCTCGTAGAAACACTATCTGAATCAGCTTTGTGAAAATACCTTCCCAACTCAAGAAGCTAGTATCAAAGGTCCCTGAAACTTCTGCGTTCACTAAGAGACATGGTCGACTTCTCAGCCTAGTTACTTCAAACTTTGATGAAAAGATGATGAGTGTACTCTTTCAGTTCTTTGATCCCAAGCATCATTGCTTCACCTTTCTAGACTATCAGTTGGTTCCTACCATGGAAGAGCTCTCTCTGTTATTGGATATACCCATTCTTGAACAGTTTCCTTTCACAGGTTTGGAAGAAGTTCCTAAGCCAGAAGTCATTGCCTCAGCCTTGCATCTGAAACGAGCCAACGTGGTATCCAATTGGGAAACAAGAAGCGGAGTCAAGGGTTTTCTAGCCAAGTTCCTGATAGACAAGGCCCAACTGTTTTGGGATGATATGGATTTTCAGGCTTTTGAGGAGGTCTTGGCCCTTATAATCTATGGGTTAGTACTATTCCCTAATCCAGACTTATTCATAGATGTGAATGCTATCAAGATCTTCCTTTCTCGCAACCCTGTGCCTACCTTGCTTGGAGATATCTTGCACGCTTTCCATACTCGTACCATGAAGAGAAGAGGGATTCTCATGTGCTGCATGCCATTGCTGTCGAGGTGGTTTATTTCTCACCTCCCTAAGTCCATACTGAAGAATGAAGAAGGTTTGGGTTGGTCGCAAAGGATAATGTCACTCGCTCACACAAATATTCTCTGGTTTTCCCGACCTATGGGAGACACTGCTATTATTGACCGTTGTGGGGAGTACCCTAATGTCCCATTACTTGGCATCAGAGGGGACATAACCTACAATTCTTGTTTAGCTCTGCGACAATTTGGTTACGCTCGAAGGGATGGTCCCCATGAGTTACTTATCGAGGGCATTGTATTTAACTATGAGGATGATGTTCAAGGGTATCGCCAGAGGTTCACATGAGCTTAGAGCATGGTAAACCGATCTGGCGCCAAGGATTTGGGGCCAAAGGCTTCCATTCCTATGGAACCTTATCTCCAATGGGTACGAGCTCGCGCCCAGAAACTTATGATGCCCTATATGTTCGTTCTGCCAGTGATTGTGGAACCCACTACTGAAGGGGGTATTCCTTACGCGATTCTCCATCCTGATATGCCCACTAATCTTAGAGAATTACGAAGATCTTGGATTCAGTTGAAGAAAGAGCGGGATACTTACAGGGACCAGTTCTATGCCCATGAGGGGAAGGTTTTAGAGATCACAAAGCATCTCCATGAGGAAAGAGGACTTAATGTCTATCTCGGCACGAAGAGGAAGCATCCATGGGAATTTTGATTTTTTCTAGTTTTTAGAATTGTTTTTAATTGTAACGCCTAAAAGGAAATTGAACTTTGAATTCTACTAATAAAATTTTTCTTTCATTTTGGTTCACAAATTTAAATTTCCCAAATTCCTTGAAATCATGGCATACGCATCCCATTCATAGCATTGCATGAACAGGTACCATTACAGGTTTCTCATCTTCTTCGCTGTTTATTTCAGCAGAAATGTCTTCCGAACAAAGCATCAAGGATCTTCAGGCACAAAATGCCCAGTTCCAGCAAATGTTCATAAATCTGGAAAAAGGGCAGGAGGATCTGAAAGCCCTCATCCTGAAGGAGAAAAAGAAAAAGAAAAAGGTTGTCGGTATTCTGAATATGGGCAAAAGGTTTAGGGGGCCGTTAAAGAAGTAAGTCGATCTGACCTCTTCATACAAAGAAGGGGAGAATCAAGAAGAAGAGACAAGGGAGAAGGACCTCAGTCCTGAAGTTTCTGACAATGATACCGACTACAATGATGAGCAGTATCCTCCTACCGAGGATAAATACAAGCAGTTGGAAGATTGTCTGAGTGCTATGGAAATCCAGAGAATACCCGGGTTGGATTTCGAAGAATTGGGATTGGTGTTGGGTTTGGTCATCCCGTAGAAGTTCAAGGCTCCAATTTTTGCAAAGTATGATGGGGTGTCTTTCCCAAAACTCCATCTCTGCTCTTACGTCAGAAAGATCCAGCCCCACACCGCCGATAGAAATTTGTGGGTTCACTTCTTTTAAGAAAGTCTGCCAGGGACTCATCTTGAATGGTTCTACCAACTAGAGAGAGCCAATATCTGAATTGGGAAGATCTGGATGCTACTTTTTATAAGCAGTATTAATACAACACCGACCTTGCTCCTACTCGTACTCAACTCCAGAGTATGTCCATGGGTGCAAGTGAAGGCTTTAAGGACTATGCACAGAAGTGGAGAGACTTGGCTAGAAGAGTTCAACCCCTATTGTCTGATAGGGAGTTGGTCGATATGTTTCTGGGGACACTATCTGGTCCATTCTTTAATCATTTGATCGGCAGCTCGTCAGCTGGTTTCACCGAGCTGATCCTAACTGGAGAGAGAGTAGAAGCTGGAATCCAGAGCGGTAAAATACAAAAGGATGCCTCTTCGATTTCAATAAAGAAGCCTTTTGCTGGTAAGAAAGAAGCCAGTGCCATCTATAGCCCGAGAGACCAAAACAGAGCTGAACACCATCAGACAGTAAGTGCCGTAATGATACATAGGCCTGCAGTTGCTCCACAATGCAACAATCAACAAAGGGTGGAAAGACCACAACGGCCGTTTACCCGAATCAATATGACGTTGGCTGAAGTTCTACCTCATCTGTTGAGATCCAACTTGGCGACCTTGAAAGAGGCTCCCAAGAATCCGAACACCATATCTCCCCAATATAATCCAAATGCTCAGCGTGCCTATCATTCTGAGAGTCCTGGCCACGATACCAACGACTGTTGGGCTCTAAGAAATAAGGTACATGATCTGATCGAAGCCAAGGAAATTGAGTTCAATGCTCCGGAAAAGCCCAATGTCATAACTGCTCCCATGCCCAAGCATGGTCATGGAGTTAATGTTGTTGATACCGACTTGTTTGTGACCTTGGTGGATGAAGTTTCTACTCTTCTTATGACGGTTAAGAAGAATTTTTAGTCAGCCGGTTTATTTCCGGGTTGTGGTGAAGGTTGCCACATGTGTTCATTTCTGCCTTCTGGTTTCCATTTGCTGAAGTCAGGTGTTCAGCGCCTGATGGACAGCAAAGAAATTTTGTTCGAGAAAACTTTGATTCCTATTGTTCCATCTGAAGACGTTGCTATTATAACCATTTCCTCCAATCCTTCCAAGGTATCCTTGAGAAGACCTGTTAGGATTACATCTGTTCCAAGAGTCGCTCCGCTAATAATAATTGTTCCTGGTCCTGTCCCGTATGCCTCGGACAAAGCTGTCCCCTGGCATTATGGTGCCGATGTGTACTATCATGGCATCAAACAAGATCTAAAAAATGAAGAGGCTGATTCTGATATTAGTAATATTGTCTGGACCAGCAAGGTCACCTGAAGTGGAAGGGTTTTCTCTCCCGAGATTTCCCCTAAGACTGTCAACAGGCCTATTGTCATTCCGTCTACTTTTCCCACTGGTACATCAACTACTGTTCTTGTTCTTACTCCAATTATTACCCCTGCCGACAAATCATCTGGTACCCACGGCAAAGAAGTTATTGGTGAGCCTTCTCGGACGGAGGCACCTAGAATAATTGTCGTGGAAGCCTCTAAGTAAGAGATAGAGGAAATACTGAAAATAATCAAAAAGAACGACTACAACATGGTCAAGCAGCTGGGGAAAACCCCCTCAAAGATATCCATGTTGTCTCTGCTATTGTGTTCTGAAGCCCATACGAAGGATTTGATTACATTCCTCAAGACTGCGTATGTGCCGCATGAGACCTCAACTGATCAATTCAAAGATTGTGTGGCTAGCCTGACTGTTGACAATGGACTGGGTTTTTCAGATGCGAACCTGACACCGAAAGGGAGAAAGCATAATGATGCTCTGCATGTCTCGATTGAGTGCAGGGGCACCACTATGGCTCATGTGCCGGTAGATACTGGGTCTTCGCTGAATGTTCTGCCTAAGAAGGCGTTGGATCGGTTAGACTGTGAGGGCTTGACCTTAAAACCTAGTAACATCGTGGTAAGGGCTTTTGATGGGTCAAAAAGAACGGTGCACGGGGAGGTAGACATCCCTGTCAAAGTAGGCTCTCAAACCTTTGAGTCCACCTTCTATGTAATGGACATCCGACCGTCATACTCCTGTTTGTTGGGTCATCCTTGGATCCATGAAGCTGGGGCAGTCACTTCTACACTGCACTAGATGCTAAAGTATCCAGTAAGAGGAAAGATTGTCACTGTGCATGGTGAGGAGGAGTATATGGTGAGCCACCTCAATTCCTTCAGGTATGTAGAGATGGACGGGGAATTCATAGAGACTCCTTGCCATAATTTTGAAGAGGTTCCCTAGATCTTGGCATTGGCTAAAACTACTACCAACAAACCTCCTCTGAAGATGGCTTCCCTCAAGGACGCCAGAGTCGTGGTTGAAGAAGGTGGGTGTACCAACTGGGGACAACTCCCTGATTTTACTCACAAAACTGACAAGTTTGGTTTGGGCTTTACTTCAGGAGCTCAAAGGGTTGTTCGACGCGCTCGGGCTGGAGGAAATCCCCTACACATAAGCAATTAGGGAATTAATGCCATTGAAGACAACGAGGAAGACTCAGACATTGACAGCTGGATCTACCCAACTACCAACGGTGGACCGAGTAACTAGACGGCTAGGGACTTTATACCAGTTTCTTTTATTTCGCAGTGATTGTCTTACTTGTTTTGAGATTTGTAATAAACAATTGAAACTCTACGACCTTGTGCCTTGCCCGAGGCACATTGGCTTTACTTGTGAGGGCTCTTCTTTGTCATTTCATATATCATTAATAAAGCATTGGACGTTCCTTGCATACAAATTTTACACTCTCTGTTTTTCTTTTCTGTTTTCACTTTATCAAAACAACTATGCTCTTACACACACTCACGTATCATACTGCAGATCTATATCCACTTTGGATCCCATTGATAGCAGCTCTGCTACTTCCAATTATGACTTCGAAAATCGAATCAACCAAGCCGAAGACGAAGGTGAGGATGATTGTGAGGTGCCTGGAGAACGTGATAGACTATTACAGCAGGAAGAAAGGGCTATACAACCTCATGAAGAGCCAGTTGAGACGATAAACCTGGGCACGGAGGTAGACAGAAAAGAAGTCAAGATCGGCGCAAATCTGGAAGTTAAGATCAAACAGTGGTTGATACGAATGTTGCACGACTATGTTGAGATCTTCGCATGGTTATATGAAGACATGCCGGGTTTAGACACTGATATTGTGGTTCATCGTCTTCCGACCAAAGAGGATTGTCCTCCGGTTAAGCAGAAGGTTCTTCGTATGCGCCCTGAAATGTCAGAAAAGATCAAGGCGGAAGTCATCAAACAGTTCGACACGGGGTTCTTAGCTGTCACCTCCTATCCATATTGGGTTGCTAACGTTGTTCCGGTACCTAAGAAAGATGGTAAGGTACGAATGTGCGTGGATTATAGAGATATGAACAGGGAAATCCCCAAGGATGACTTCCCTCTTCCTCACATTGATGTTCTGGTTGACAACACCGTGCAACACAAAATCTTCTCCTTCATGGATGGTTTCTCTGGCTACAACCAGATCCAGATGGCTCCTGAAGACATGGAGAAGACAACCTTCGTCACACAGTGGGGCACCTTCTGCTACAAGGTGATGCCTTTTGGGTTGAAGAATGTTGGGGCAACTTATCAGCGCGCCATGGTCGCTTTGTTCCATGATATGATTCACCATGAGATCGAAGTTTATGTTGATGACATGATAGCCAGGTCTCAAACTAAGGAAGAGCACCTTGATCATATATAAAAGTTGTTCGACAGTTTGAAGATATACAAGCTGAGGTTGAATCCGAACAAGTGCACCTTCGGGGTAAGGTCTGGTAAACTCCTGGGTTTCATTGTCAGTGACAAAGGCATCCAAGTAGATCTTGCAAAGGTAAAGGCCATACAAGAAATGCCAGCTCCCCGTACAGAGAAGGAAGTTAGAGGTTTCTTGGGACGCTTGAATTACATCGCCAGGTTCATTTCACATCTGAATGCTACTTGTGAGCCCATTTTCAAGCTTCTGAAGAAATATCAAGTGGTAAAGTGGAATGATGAATGCCAGACCACTTTCGAAAGAATTAAAGAATACCTTCAAGAACCGCCAATTCTGATGCCTCCAGTTGAAGGAAAACCTTTGATATTGTACTTAACGGTGCTAGACAATTCAATGGGGTGTGTGCTGGGGCAGCATGATGAGTCTGGTCGAAAAGAGCATGCAATATACTACCTTAGCAAAAAGTTTACCGACTGTGAGACACGATACTCACTGCTCGAGAAAACTTGCTGCACTTTGGCATGGGCTGATCGCCGACTAAGACAGTATATGCTGACCCACACTACTTTGTTGATATCTAAGATGGATCCAATCAAATACATCTTTGAGAAACCCGCTCTCTCCGGAAGAATAACAAGATGGCAGATGATCTTAACTGAGTACGATATACAATATACAACCCATAAAGCAATCAAAGGGAGTGTATTGGCTGATCATTTGGCTCATCAGGCCGTGGTTGACTACCAGTCCATGAATTTTAAGTTCCCGGATGAGAATATTATGTTGGTGACGGACTACAAAGAACCTGGACCGGATGAAGGAGCCAAAGAGGGATCCCGATGGACCACGGTTTTTGACGGAGCTTCGAACGCACTCGGTAACAACATTGGTGCAGTAATCATATCTCCTGAGGGCTGTCATACTCCTTTCACTGCCCGGCTCTTTTTCAACTGCACTAACAACATGGCGGAGTATGAAGCTTGTATCATGGGTCTCAAGGCCGCTATTGACCTCAGGATCAAGTTCTTGGACGTTTTCGGGGATTCAGCCTTGGTAATAAGTCTGATCAAAGGCGAATGGGATACGAAGCATCCGAATATCATCCCATACAAAGAGTACGTGTTGACGTTGCTCCCACACTTTGAGGAGGTAAATTTTGAACATTTCCCACGAGAGGAGAACCAGTTAGCGGACGCGCTAGCTACCATGTCTTCTATGTTCAATGTTGTGAGATTGATACTGATGAGGTGGCAGACAAACCCTGGTTTCACGAGGTCAAAAGGTATCTAAAGACTCAAGAGTATCCCGAAGGGGCTTCTGTCAATGATAAAAAGTTTCTGAGAAGATTCGCTGTGAAATTATTCCTCAGTAACAAAATTCTCTACAAGCGGAATCATGACTCCACATTACTACGATGTGTAGACAAGAGCGAAGCATAGAGGATCATGACAGATCTACATGAAGGCACCTTCAAAACCTATTCCAGTGGACACACCATGTCTAAGAAGATTCTACGGGCAGGATATTACTTGTCCACTATGGAAGCCGATTGTTATCAACATTCTCGAACTTGTCATAAGTGCCAAATCTATGCTGATAAGGTGCATGTGCCTCCGGTCCCCTTAAACGTCTTGACAGCTCCGTGGCCCTTTGCAATGTGGGGCATCGACATGATCAGAGAAATTAGGCCTACTTCTTCTAATGGACATCGCTTCATCTTAGTGGCCATTGATTACTTCACGAAATGGGTTGAGGCGGCCTCCTTTGCTACTGTAACCAAGAGCGTTGTGGCGCGGTTTATCTGACATAATCTGATCTGTCGGTATGATGTGCAAGAGATAATTATTACTGACAATGGTACAAATCACAACAACACGATGATCACCGAGCTCTGTAAACAATTCAAGATACAACATCATAACTTTTCTCCTTATCGGCCAAAGATGAATGGCGTTGTTGAAGCGGCTAACAAGAACATCAAGAAAATTGTACAGAAGATGACAGTGACATACAAAAACTGGCATGAGACGTTACCATTTGATCTTCATGGATACCGTACCTCAGCGTAGATGTTGATAAGGGCAACACCCTACTCTCTGGTATATGGCATGGAGACAGTCCTACCCATAGAAGTCTAGATACCTTCTCTCAGGATTGTGAAGGACGCGTGTTTGAACGAAGACGACTGGATCCAAACTCGACTTGATCAGCTAAATCTAATCGATGAGAAAAGACTTACTGCTATCTGTCATGGTCAGACGTATCAAAAGAGAATGATCAAGGCTTTTAACAAGAAAGTTAGACGTCAAGAATATCAAGTCAGGGATCTAGTGATCAAGCGCATCATACTGCCGCAAGGTGATCCCAGGGGAAAATGGACTCCCACATATGAAGGGCCATTTGTGATTAAGAACATTTTCTCGGGTGAAGCTATGATTCTAACCACCATGGACGGTGACGAACTTCCTCACCCTATCAATACAGACATAGTGAAAAGATACTACGCCTAATCAAAAGACCCGCTAGGTCGACTAGCCTAGGCAAAAATAAGGGCTTCCCGACGAACCAAAAGGGTTCGGGAAAAAACAAGGGATGAAAACAAAAAAAATTTGTACACCCGGCAAGTCGAAAACCCGAAAAGGCGACTTGGGCAAAAAAGGGTATCCCGGTGGACTGAAAACCCGAAAGGGCAGTCCAGAAAAAAGTTAGGGATATAAAGCGTATCACTATGTCCCATTGGATTATCTTGCGACCAGACTTCAGTATCGACTATCAAGCTCGAATATCACCAATCAATCTGATCATTTTTCGGCCAAGTAGAAAAGTGATGAGACGCTCAAAGACATAAGGGCAATAACAGAGTTAGAACTCAAATAGATTGTTTCACATAGTTGTTTTCTTTTTTACAAATTTGTATAGCTTCTATTTTTATGGAGGCGTTCTCTTATTAGAGCGTCAGCCTCCTTGTACGAAAACGCCTATTACAGGCCAACTTTCAAAAATCAATACAAAATCATTTTCACAAGAAACTTTGAGTTTTTTATTTTCCTGTTTTGTTTTGCAAGAACGTCCAATGATTTATTCTTGAAATATGCATTTGAACATGATTGCTGCTCATAAACATTTACATAAGAAACAAAAAGACAATTACTCGTAATTCGAGAAACAGGGGCAAAAACAAGAAGTGCCAAACCCGACAGTTACTCTGCCCAACAGGTACTAGGATAGAGTCAGCTTTGGAGCATAATCATCAGTATATACACTCCTTACAGAGTAAAAATATCCAAAAGCATTGATGTCGGCTTTCCCAAGACAAGAAGTAATCTCCCCAGCCAGGGTCATCCAAAAACTTGATAGCTATATCTCCCAACCGAATTTCATAATCGCGAGCGGATCAGTAAACTTCATCCCCCAATAAGAGTTTATTTCTCTAGATACAGAAGCTCAATCCCCGACAGAGCTCATTACTTCAGCTACAAAAATCCACTTTCCAAGCTATTCCCCGCAGAGTTATCCTCGAACAGAATCTCTCTCTGACAGAATATTCAAAGAGCAAATATCCAGCATAGTCATTTCTATTCGCTATCCCCGGCAGAAGTAGAATAACCATAATTCTCCACAATAGTCAGGAATGCTATATTCTCCAGCAGCAATCAGGGATTTATTTTCCCAGACGCGGGCATACCCCGATAGCATTTCATGTACATACATCATGACATGCGCATACATATCATATACAACATAATCTCATTTATTTTGAGAACATCATCTCACCATGCATTTCATGCATCGCACATAATTAACCCTGTTATCTTTTCAGGAAAGACGATTAACTTCAACAAATCCAGCAGTTATCAGGTCACGTCTGCAGATGACTAATGAAAACTCAGTTCCCGAAATCAAAAAGGTCAACTAATCTACACTATCGCCTTGAAGTAACCCTACCATCCAATTTCCTTCCCATAAGCCCTACTATCAAGGCTTTCATCCCGAAGTAACCCTACGATCTAGGTTCCTTCTCATAGCCCTACTATCCAGGCTTTCATCCCGAAGTAACCCTACTATCCAGGTTCCTTCTCATAACCCTATTATCCAGGCTTTCATCCCTAAGTAACCATACCATCCAGGTTCCTTCTCATAGCCCTACTATCCAGGCTTTCATCCTGAAGTAACCCTACTATCCAAGTTCCTTCTCATAGCCCTACTATTCAGGCTTTCATCCCGAAGTAACCCTACTATCCAGGTTCCTTCTCATATCCCTACTATCCAGGCTTTCATCCCGAAGTAACCATACCATCCAGGTTCCTTCTCATAGCCCTACTATCGAGGCTTTCATCCCGAAGTAACCCTACCATCCAGGTTCCTTCTCATAGCCCTACTATCCAGGCTTTCATCCCGAAGTAATCCTACTATCCAGGTTCCTTCTTATAGCCCTACTATCCAGGCTTTCATTCCGAAGTAACCCTACCATCCAGGTTCCTTCTCATAGCCCTATTATCCAGGCTTTCATCTCGAAGTAACCCTACGACCTAGGTTCCTTCTCATAGCTCTACTATCCAGGCTCTCATTTAGAAGTAACCCTATAATCCAGGTTCCTTCTCATAGCCCTACTATCCAAGCTTTCATTTCAAATTAACCATACCATCCAGGTTCCTTCTCTTTTATCTCCAGACAACAGTTTACAACACTATAAGACCTGGACTCGAACAGACACGGTCGATTTCACAATTCCCCAGTAAGTCGTTATGAAGCCTGGACCCTGACCAATTAAGCAGTTCACTTCTGTCTCTTCAATCAGGAGTTAATCCCCCCAGTAGAGTAATGGACAACCGAAGCTCCTATACTCTATCTCCCAAGACACAAATCAACATTCTCCAGCAAAGTCCTCCCCAAACGGTAGGTACAGGAATTTGCACAAAGAAATCTTTCACGTAACCAATATCTTTTCTGGATGGCATCATGTAAGCCCACCTCCGACGATTCTCCTTCGCCTTCCAAATGGCATCTGTAAGCCCATTCCCGATATCACCAATCAGTATTACTTCATGCGAGTGCAAATTTCTGGGCACTCTAGTGTTCAATCATCTCCCACCTTCAGATCACGAAAGGCAGACCGGCCAATCTACATCCTCAGGTTTAAGAAGATTGAACAGGGGAAGCTATTGTACCCCAAATTTTTCCCTCTCATTTTACTTAACATATGTTCATTGAGATACTCAACTTGCTCCAAGATGCCCAAGAGTTGACCAGACAAACTCCCTCCTAAAGCAATGAACCTTCAATTAGGGTTCCCATTATCATAAATATGGGTGAACTCTAAAGGTATCATATGCTTTACATGGTCCTAATATGTTCTTAAGACCCCCCATGTCAAATTTCAAGCCTTGCACAAGAAGTTTGCTCAGTCAACTGCTCAGATGCTTGAGAATCAACTGTATTAGGTCAAAAGTCAATTGTGGCCCACATACAGTCAAACTTCAAGATTTTTGGTCAACATCAACATTTTGAAATGATATTCATCATTTGATCAAGGGTTGATCATGATTCCCCAAGGAATGCTCCAACTCATCAAAACTCAAAAGTTGCTAAATTAGGGTTTCTGAGGAAACGTCAACCAAACTTTGACCAAGCATAACTTTCTCATACTTTATCAGAAATTTCTCATCCAAATATCATTTTGAAGGGAATCCAATTTCCTAAAACTCATCTTCATCCCTCAAGTTCAAGAAATGCACTCATGAAAAGATATAAATTTAGACATTATAGGTCCTTTTCAAAAGTCAACAAAAACACCTTTTGGGTCAAAGCTTCTTACATGAACATGGAAGATCCACTTAAGATGAAACCAAAAAGGTTGTTTAGGGGACATCCCAAGATTTCTAAAAAATCATAGAACACCTATCTAGGTTTAAAATTGAAGGAGATATGCATTGTCAAAGTTGGCCATTTTTGGAAAATTGCCAAAAGTCAAATGTGCCCAAAATTGCATATTTTGACAAGTGGGCCTAACTTTTTATGCTTGCACCTCACTTCCAACATGGTCCACGACCCAAACATCCTTCCACATGTTATTAGCTTTATTTTGATTTTTATCATTTAATAATCAAATTAAATCAAATAAATGATATAAAATATGGAAGGTTTGTTTTTTGATTTGATTTTGAATGAGATAAAACCCATTTATGCTGTTAAAACAGAATCAAATCGTGCAAGGTTGAAAAGAGAAGAAATCTCTACATTTGGAAAGATTGGATGCAAGAATTGAAATTCATTATTCTTCGGATTCATTCCAATTTTATTAACCTAATTGATTAACATACATATAGAAGATCATTCTAACCTTAGGGTAGAGGAATTTCGTGCGCAGCCTGCCTTCAAAGCAAGAAACAAAACTCAAAATTTTTGTTCAAAAGTGAGAGACCTATATTCTTCCACAAGCCAATTCAAGACGTGCTGAAGGTCAAATCGTGTTCCTGGGCATCCTCTGAAGCGATTGCAATCATCACCAAGTCTCCACAAGCACAGAAACATGTTGTATGATCATCGCGATTTGTCTTTCTTTCAAAAATCGATTATCATGATTCTTGCATCATAAACATGTTTTAATTGTATGGTTGTGCTTATTATTGTATTGTCAATGTATTGGATGGGTTTGATTGAAGTTTAAGTGCAGGAATAGACATTTGCCATGGCTAGGGTTCCAGAGCTCCAATTTGGGGAACCCTAGTTAGAAGAAAAAATAGGCGAAATTAAGGGCCTCTTCATGTGCAGGGACTAATTTACAATCAATCCATGGCGTTGGATGGGATTTATATTGCCTGGGTTGTATGTTTTGATGTTTGCAGGTTTGTAGCCACGCTTAAAAACCGTCACTATAGCCTATAGTGACGAGTTTGGCTGTAGGTAAAAGTTCCCTCTAAGACAACAGTCCCTGGGGAAGAGGATGAGGGCGTGTCAGTGCATGAGTGGACGATTTGAAATTCGTGTGTTTTCTTAGGCCAAGTTTTCAGTTTGTATTATATTTATTTTGTTTGATTATATTCATGACTAACGAGCTAGCGCAGATGGCAAGGGAAGAAGGCATGTGAGAGGGAGGACCTGGGTTCGATCCCAGGTCCAGACCTTTTGCATTTTCTGAAATAACATTTCCAAATCCGGTGTGCATCATGTTCTGAAGGCCACCATGCACTCTCTGATCTCGTCCCTTGGATTAATCTCCATCGCAGATCCAATGCGCAGTATACGCTAGTCCACCGCGAGCCTTCAGAAGCTGGTCCCACTGGATCAGGCGTCAGTCTGGGCCAGCTTTGGGCCTAACAAGCAATTTGGCAGCACACCCCCTTCTCTCTTCCAACTGCAGGCCCAACTTCTTACTTTTTTTTATTATTTTATTTTAATTCTTTGTCTTTTGTTTATTAGTTATGTCTTTTTTAAATAACACCAAAAATTATTTTTTTCATTTAATCAAAAATCACCATAAACATCCAAAATCTTTTTCATAAAAAAATATTTTATTAATTAATTAGTTTAATTAAATGAGGCTAATTTGATATATTTTTACTATAATTCAAAATAATTAGATTTAGGGTTTAATTTTATACTTAACCTAATTTTTCCTTAAAAATAACATAAATATTTTCTCAATTTAGATTTTTAGGTCGTCTAATTATTTCTCGCATTTGATTTACTGCGCGTTTTAATTTCCCCTTTTTATTATTATTTGTAACTGCTACGAGTTTGTAATAGATGTAAATAGGATTTAAATTCCGCATTTTATTTTCAGTCAAAATAATTATGTATTTGCCCAAAGCCGTATAATAGTTAGGACTCTAATTTCTCGCATTTTAATTTCCGCAAATTATAAACTGCCTAGATGTATGTATAAGATTGTATGGAAAGACAAACTGAAATTAAAACAGTAGAAAACCCTAATTGTGCAAAGATAATTAACCGAAAAAATAAACTTGCACATATTCACTCCTAGGGTTTACTCCACTCGATTGCCTCGGAAATAATGGTCGTGTCCCTTGAACGTAGGGATGCCTTAGCAATGACCTACGATTCAAAGTCGTCATAAAGATCATAGTCCCTACTTTTCCCTCAAGTTGCCTATGAATTGATCTTATGACGATAATCCCTTCGAAATGCTAATGTATCCTTACTTATTGCCTTCAGAGACCATTTTGTCCCTTCGAATATCCCTTTACAACTCCAACGACGGTGCTACCTATTCCTTAATAATAGGATAGCGCTGTCTAAAGGAAAACAAACAGACTTTTTTTTGAGTAGGTAGATTAGTTCCTAGGTACTTGCTCAAACAAAACTTTTCACACAAACACTTTTCAAAACAATTTTTTAAACTACTTCGTCACACTCTTGAGGACTGATACGATAGTTATCACAAAGTAAAACCTTTTCAAAACAAACACACACAAGCAATTTTAAAATGAGCAAGTGCCTAAGAGCCCGTGGAAAACCACGGATAGAAAGGGTGCTAACACCTTCCCTTTCTATAATCTACCCCCGTACTCAGAAACATCTCGAAAAAAGGTTTTTTCTGTTCTTTTTCCTTTTCCTTTGTTGGATAAAATAAAAGTCGGTGGCGACTCTTACTTACTGCACATTTGCGAATACAAAACATAAACCAGTATTAACAGTCGGTTCTACCACCGTATCACAGTATGGATGCGGTACTCCCAATCAAAGTGGAAATTCCTTCATTAAGGTTTCTGATGGATACTAAGCTTGATGAAGCTGAATGGATTCAAACAAGGCTCGACCAACTCAATCTCATCAAAGAGAAGTGCCTAGCAACCTTTTGTCATGGTCAGTTATATCAACAACGTCTCAAGAGAGCATTTGATAAGAATATTCGACCTCGAGAGTTCCACACAGGTGACCTGGTATTAAGAAAGATTCTCACAATTCACTTTGATCCAAGAGGCAAATGGACTCCCAACTATGAGGGGTCGTACATCGTGAAGAAAGCTTTCTCAGGAGGTGCTCTAATCCTGACAGACATGGATGGGGAAGTCGTTCCACTTCCATTCAATTCAGACTCAATCAAAAAATACTACGCATAAAAAGACCCGCTAAGTCGAAAACCTGAAAGGGAGGCTTATGCAAAAGTTAGGGCTAAAAAAAGAAGAAAAAAAACAAAAAAGAGAATAACCCGCTAAGTCGAAAACCCGAAAGGGAAACTTAGGAAAAATGGGTGTCCCGGTGGATTGAAAACCCGAAAGGGCGATCCAGGAAAAAATTAGGGACAAAAAGTTAGACCACAGTCTGAAAACTCTTCACGAATAACAAGTACACCCTCCCAACACTGGATGGATCAACTCAACTATTTTCTTTCGGAAGCACAATGCTAGGACGATCCAGAATATGGGAAATATAACAATATCATTTTTAATGGAAGTTCGAGATTTTCTTATTGCCATTTTGCCTGTTGTATTTTGTCTTTTCTTCGCAACTTCCTCATTTAGGAGTTGTTTCCGTGTACGAATGCCTATTCACAGGACAAACTCATTAATAAAAATTTGCCCTTCCATCAAAAAGTCTTTGTTATGTCCTTTTTACTTTATTTTTTGTATGCGAATTGTGATTTAAATTCTTTATTAAGCATTGCATTAAAAATAATAAGGCAATAATAATCACAAGCTAAGATGTGAAACACGACATTACATGGATATAAATGCATCCCAAGGGAATGCCATGGCGTTCAAGTGTTGTTTTTCTATGCAGGTAGCAAGTCATAACGATCACCTCAACCAAGCTTTCATCCTCGTCACCTCTTTACAGATGGTTGGGCACCATATTCTCTAACACCGAGAAACTTGGGGCATTTTATGAGATCCATGTTGTTGTACCCAAAAATTTACCCTTCCATTTTTACTCAAGACATGCTCATTAAGGTTCCCAATTGCTCAAGGATGACCAAGAATTGACCAGACAACTTCTCCTCCTAAGCAATAAACCTCTAATTAGGGTTTCACTTTTCACCAGGATTTGTGAGCTCCAAAGGTATCAAATGTTTTCCATGGTCCTAATATGTCTTCAAGATTGTCCATGCCAAATTTCATGCCCTGCACAACAAGTTTTCTCAGTCAACTGCTCAAATGCTTGAAAATCAACTATACTAGGTCAAAAGTCAACTGTGGCCTATATACAGTCAAACTTCAATATTTTTTGTCAACATAAACATTTTGAAGTGATATCCATCATTTGATCAAGGGTTGATCATGATTCCTCAAGAAATGCTCCTAATTCATCAAAAGTCAAAATTGCTAATTAGGGTTTTTATAGGAAAAGTCAACAAAACTTTGACCAGCCATAACTTTCTCATACTTTAACAGAAATTTTTCCACGAAGGCTCATTTTGAAGAGAATCCAATTACCTATAACTTATCTTCATGCCTCAAGTTCAAGAAATGCACCATTGGAAATATACAAGTTCATACATTACAAGTCACTTTTAAAAAGTCAACAAAAGACACTTTTTTCCAAGACCATTTACATCAAGATAATTTCTCCAAATGAAAAAATAGTAAACATAGAGGTTGTAGGGAGCATCTTGATATTTCTAAAAAGTCAAAGATCATCTCCAAAAGATAAAAATTGAGCAAGTTATGGCTTGTACAAGTTGGGAAATTTTTAAGAAAGTGCATGAAGTGAAAATTGAGAAATATTGAACTTGTGGACTAACGGGCCTAGGTTTTAAGGTTTGAACGTGTTTAAAACATGATTAAGAACCCCTAAACCGATACATGCATTATTTTAATTTTTATTTCATTTATTTTTGTTTTTATTCATTTAAACTCAAATTAAATCAAATAAAATGCAAGATTAATGCACAAGGCATGTAAGGCTTAAGATTTGAATTTCTTGGGGTCCAAATAGCTCATAGCAAGCTGTCAAAATCGTGACAACCAAGAAAATATCATTAAGACAATATTTTCACAAGTTTGGAAAGTTTTTCAAATGAATTTTAAAACAAATCATGCAATTGATGCCATGAGATTTCTTCCATTATTTTTGACTTAAATTCCTCCTCTATATAAACACAACACCCTCATACACTAGAGAGCACGAATTTGGCTGCTCAAGAACACTCTCCAAAAACCTCAAATTTTGTCAAAACTAGGGCAAAGTCAAAACAAAGATCCAGCCACTTTCAGTCCAAGCCATCAATTACAAATCATTCCGGAGGTATCTAAGGGTAAGAATATGTCAAAAGTCATGGCCATTGATGCTTGAAACAAGCATACTCATCTTCTTCGATTTTCTTTTCTTTCAAACATTCATATAATTAATTTCATGCATTGCTAATGTTTATTAACTGCCCAAATGAGTTCCTGTTGTTATGTAGAACAGGTTTGAATCACAAACAATAGCTTGGCTTGGTGGATGAGGCACCTGACTATGACCCAAGGGGAATGGGTTCAACACCCACCCCATGCATTTTTCACTTTTTTGACTATTTTCTTTTCTAACCCTTTTCGTTTATTTAATTTTCACTTAATTTGTTTTCTATCATTGATTTAATTAACATATAAAATCATCAAATAAATCATTAAATATTAGTTTTAGGCTTTTAATTAATTAAAATAATTTTTTACATAAAAGTGGTTTTGATTTAATCAATATTGATTTTATTTCAAAATTAACTTGTAAATTAATCAGAGTTAGGTTTTTAATTATTAATTCACACTTTTATTATTTTCCAAACAAAATACTGAAAATATATTTTCTAACACTTAGAATCTTAGGTTTTAATAATTTTCTTAACATTTTTCTTATTTTTATTTCTATTCATTTGCTATTTATATTTATTAGACAAATTGTATAGGTCACATAATAATTGTAATATCCGTAGTTTAAATTCTCGCAGTTTCATTATTTACGTAACTACACCAAAGCCCTATAATAGCGTAGGAACTTTATTTCCCACCTTTATATTTCTTGTAAACTTGTATATATTTAACTGCTAGTAATTAGGCATGTATGGCAAGATCTAAAAAGAAACAGTAGAAAACCCTAATTTCAAGATAAATATAACTGAATTGAACGCACCTCTCACACTTGTACCTCTAGGTTAACCTCTCTCATTGCCTCGGAAAACAATGGTCATGTCCCTCGAATGTAGGGATACCATTAGCAAATACCCTCGGTATAAATCATCATAAAAGATCATAGTCCCTCGATGTCCCTCGAAGTTGCATACGGTATATGATCTTGTCCTTCGATGTTGCCTACGAATATATGATGACATCCCTTCGAATTGCTAAAGGTATCCCTACACATTGCCTTCAATGACCATAACGACGACCCTACGCCTGTCCCTCAAACATCCAACGATAGGGCTACCTACTCACTAATAGTAAGATAGCACTGTCTAAAGGAAAAGAGGAAAAGAACAAACCTTTTTGAGTAGGTAGATAGTTCTTAGATGCTTTCTCAAATAAAACAATTTTCCACACATACACTCTTTTCTAAAAAATATTTTCAAAGACACTTTGTATACATTCTCTACGACACGAGAAACATTATAAAGTTTGCCACACAAAGGCATTTTCAAAAATACTTTTCAAAAACACACAAAGCACAAGCAATTTTCAAAACATGAGCTAAGCATCTATAAGCCCGTGGAAAACCACAGATGGAAAGGGTGATAACACCTTCCCTTTCCATAATCTACCCCCTTACTCAGAAAATCTCGAAAAATGTCTTTTTTTGTTCTTTTCACCCTTTCCTTTGTTGGATAAAAGAAAAGTCGATGGTGACTCTTGCTTACCGCAACATTTACAAATACAAAATGCAAAACCAATATAAACAGTCGGTTCTGTCACCGTATCACACATGTCCCTACTCAGTCACCCACAAGAAATACAACATGTGAGGAAAGTTAAATCAAGCTACTCTTTCTCAGCAAGATTTAATCCCCAGTGAACTCGACAAGGCTATAACTCAATTCTCGAAGTTTCCAAGCACCAATCTATATTAGCATCTCAAGACAACGGGAAACGGATCCCAATGAGCCTAATATTTTGCACTCTACATACAATAATCATCACTGCATATTACACTGCATCCTCAAACGCACAGCATATCCATGGATCATCATGCCATACTTCAAAATGCGTATGAAGCATGAGCCAGATTCGGAACCTTGCATGAAATCCCCAAATGAATAAAACATTCCCACAAAGAATATCATCCTCATAATTCCCAGCCGACATCTGTCAGTACACTACCAACCAAAAATAAGTCGTGGTGCCAATACATTGCACTCCTCAATCTCAATACTCACTTTATATTTTCTAGGGTCGTAGGTTGTCCGTAGATCTTACCCTCATGTTATCTTTCTTGGGTCGTAGTTCGTCCGTAGATCTTACCCTCACGTATCTTTTCTAGGATCGTAGGTCGCCCGTAGACTTTACCCTCGCGTTATCTTTTTTAGGGTCGTAGGTCATCCGTAGATCTTACCCTCACGTTATCTCTTCTAGGGTTGTAGGCCGTCCGTAGATCTTACCCACATGTTATCTTATCTTGGTTTGTAGTTCGTCCATAGATCTTACCCTCATGTTATCTTTTTTAGGGTCGTAGGTCATCCGCAGATCTTACCTTCACTGTATCTTTTCTAGGGTTGTAGGTCGTTCGTAGACTTTACCCTCATTTTATCTTTTTAAGGTCATAGATAATTCATAGATCTTACCCCCATGTTATCTTTTTTAGGGCCGTAGGTCATCCGTAGATCTTACCCCCACTGTATCTTTTCTAGGGTCGTAGGTCGTCCATAGACTTTACCCTCACGTTATCTTTTTTAGGGTCGTAGGTCATCCGTAGATCTTACCCTCATGTTATCTCTTCTAGGGTTGTAGGTCGTCCGTAGATCTTACCCTCATGTCATCTTATCTTAGGTCGTAGGTCATCCGTAGATCTTACCCTCATGTTATCTTTTTTAGGGTCGTAGGTCATCTGTAGATCTTACCCTCACTGTATATTTTCTAGGGTCGTAGGTCGTTCGTAGACTTTACCCTCACGTTATCTTTTTTAGGGTCGTAGGTCGTCTGTAGATCTTACCCTCACGTTATCTCTTCTAGGGTTATAGGTCATTCGTAGATCTTACCCTCACGTTATCTTTTTAGGGTCGTAGGTCGTCCGTAGATCTTACCCTCATGTTATTATTTTTAAAGTTGTAGGTCATCTGTAGATCTTACCCTCACGTTATCTTTTCACGGGTCATAGGCCGTCCGTAGATCTTACCCTCATGTTATCTTTACTTGGGTCGTAGGTCGCTCACAGGTCTTACCCTCATGATCTCCTTTCTCTCGTGTCATAGATAATACTCCGATCTTTACCCGTTGTCTTTACCTTTCTTTTTGGGTCGTGAATCCCCCACGATAGATTCTCCGCTGTCGTCGAGTTCCACCCATCGTCTTTAAGTTATCATGTTGTTATTAATCCTACTTTCAGTCACCGCGACATCATCAACCATATCCTTTCAGTGACTTTAACGCCTACTTCCCTGAGAACCTTGTATTGACACCGTTACCCCAGTACAAGCTATCGTTATTCAACCACATTTACCCATCATGACCAGTTCACCCGTAAATTCATTTTTTCTCACCCCTCAGCAGACGTCACAAACAAATAACACTCACACCATCTCGCCAGGACAAATTTCAGGTCTTGATATTTAATCATCTTCTACCTTGAACTTTCGAAAGGCTGACGCCAATCTCACCTTCAAGTTTAAGACGATTAAATAGGGGAAGCTGTCATACCCCAAATTTGTCCTACCTTTTACTTTTGTCTGACTTAGGCTTTTCATATCATCTGCATACATTCTACTAGATTCATCTGCATAGTGCACATTCATCGGTTTAAAAGATTTAGTGCTCATGCAAGCTAGGGTTTTTTAGTGGTTTAAGGCTTCTACATTTAATACAGTTTATTTCTCTAGTTTCTCCTTTATCAGTGGATTGTGGGATTTGGTTTTGAAGTATGGTTATCGCAGATTTCTTTCTCATCAAGTTACGAGGCCATATCTCATTCAAATTCTTCATAACCTAGATTAGGGTTTATTTCCCTTTTGGTTTGTCAAGAGACTAGGGTTTTGGATCTCTGGTTATTGTGAAATGTTTCTTTCATCTACTTCAAAGACAACTTAAGATCAAGTGTATGTCTTCCTGCATGCTTAGGTTTTCTACATTGCTTCATTCGAAATCATGTTGAATTAGGGTTTTTCTACTTATCGTGATTGGGTTTGTAAACATGCATCAACTGAAATGCATTTGGTTAGGGATTTCATGTCAAAATATCTCCTCACACTTCAAGTTTTATTCTTGAAATCTTTAAGTCACCAATTCAAGAGTCTGAAGGTTAAATTGATGAACATGGAATCCTGACACAATAAATAATGTTGTAGGTTCATTGTAATCAATGCGTTCTTGTTTCCTCAAGTACTCGTCGTTCTAATGCAAGAAATTTTGGACTTAAATTTGAAAACAAGTTATGAATTTGGATTCATTCGAGTGATTGTTTTGAGATTAATTCATGTTTTATCCATTCATCACCATTCAATTTATACAAAGTCCACCTTGGTTCAAAGTTATTTTCAAAAGTGACTTGTATCAAGCATATTCATCATCAAAGGAATTTCAATTGCAATTTGTGATTTAAATATCATTCAAGTTTCAACCAAGATTCAAGATTTGTCCAATTTCCATACAACAAGTTCATCATTCATAAGTTCAAAGAGAAGACATTCAAGTTTCATATTCATTACATTTTTGGGCAATTTACAAAGCGAGTTACAAAGTTGAAACACAAGTTACAAATATCTTGTTTATAAAGAAAGAAATAATTGTTCTTCAAGTTTCTTTGCTTCATCTTTAAGCGGCTTATCCTCACTCCTTGCCATGACTTTTCCTCCAAGTCTTCAACCTTGCTTTGCCTTTCCTTTTCACCTTCCATCAACCCTCACATGAAAAAGAAACAAACAAGAGAAGGAGTTAGTTCAATCGTAACTTGAATAAGAAGTTTACAAGCAAATCTTTCTCTCTAAATCTCATCATTAGGGTTTGTATTTGGAATTAGATTTTAGGGATGTGAGTTCAATCATGCTTACTAGCAACAAAAGCCTTATACACTTGATTCACAATGAACCGGAATTTTGATTCAATCATGGGCTTTTTCTCCTATTTTGAAAATCATAAAAGTTTGAGTTTTGGTTCACAAAAGGAAAAGAAATTCACAAACATTGCCAACAATCTGCTTTGTAGAAAAACAAAGTCAGTCAAAATTCAGACCTGCTACCCTGCCTCTTTCTGTTAAAAAAACAGTCTCAACTGTCCAAATATATATGTCCAAAACTTGCAGCAACCAAAAGGCAAAACAGTAGCAACCAAAAGGCAAAACAGAAGCAACCAAAAGGAAAAACAGCAGCAAATAAAAGGAAAAACAACAACAACCAAAAGGCAAAACAACAGAAACAAAAAGCCATCAACAACATAAACCAACAAAACAAAACCGCAGCAACCGAAGAAATAGCAACAACCATCAAATACAGAAATTATTGAGAAAGAGTTCATAAAAATGCAGAAAGCTATCAAATAACCAAAACCCTAAGTGTATCATAATATTCCTAAACTAACAAACCTTTCAGAAATTATGAGAAAAGTAGAATAGCTATTCTGCATCATAGACAGAAAAAGAGGAAAAAAATAGGGTCTGAAAGATGTCACCCGAAACCTAACAGCCTACAAACTCTGCTACAACAATCCAAAGTTTCTACACAAATGGCTCAAAGCCATGCTCTAAACCAGTCCACCACAAAGCCAAACTGAACAGCCTGCAAACTCTGCTACAACAGTCTAAAGTCCTCCATATAACCAATTCATATTAGTCCAACAGTTGCACAAATATAGACATAACAAAAACTGACTCAAAAAAAGCAGACATCAGTACACCAAAATTGTTTAAGACCTCACTAACTTTTCCCCCTATTTTCCACCTCTCAGCTGTTATAAAAACACACAAAAAAACTCATAGAAAAAGATACTCCAATACACTCTCCCAATTTTGCGCAAACCTGATACATCATAAAAAACCTTCTTCAACCACCTTCAAATCTCTTCCAAATCCTTCGAACCTCGTCATTCAAACTTAATCCCTCACCACTTTATAAACCATGTCCTTGCACTCTCCACCCTCTACTCATACACCAACATTTCCATAACGACCTCTTCACTCCATAACTAACCAGTATACCAACAATCTGAGAAGAAAAATTCAACCCAAACCAGTATTACATTAATCGACAATACTCATTTTCAAGCCCTGCTCAAAACCTCACTTATTGAACTCCATGATATGCTCTCTTCACCGTTACAACTTATCCCTCTCTATAATCCTCAACCTTATTCAATAACTTCCTCAGAAACCGACCCTCACATATTACAACTTCTCTGCTCTACTTATCGCTCAAACATCATTTTCATAAACAAACTCATCCACACTCCATCAAAACCGAGACACACCAAATCACGCCCATAAACTTACTTCTGCAACATGAACACACTTAGAGCATAAAATAGATTTACGAAGCAGAAAGCGGAAGAAGGAGGTAAAAATAAGAAGAAGAAAGAATAACCAGGTTTATAACTTACCCCTATCGTCGAATTACCCTTTTCTTTTGCTTCATTTTTTGAATCTGATCTCCATGTGCGTTCGAAAATTATATGAGAATATTAATGAATGTGGGGACTACGGGTGTCGATCGGGATATAGGGCTTTAGTCGCTTGCTTTTATTTACACCTTTTCTACCGCGTTTGTGTCTGAAAAATCAGATTGAGATTCATTGTTATTGTTTGTTTATCGCATGAAAAATGATGATATGAGAACTGGTAAATCGATTTGAGAGATTAGATGAGAGTGAGACAGAAGTTCGAACATAGTGTTATTGTTGTAGCCGAATCAGAAGAGTGAAATTTTTATGGGAATGAGATTATTGAACGGTTGAGCCAAAAAGAAGCAGTGTTGTTGTGGTTGTTTCTTATAACCAATAATTGGAGCAAGAGGATTTGATTTCATGGTTTTAGTGTTAACAGAGAAAAAGAGGCGCTGGCTGTACGTTGCTAGGGTTTTTAACCCATACTCTTGAGTGGTTTGCTGGGTCTAGACCCTCTGACCCGGTCCTGACCAACATGTTTTCTTTATTTGCCTTGTTTTTGTTAATACCATGGCCTTGCTAATTTGTTCTGTCCTTAAGCCCATTATGAATTGATACACCATCACCCCATATTTTTTCTTCACACCTTCTTAGTAATTAGTTTAGTTTTTATTTATTTTTCTTAACTCTTTGGTTTTAACTACTTAGTTTAATTCTTAAATTAGTTTAACTCTCAAGTGTTTTTTTTATTAGTTAATTTTATTAATTGGATTAGTTTAATTTAATTTCTTTTAATCTTTGTGAGATTTTAGTATAGTTTTAGTTTAGTTAATCATTCTTAGTTACATTTCTTTGTTTGATAAGAATCACAAAAACATTAGCTTTGTATTTCTGTTATTTTGTTTTGTTTGATTGCTTGGTTAATTGTCGATAACACGTCCCCTTAAGTGATTCCATGAAGCGATTAAATTTATTTTGATTGTTTCATGTTGAATTAGACTTTAGAATCAACCTATGCATGATAACTAATTAGGTTAGAAACTTCCCTTTAAAACACTCAACTATAGGTCCCTTTGCATGACAACATTAGGGTAGAATTTCCCCTTAGACTTTTTCTTTTGCATTACATATTTCTTACTTAACAAAAACACTCAACAAATTAAAGATTTCTTCAAAAGGGCATGTTATCTTCGTTCTACCGCGATACAGGCTGTGCCTATTTCCATAATTCATCCGCTAACATCACCCACTAAAAAACACCAACAAACCAACATTTTCTATAGGAACTAAGGTGTTATGATTCCTTCATCGGATACGTAGGCAAAGGGTTGCAAGACCCTTACGAACGCACTAATAAAAAACCATTTTCTTTCCCCTTAACAAGTATGGTTATAGATAAACACACCCTTAGAAGCAAACAAACAAAATGGATCCTGTTGAGTACAACGGATGTGAGGGGTGCTAACACCTTCCCCTCACATAATTGACTTTCTTACCCTTTCTCTTGGTCGTAAGACCATCTTATCCATCCTCTTGTGTTTTTCTCGATATTTCCCCTTCCTTCAGGATAAATAAAGTTCGGTGGAGGCTCTGCATTTTCTGCCAGTAGCTTCAAACTTCCAAAAACATCGGATTATATCCCCAACGAGGTCTTCATCCTCAATATCTCAGTTTCACCCCGTACAAACATCTTGTCGATGTTAATCATTTGAATGGTTGAGTGTCTGCTCTTATTTGAAGTTCAGTTTTACCCTGGCGCAGTTTCCTTGGGTTTAGTCTTTATTACCCTCGTTGGTTTGTTCTAATGTCTATTGATGTACCTTTTGAATACCAGTTCCATCCTGATATTCATTTTTCAGCAGGTTTTTAGTAGTACGCCTTAATCACCTTGCTTTGGGTCGAGTTTTGAGTTTTGTCTCCTCACCCGCGCATGAAATCCAGTTTTCGTTCTGGTACTCATCTAGTTTAGTTTTTATCTAACTAGTCATAATGAGTCGAGTGTCATCTCGTTTTGTTTTCATACCTTGGACTTCCATCAGTGTTTGGTTACTGAATCCTTTATCGGTTTTCGTTTACCAAGTCTTTTTGCAGTGTTCGCTTAACTGTGTCCTTGGTTGAAATCAGTCTCCTTTGTTCCTTGGATTTCTTCTATCAGTTTTCATTTATTGTTTATCCATTGGTATGAGACTAGCAAGTGCTCTGAGAAACGTGTGCTCTCATCACTTTGCTTTGGGTCGAGTTTTGATCTCGTCGTCTATGCCTGAAATATAGCTTGTTTTTCCCTGGTACTCATCTAATTAGTTTTGTCTAATTAGTTATTATGAGTTGAGTTTCGTCTCATTTTGTTTCTTTCCCTGGACTCTTCTATCAGTGTTCATTTACCGTGTCCTTGGTCGAAACCCCTATCTTACTCTTTGGACGTCTATCCGTTTTTGATTACTGAACCTTTGACAACGTTTGTTTATTGTATTACGACTTTCGTTTGCTGTGTCCATCGACTTTATATGTCTCTTTTATACTTATTCGGGTCTTAGTTAGTTTTTGTTTACTGTTTACCCGTGGTTAGAGACCAGCAGGTTCTCTGAGAAACATCCACTCTCAACACTTTTCTATGGGTCGAGTTTTGCCTCCTTACCTGTGCGTGAAATCCAGTTTGTTTTGCCCTGGTACTCGTTTCTAGAAAGTTTTGATCTTCTAGTATTGTCGAGTCGAGTTTTATCTCATTTGATGTTATTCCTTGGATATTTATCCATTTTTGTTACTAAGCCTTTAACAATGTTTGATTACTGTACTTCAGCTTTCGTTTGCTGTATCCTTGGTTGACCGGTCTCTTTTAAGACTAGCAGGTGCTCCTAGAATCACGCACTCTAGCCACTTTGCCCCGTGTACTTTTCCGGAATTTAGCTTTGCCTATACTCTGTGTTTGAGTCTTATCTCACCCCTTTTATGGTCCGGTTTTATCCTGACACATTATTCTGAAGTTTAGTTTCATCTACTCTTCTAAGTTTGAGTTTTGTCTCAACTTTATTAAAGATTGCATTGCAGCTTCATTCTAACACGTGTCTTTGGGAGGCCAATTTTCATTAGACCCTCCGCTTGCTAAATCCAATTTCATTTGGTACCTTCCAAGTCCCACGCCTGCTGTCTTCAGCAGGTTTTGTTTCTTTTTTTCAAGAGCGTAAATTTTCGGGTTCTTTCGTATTCAATCATCTTCAACTCTGAATGCTCAAAAGCTATCACTTTTCTCCCTTATCATGTTTAATAAGGTTGAATAAGGGAAGCTGTTGTACCCCAAAATTTTCCCTCTTGATTTAGGCTTATGTTTCATTATTATTGCATTGCATTCATTCATTGTGATGGGACCAAAGTACTTTGGTTATCAAGTCCTCCTCAAGCTTTGGGAGTTAATTGTATTGAAAAGTTGCTCAAAGAGAGCCTTATCATCTTAACCTCTGGATCTTTCAAGTCCCAAGGATATCTCATGTCTCAAGATATCTCATTTGTCTCATTGGTCTATCAAGAGTTGAAATATTGTAAAGATTTGAGGAGGAATCCATTTGTCTCCTCCATTTGATGAAATTAGGGTTTTGACCCATTGTGTGACTTGAAGCTTGTCCAAGCCAATTTCTTGATGCATTATCTTCTTATTATCATTTGAGGCAACTTTGTTTAAATAATTGCTCAAGAAGGTCTAGTGGAATTAGGGTTCCGAAGCTTGAGCATCATCCTCCTATACAGATGACCAAATCAAGGTTTTGGATTTAATCAAGAATTCTTCAACTTTTTGATTCAAATTTTATTCCATGTGTTTCTATATGGTGTTTATCATCTATTATTAGAATATTATCCATTAATTTGGATTGGAAGAGGTTCAATTGATCACAAGGGGCAAAACAGTCATTTTGACCAAAAGTCAACCAAAGTCAAAGTTGACAAGTGGACTTTTGGTCAACCATCAATTCGAACATCCTATTTTCATATTTCATGATCACCGGTGTCATTTAATCAAGGTAAATTATTGAATTGGAGTTAACTTGTTGAAGAAGTTATTTGATTATTTAAATATTTCCCAAGTCCCTATAGTACATAAATTTCACCATTCATAACTTGAGCAATTTTTATTCAAATGAAGCAAATTTTACATGCTTGGAAAGCTTGGAGAAAATCCTACAAGTTTTTCAATGTGGGTTTCAATCCCAAAAGTGAATCATTTGAGAGATATTGAGCTTAGAAGGTGAAGGCACAAAGTTGTCAAAGTAACAACAAGTCATGCGCATGCCAGGCTAAGCATTTCTACAAGCAGGTGGTGTGCCATTTTCAGGAGGGAATTTCTTTTGATTCAAGCATCAATTGAAAAATTGGAAAGAAGCATGTTGAATATTGTTATATGATTTTCATTTAGCTTTTTGAATCACATCAATTGGGCTATTATTGAGGAAGATATAGTTAATCAAAGTGAAGACCTCAATGTTGCAATTCTGAAAATCCATGCATGCCCATGCACGCAGGCACACCATGACCTGCCAGACTTCTGTTTTTCCAAACTTCTCATTGAACAATCTCTCACTTCCAAGCATCAATTTCAACAATTCAAAATCCTATGATGTTCTTAATTGAAGGAGCTTTGGAAAGGCCTCTCAAGCTCCAAAAATGCACGAGCCATTTTGGAAAATGATGAACCATAAGCGAGCTGGTCATGGAGTATTCATGTTTGCCATGCCAGGACAATTTTTGTGCATAATTCGATTTTTGTTTTCCATTTAATGTTTAAGGCACATGCTATGCACACACACTCACTTATTTTCTTTACCTCAATTAGTCAAACGAATAAAATACCCCACCACTCTCATATTTTTGTGACCTGCCATTTTTGGCAAATTATTTCTTTTCAAAATTTCATCCCTATGCGCTAACTATTCCAACTCATTACTCCCTAAGGATTCATTCATTTTTTACACATTTGGAGGTCACCAAATCGCAACTCAAGTGACACCAATTTCAAACAAAATGCAACATATAACACCAAGGAAAAATATTCTCTAACTTCTTTAGGTTACTTACTAGTCTTGTGAATTTTATTTCAATTTCATTTTGTGTTCTTGACCTCTTTTGAAAATTGAGCATTAATGGTGTGATTTTGTTGACTTTTGCTTGCTTAGGTAACAATTTAGGGTTTATTGACTGATCTCCCTTGACTTCTAAGTCAATTTCTGTTTATATTAGGATAGTATGATATCTTAGGGCCTTATAATTAATTTTTCTTAATTTTAGGAGTTGATTTGGTATTTTTACCAATTAATCAAGCTAGGATTTCCAATTAGAGGCTTACCTAGGCTAGACTAACTTATATTATTAATTTTTCAACTTGAACCTTGCTAATTTTGTATTGAGCTTAATGTTCATGAATTGTTGATGTCTTATAAACCTTGAAATGTTTTTGTCTTATTTTTACAAGTCTTGTTCCTATTTTTGATTCAATCATCTTTCTCATGTATGCTTTTATGCTCTTTTGAATTAGAGGTAGAGGGAATTCACTTGTTCAACCCATGAAGGATTAAATACTTTTATTTTTATCTTACTCACTACTGTTTTAGAGGCTTGAGTTAATCAAAGAACCATTCAAGATCCCATAACTTGCCTATTTTTGTTTGATATTTATTTGTGACCATGATTTAAGAGGTAGCTTTTGTTCACCACTTTTTGTGTATCATTTGGATCCATTTTGATTTTAATCTTTTGTGATTATGAATTTTTAAGGTTTGCTTATTATCATACAAAGCTACTTTGATCCTTGATTGGCATTTCATTGCTCATTCAACACGGTGGAACAAGGGGAGCTATATTTACCCCTTGCATTTGGTTTTGAATTTTTAGTTGTTGATGTTTTCTTCTTATGATTGTAAAAGTTGTCCCAACCTTGTACCTTAACTCTGGTTGTTACCCATAAAGTCTAAGGACATTGATTTTAAATTACTTTGATCACTTTGCTTATATAGCTTAAGGGACTACATTTCTTCAATGTCATGACACTTAAGTGTGTTATCTTGTTAACATTTCTTAAGGTTTTAGATTCATGACTAGTATCTTATGGGTGTTTTATCATCACCCAAGAACAAATAAGATGATTTATTACTTTCATTTGGTCTTTATCAACTTCATTTCATCTAAGATAAAATGCTTTTACTTTCTTTTTAGATGATTTTGCTCATCAATTAGGTGACTTTGTTTATGTATGAAGTCTCAACTTCTACTTGGTTACTCTTGAGCCTCATCTTTAGATAACCAATCATATAAGTCATACATTCCATGATTATCCAATCATGCTCTCTTTGTTTAAATCCATGTTTGCTCAATGTAAACTTGTTTGTTTGTTTCTTTTCAACACTTACCTTTTATATGATGCATGTGTGACTTTTCTTACATGGCTTACAATATTTGAATGTGAACTCTAGATATTGGTTTGCTACTGACTTGTATGATAGGATAATCCCCTAACCATGTTCATCCTTCACTTACCCTTTCCTCGTACCTCTTTCACTCTTAGAGTTAGTTTAGGGTTGATTTTGAGCCTAGTTTTATGATTATACCGAAGATTATTCTAGTAGGTTCTTGTTGGTGCTTCAATAGTTTTTAGGATACACTAACCTTTTATATTTACTTCTGATCTCATCTTCACTTAACTTGTCTTGCCTTGATCATTTAGCCATTTACCTAGGCGCACTTCACTACACTGTTTTTCCAGATACTAGTTCAATTGCCACAGAATTTGTACTACGCTTTAAAATGACTAACTGGGTGTATTCTTAGACATGATAAATGATAAATGTATAACATGTTTATATTCACATTTTATCTTACCTTTGTTAATAATAATCATTTTATTGAGTCGTGCAAGGTATTTCATGAGCTTTCATTGCTTTGTATTCCACTTCATTTGTGGGATACAAACTTTGCTTTTGAGGCAATCTATCTTGTTTCCCACATCCTTGGGATATATATACTTTCACTATTGCGTGCTTTGTCTATTTGAATTACCTTGAAGAATATTTGTTTGGTTGTGTCCGCTACACACCATTTGTGATTTATTTTCACATTGAGGATTTGATGCTTATGTCTGACGATACAATTTCTAACTTGTTTCTTTGTTGATGCTAGATCGTTCTAAGATCTCCAGGTTTCATTACTACTTAGTTGTTTATTTGCGTATTATATTTTTTTGGTACTTTCTTATCCGATTTTCCCTTTTCACTCATTTTACTGCTTACTTAGGATTGGGAGTCCGTGCCACTTGGCAGGCAATTCTAGAAGTCCTCGCTAGGAGGCCATGTTTTTGTTTGTTTAAAGATTATGCCCACATCATATTGCAGATGATAAGTCCTTAAAAGGAGGCGAGCAAAGAGGGTTCGTAATCAACCCTCGCACATTCTAGTCTGTGTCGTTCCAATGCTCACTTTATACAAGTAGATGTTCTGAACACGTGCTCAAGATCTGAAAGAATTTAAGCCTTCAAAGGAAAGTTAAAAGGGTTCTTACAATTAGATCCCCATGCTTTCTTTAGCTCATGTTGAACAACGCTGATGCTTAGTGTACGCACACGCTATGTCTTTTATCCCAAATCTTTCTTTCCCTGGTAATTGATACCGCGGTTAAGGACCCCTTATATTCCCACAATATTATGGCTTGGTTGACTAAGGTAATTCACTCCCCTTGGATATGGCTTGACCCCTTGTATGATTCTTGGTTGCTTGTCTATGGCAGGACCTCCCCTTTTACTACTTGGCCTGCGCCCAATAGGTGTTTGATATTCGAGTGATGCTTGAGATTTTGATTGCTCTGAATGTTTTATCATCTGTTTGCTTGATTTTTGTCACAGGATCTGTGACATTTTATTTTCCATGCTCCCTTAGGATTACTCTTCGAGGCTAGTGGTAGAGCTAGACATTAAGATAGGAATCCATGTATGTTCACTTAGGTAAGTACTCCCCTTTCAAAACTCAACCATAGGGTCATCTTTGTGTGATTACACTAGGGATAGAGATTAGGATAGTCTCCCTTAGTTGTTTTCTCTTCTTTGCATATTGCATCTTAAAACGAAAAATTTCTTTTCTTGGCAAATCATACAATATCTCTAATGAACTTAAATCCTTCTTCAAGGTAAAAAATACAAACAATCTTAAATTCTTGCGTGCCTTTTGGCCCTGTTTTAACTTTGATAAGTTGATATCTTACTGTCCTTACCATGATATTTTACTATCTTTTTGTCGGTGCTTCGCCATCGCACATGTTTGTTATCCTACATGGATTTTCAATATCATTGTTAGGTGTGATGTTTTATCATCTAAATTGTAATGTTTTTCCATTCTTGCCATGATGCTTTGCTATCTTTGTGTTGATGTTTCACCATCACATATGTTTGTTATCCTACTTTGATTTTAAATATCATTATTAGGTGTGATGTTTTATCATCTAAGTTTTGATGTTTCATCATCTAAATTGTAATGTTTTGCCATTCTTGCCCTGATGCTTTGCTATCTTTGTGTCGATGTTTTGCGATCACACATGTTTGTTATCCTACTTTGATTTTCAATGTTATTGTTAGGTATGGTGTTTTATCATCTAAGTTTTGATGTGTTATCATCTTCGCCCTGATATTTTGTTATCTTTTTTTCGATGATTCACCATTGCATATGTTTGTTATCCTACTTTGATTTTCGATATCATTGTAAAGTGTGATGTTTTATCATCTTATCCGACATTTTTCTATCATGCTGATATGTTATCATCTTACCTGAGTTGGTGTTGCCATGTGATGTCTTATTGTCCCTGTTCTGATGTTTTATCATTGTTGTTGATGTTTTGTCATTCTATGTGATGTTTTTCCATATTGTTTATCACTTTTTTCTTTTTAACTAAAAAACACAAACCAACCAAAATATGTGAGACAAACTATGGCTGCTCTGATTCCTTAAAAGGGATACGTAGGCGGAGGTTTTTGTGGGTCCTAATCGAACATATCTTTAAATATTCCTTTCTTTTCCCCACACCTTCTTTTCCTTTTCTTTGCATGCATTCCATTTTCAGCTTTAAGCCTTAGACATAGATTTTGACCATATCCATTAGATTAGACAAAATGAGTGGATACCGTAGAGTACTACGGGAGTGTGGGGTGCTAATACCTTCCCCTTGCATAACAGACTCCCTTACTCGATCTCTCGGTTGCAAGACTGTGATTTCACCCTTTTTAGGTTTTCTCGATGTTTACCTTTCCCTTTAGGTGGGATAAAAGGCGTTCGATGGTGACTTCATTGATTTTATATCTGATGACGGTTTAGTCTGTTGTTTCAGTCGGCGACTCCACTGAGGATCGGGTTGACCAATTGTTGGTCCACCCCAGTGTCTATCCTAGCTTTTGTTTCTTTCTTTCTTTGGGTGATTTTTTTTGTTTTTCCCTTTCGTCTTTGTTTATGTGCTTTATTAGTGCGCTTTCATGAATTGCATTTTGTTGTCTCCTATACTCTAGATCCTGTTGTTGTGTTTGTTTCTTTGTTGGGTGGGATGTTACTTCTTGAGGTAAAAGGCTTAATACCTAGGCCAAAGTTGTGAACTCATAGGAAACCTAGGAATATAGTGGGGACATGGAGGCTATAGGACATGGTCCGATTAGTGTAGTCATGTCATATACCATGCTCGGATGAGGTTCAAGTGAAGGTATTTTCATCATGCACGTATGTGTTGCGATGATTTTACTTTCAGGAGGACTTATGATTTTCGAGTTACTCTTGCCTTACCCTGACCTAGTCTTCACCCATGAGCGGGAGGGATGGTTTCTTACAGGTATAGTTGGTGATTTTGGTTATGTTTGTGACACTATTTATGAAAGTGATTATGGTTTTGTTAGTAACTATTATTGGCGATTGTTCCGAACCTTTGGACCTGTGACTCTACACAATTGTACAACAGTATCCAGTCTATGAGAAACCTGGTCCTATTATGTTGCATCATATCATATTTACTTTCAAAAAAAATATAAATAATGATGTACACAAATGATTAACCTGCATATACGTTGTCATTTCCAGGATTTTCCAGAGTTTACTTTTCCTCCAAGAATGGCAAACAAAGCTGATTCTGTCATAAAGACCAAGAGGGATAATTTCAGCTACTAGTTCCATCCAAGTGTTTGGCCTTCTTTTGAAGAGCTCATGTATCTTATGAATGGTTAACAAATGGGTATTTTTGGTGAAAGATATGGGAATCTCCTATCTTATTAGATGCCCGGGTTGATGACAAGGTTGTCCAGACTTTGTTACAGTTTTATGATCTGGAGTTACATTGTTTCATATTTCAGGATTTCCAGTTGGCACCTACTCTTGAGGAGTATTCACATATTCTCCACATCAAAATTACTAATCATATTCCATTCATCCAGGTCCCTATTGAGCCTGACTATGGAGTTATTGCTAAGGTTCTTTATTTGAGCCTTAGTGAGGTGAAAGGGAAACGGAGACGTAATACGGTCACTTGTGGCCTGCCATTAGATTTTTTGGTAGGAAAGGTCAAATAAATGGCGAGCAAGGGACTTTAGGATGCTTATTATGCATTATTAGCTGCTACCATTTATGGGGTGGTTCTCTTCCCAGAAATCAAAGAAATAGTGGACTTAGCTGCTTTGTGTGTTTTCATGAACAAAAATATGATACCCACTTTATTAGCTGATACTTACCATGACATTCACTCCAAGTACAGGAAGAAGGGAGTTATGGTATTCTGTGTATCAATGCTTTACAAATGGTTCATGGCACAATTACCTACAAAGGGACCATTCAGAGAAAATCCCCCTCCTCGGGCTTCCAAAGTGATGACACTCACCTCTTTTGATATTCAGTGGTATGAACTCAAAGTTGATAGTGTTGATGTAATTTCTAACTGTGCAGGTTTCTCTAATGTCCCGCTCATAGGAACAAAAGGGATTATCAATTACAATCCAGTCCTTGCTCTTCGCCAGTTAGGATATGCTATGAAGCGTCCACCCATAGCCAAAGAGGTTAAAGATGTATGTTGTAAAAAGGGAGAGGGTCTTGATTTGTTGAAAAAAGAAGAAGTTGCTTGGGCCCACATTGGTAGGAAGGGAAGAGATTTCATTGGATTGAAGGAAGTGTTAGCTTTTGATCCTTATGTGGATTGGGTGATAGAAAGAGTTAAAAGTATTATGTTACCTTTTGAAAGGGAGGTATCTTTATATTCTTAACCACCTAAACTGCAGTACGATGTACCTAAAGAACGCTTTTATCAAGTACAATTGGAAAATAGGGATCTTAGTCAAAGCCTTGAAGACAAAGAAATGGAAATCTACTTCTTGACGAAAAAGAAGAGGGAATTAGCCAGACAACTAAAAGAGTATGAAGGAGAAGGTAGTTCCAGCGGTAGGAAGACCAAAAGAAGACACAGGGAAGAAGAAATGGCTATATCTATAGAAGAGTATCAGATCTCCCTCGCAGATGCAGAGAAAAATTGTCAAGAGACCTTAAAGTTCCAAGGGGCCAACAATACTAACAGAACAAAAGTCAAGGAGTTAGGGAAACAACTTAAAGATGCTAAGTTGAAACTAGAAGCAAAGGAAGATCAAATGACTGAGATGATGAAGGAAAATTCCAGACTACGAGACAAAATAAAAGAGATGGAGAATGCGCCCACACCTATTCATTTACCAGAGTGCAAAGAGTGTGATCACTTCCTGGAGCAATGTGTGTATTTGGAAGGACTATTATTTTGGAAAGATGTAGTGATTGATAGCTTTGCACGTGGACGAGATCGTGAAGAGACAAAGAAGTTATTTACAGAAACCAAAGAGTGGAGTAAAGGGTACTTCCATCGAGGGAAACCATTGTACTACACAGATATTAGAGATCCACCTCATTGATTGTCGTTCTTTGTTTTATGACTTTTTGATCACCACCAGTCTTGTTGAGTGGGATCATTTATGTTTGTTATGTATTTTGGTTCATTTTTTGTACGAACTTGCTTTTGATTCAGAGGATCATTTTATTATTAAGTCGATCTTTATTGTTTTATCTCTAATTGGTCTCTGATTGTCTCACTTATCATGTTTGTTTGATATTCCTGGAGGTTGACAAAACTTTTGGGACACCTTGGAAATGACTAACATATCATGCATATCATGCACCTCATACATTACAAGTTATCTCAGGATGGTATTCTTATCTTGATTTTGCCTTTCTTATCCAGAGTTCAAGATGACTATTCACCGGTACTCAACTACGAACAACTTGCCAAGACAAATGGAACATATCCAAGTTGAACTCGCTGAAATGAGGGCCTAGATGGCCATGCAAATGACTCAATTCATGGAGGTCATTACAAATGTGAATTGTCGACATGATGAGTTGGCTGCTCTCATCAATAACCAGCACCATAATCAGGCAGATGGTGGGAATCAAGGGATTTATCAAGACATTTCCGTTGGACTAGGGGATGTGTAGGACCAACCTTTTGTGAACCTTCACGGGTCGCTTGATAATCCTTTTCTGCATATCAGTAACATGGGGCAGTTTCCTCCATCTCCGGGACCTTGCCTTGTGGGTAATCGAAGAGACAATCAGTGTGTAAGGAACTATCAGGAGCAGGATTATGACTATGATCAGGATGAAGATCAATTTTCTTTGCAGCATTATGAGCCAGAAGTTCAAGTGGAGGACAAAAGGTATCGGCTACTAAAAGAGCGACTGAAGGCTGTGGAAGGACAAAGGGTCCTTGGCATGGATGCCAATGATCTTGGGTTGGTGTCTGGGGTGAAGCTTACCCCTAAATTCAAGCCTCATGTGTTTGAAAAGTACAACAGTTCTTCATGTCCTGTTACTCATGCAACTGCTTATTTCCAAGATGTAGGTTCATACTGAGGATCAAGGACTTTTGGTTCATTATTTCTAAGATAGCCTATCTGGGGCATCTTTGGAATGGTACATGTAGCTGGAAAAAACTCATATCCAGTGCTAGAATGATCTTTCCCATGCTTTTTTCAATCATTTATCACTATAATATGGATATGGCACCTAATCGCACTCAGCTGCAGAATTTGGCACAAGGGCCAAAGGACTCTTTCAAAAAGTACGCCCAAAAATGGCGTGAGTTGGCGGCAAGGGTTCAACCTCCACTCATGGAGCGGGAACTCATTGATATGTCTATGAGCACTCTGCAAGGGCCTTATTATGATCATATGATAGGAAGTGCTTCAGCAGGATTTACAGAATTGGTTATGGCTGGTGAGAGGATCGAAGTAGGTTTGAAATTGGGAAAGATTCAAGTTGGTAATTCCAGTGGCTCATCAAGAGGGGGTGGTAAGAAGCCGTTCAGTGCTTATCCTAAGAAAAGGGAAGGTGATGCACGTGCAATATATTCGCATAGAGGAAGAGGTGGAGATCATCAACACCAACAAGTCAACATTGTTTCTATTCCTCATAATGTTCCTCCACAACAGAGACAAAATCATGCGCCCCAGCAACAAAGACATCAACCCCATTAGTATAATAATAATCAGCAACAAAGGTAGCCAAGAAGGTTTGATCCTTTTCCAGTATCTCTTACCGGGGCACTCCATCATTTGCTTGACCGGAAATTGATTAGTTTGAGAAGTATGCCAGCACCCACTAGAAGACTTCCTGCTAATTATGATGCTAACATAAGATGTGAATTCCATTCTGGCGGAATTGGCCATTCTACTGACAACTGTTATGCATTGAAGTGAAAGACTTGTTGGATGCCAAGGTAACTGAGTTTACTCTAGTTAATGGTCTAAATATTGTCCAACTCTTTCCTGGGGATATCTTCAGCTGCAGCTTCTTTAGGTGCCTCCATTTGGGCAGGCTCCGTTATTTTCTCTTGACCCTGAGCCTCAGTAGTTGACTCGGTAGCGGTAACTCTAACTGGTGTAGCAACAATATTCAGAGATATCTTTGGAGAGAAAACCCTTCTGCTTCTAGTAACCTTACTGGTCCCAGCAATATTGTTGATGTTGGGATCAACAACTTCAGAATCTTCATGTTTAGTAGTTGATAGTTCTTGCTTGACGCCGTGGTAGTAGACGTCGGCTCCATAATTCCACGAGATAGTTTTGTCCAAGGAATATGGAATTAGTCCAGGTGAAGTGATTATTAGGGGAGCAGCTTTAGGTTTGGAAGTGATTCTTACAGGACCCTTGGAAGTGATCCTAATAGGAGTGCCAGATATTACATATACCTCATCCAGCTCCAAGTCTTGCAACAAATTCTCAACAGACGAAATCTTCTCAACCAAAATTAGGTGATTGTCCATTAGACGTTAATACCTTCTTCGAGCAACTTGCAACCATTGGGTTGGGTTGCGCAATAGTAACATCTTTCAATGCAACCCGATAATAAACCGGCTTGCAGCAGATTCTTCTTGATAATCGGGAGGGGAGTAGCTAAATCACTTACAGTAGAAACATAAATACCATCATCAATAGCACTAATGCCTTTGTCGTGCTTGGGCATTGGTGCCGTAATCACGTTAGGAGTCTCAGGTGGATCAAACTCTATCTCTTTATTATCGATCATGTCTTGAATTTTGTTTTTCAAGGCCCAGCAGCTATTGGTGTCGTGCCCGAGGCTGTTGAAATGGTAAGCACACTTCACATTAGGATTATAATAGGGAGAGGAAGTGTTGGGATTCTGAGGAGAATCCTTTAGTGTTATCAACTCTGCTTTTAAAAGATGTTAGAATGCTTGAGATAACGACATATTGATCTTGGTAAACTATCTTCTCGATGCGTCTGGCCTATGCTGATTGTTTTGCTGATGTTGTTGCGCAGGCACTGGGTTAGAAATTAGCACAACTCCTACAGACTGTTTACGGTCACTTCTAGCACGACCCTTCTGGCCATAAACAACATTGGTTTCCTTTTTATTGTTGAACACCTTCTTTATAGTACTTGAAGACGCTGCTACTTAAATCTTTCCACTTTTGATACCCCTTCGACACGTTCACCTGTTAGTATCAATTTGGTAAAACCAGATGAAGAACTTTCGATCAGATGATTAAATAAAGGCTTTATCAAAGTGCCCATGAACATATCAACCAGCTCCTTGTTAGATAAAGGAGATTGCACTCTTCTAGCCATATCTTTCCACTTTTGGGTATACTCTTTAAACCCTTCATTCGAGCCCATAGTCATACTTTGTAGTTGCGCACGAGTTGGTGGAAGGTCAACATTATATTGATATTACTTGTAAAAAGCAGCAGCCAGGTCTTCCCAAGTACGTATATTGGTTCCTTCCAGTTGATAGAACCATTCCAGTTGTGTCCCAAATAAGCTCTCTTGAAAGAAGTGAACCCATAACTTTCTATCATAGTATAGGGTTGGATTTTCTGGACACAAGACCTCAGATGAAGCTTAGGACAAGCAACACCATCATATTTGGAAAAGACTGAGACCTTGAACTTGTGAGGGATGACAACCCTTGAGATAAGCCCCAGCTCTTCAAAATCCAGCCCAAACATTTTCTGGATCTCCATAACATTAAGTCGATCTTTCAACTGTTTGTATCTGTCATCAGTGGGAGGATACTGTTCGGTAGAATAGTCATTATCAAAATCTTGGTTTGAACCCAAGTTGCTCCCTCTCTCAATGTACACACTCTTATCTTCCTCACCTTGGTTGTTATCTTCATCAGAGGAAATGACACAGTTCTGAGCTTGTTTAGGAGGACCTTTAAACCTTATTCCCATGTTGAGGATACCAGCCGGTTTCCTAGTCTTTTTCTTCTCGGAGATAAGCGCCATCAGTTCTTGCTTCCCCTTGGCTAAGTTCAGGAGCGTCTCTTGGAATTGGGAATTTTGAGCTTGAAGTTCCTTCACAGTTTGTTCGAGAGCCATCTTTTACTGAAATAAACAACAAGAAGATGAGAAAACTTGTCTAGAAAGTACCTGTTATGTATGATATGTAGATGCAAGTGCAATGTTTTCAAGGATCTTTGTGGGATTTAAATTTGTTAAACAAAAGGAAACAAAGAAGTTTTAGTAACAAGCTCAAATTATAATTTCCTTCTAGGCTTATAATGACAACAAAAAGAGTTACAAAGAAGCAAAATATGTACTCAAGTCTCCCATGGGCGCTTCCTCTTTGTGTTTACATATGCATTAAGGCTTTATTCTTTGTGGAGTCGTTTCGTCAGCTCCAATACTTTCTTCTCACTAGCATAGAACTGAGTCTCAAAGGTATCCCTTTCTTCCTTGAGTTGAATCCATGACTTTTGTAGTTCTTTAAAGTCAGTAGGCATATCAGGATGAAGAATGGTATGAGGAATATCTCTTTCAACAACAGGTTCTGCGATCACTGATAGGATAGAAGGATATGGCATCATAAGATTTTGAGCATGAGATCACGCCCATCTGAGGTAAGGCTCCAGAGGAATGGAATTATTATGCCCCAAAGTTCTGCTATCAATCTTATTGATCATGCCCCAAACACGTATAAACCTTGGATGGTAACTCTGAGGATCGTTCTCATAGTTGAATATCATACCCTGGATGAGCATATCATGAGGACCGTCTCTTCGAGCATAATCAAATTGATGTAAATCTAAGGAATAGTTATAAGTTATACCTCCCCTTATGCCAAGGAGTGACACATTAGGAAATTCCCCGCAGCGGTCAATAGTAGTGATGTCCTCCTGAGATCAGGAGCACCAATGGATATCTGAACGAGCGAGTGAAATCACCCTTTGGGACCACCTCAAGCCTTATTCATTCTTCATTATTTATCGGGGGAGCTTAAAAATAAACCATTTGGAAATTAGAGGTATGCAACACATGAGAGTCCCTTGCTTCCTCATAGTACGAGTGTGAAGAGAATGCAAAATATCTCCAAGCAAAGTAGGCACCAGATTATGGGTAAGAAATATTTTTATGGAGTTTGCATCTATTAGTTGGTCCGGGTTAGGGAAAAGCACCAAACCATAGATTACTAAAGCCAAAATATCCTCAAAAGCACGAAAAATCATGGCATCTAGAAACCACTGAGCCTTATCTATCAGAAATTTAGGAAGAAAACCCTTGACTCCATTTCTTGTTTCCCAATTAGTTACGATGTCCGATCATTTCTGATGTAAGGTTGCCGCAATGTCTTCAGGTTTTGGAACTTGCTCTAGACCAGTGAAAGGTATCTGATCAAGAATAGGAAATCCGAGTAACTTAGAGAATTATTCCATTATGGGCACCAACTAATAATCCGGGAAGGTAAAACAGTGATGCTTAGGATCAAATAACTGGAACAAAACACTCATCATGTCTTCTTTGAAACCGATAGTAACCAAACTGAGTAGATGACCATGTCTCTTGGTAAATTGAGAATTGTCAGGAACCTTTGAGACTAATTCCCCAAGCTTGGAAGGTACCTTTACAAAGTTGATTCAGATAGTATTTCTGCAATTGGAAGCCATGACCCTGCAACAAAGAACAAAGATAAATCCTCTAGATCCTCTAAATGGTTAGTGACAATGTCATAATATGATATTATGATGTTATGATGTCATGTTTGAACAGATAACAAACACAAACAAAGCACACAAGAGCCTTAGGTTTAAGGCTTGCATGGGGTCCGTAGGTAAGTACCCTCTTGAAGTTTAGTTGGCCCAACCTGTCCTAAAATAGTAACTGGGTTCTAGGGATCTCAATATCACTGATTTTTCTCATAGGTTTTGTTTAGCACGGAAACTGACTTTCCACCATAAAGAACCCGAGAGTCGAATCTCAATGAGCGTAGCATCGAGTATCAACCAACTTCAGACTGCACCAAAGCTGGCTATCTCACTACCTTCTAATGGCCAAGTTGGGTCAATTAAGGTTATAAAGGTTAGTTAGTACTTATGACACCACACGGTAGCCTAGTATTCTCCACGACTGACTCGAGGGACACCAGTACAAACTAAAGCATCGCAATAACGTAGCCATTACTTCAACCATATCGGTCTACGTCGTACAGTTTCCATGATCTATAGCTGCTTACCTAAGGGTACCTCTAGATCCGGGTATATGATCTTTGCAAGAAAAGTAAACCCAACCCTTTAAAGATAAGGCAAGAAAATAAAACAAATCAGATAAAGTGATCTAACTCTAAAGGTAACCCCTCTTTTAAGTCGTCCTCAGCAGAGTCACCATTTCTGTAATACGGTGGGAAAACTGACTTGGTTTTGCATTTTATCGCAAATGTGCAAATATCAAGAGTTGCCACCGACTTTTATTTTATCCAATAATGAAAGGGTCAAAAGAACAGGAAAGACCTTGAATATTTTTGAGTTCGGGGGGTAGATTATGAAAAGGGAAGGTGTTAGCACCCTTTTCATCCGTAGTTATCTACGGGATCTTAATCGCTAGCTCACTTTGTTTTAAAAATTTCTTTGTAAATGTGTGCTTGAAAAATATTTTGAAAATTCCAATTCTAAGGCAAGACTTTGTAATGATTCTCGTTCTTGTTCTTGAGAATGCATACAAAGGGTTTTTGAAAATATTTTTTGAAGAGTGTTTGTGAAAAAATGTTTTTGTTTGTGAGCAAGCGATTAACAGCGGGCTACCTACTCAAAGTCTTTCTTGTAATTTTGTCCTCCTTTGGATAGTGCTATCCTACCATTAGTTAGTAGGAAGCCCTCTCATTAGATGTGAAGGGACATGCAAGGTCATCGTACAGTCATCAAAGGCAACTGGTAGGGACGCTTTAGCAATTATCATTAAGGGACTAGATCGTTTACCGAAGGCAACATCAAAAGGGTCATCGAGGGACTACGACCTTTGTTTTCGAGGGACTATGCTAAAGCATCCCAATGTTCGAGGGACATGATTGTTTTGTAATCCGAAGGCAACAAGGGAGGTTACCCTAGAGGTGCGAGTGTGTTTATTTTAGTTATTTAGTCTTTGAAATTAGGGTTAGCTATCGTTTGCTTTTAATCTTCCCATACATGACCTAATTACTAACAATAACATAGTAAAAAAAATAAAGCAAAAAAGATGCAGAAAATAAATGCAGAAAGATAAATCCTAAGCTATTACACAACTTTGGAAGAGGTACATAAGTAATAAATTGCAGGAAAGGAAACCCTAATTACTATTACAAACCGAGAAACAGTTACATAATAAAAAATGCGAGAATAATAAATGTTCGTGAAAGTAACGGGTGATATGAAAATATGAAAAAGAAAAGAAAATATTTTTGTATTTTTGGTATTTTTTATGAAGAAAATGATTTATGATGAATTTATTTAAAAAAAACCTAAGAAAACTAATTAATTTTAGTGAAATTTTTTAATTAATTTGATTAAAAAAATCCTAAAATCTAATTAATTTTAATTAAGAAAATTAATTAATTAAATTAGTTAAAAAAGGTGATTAAAAGTAACCTAATTAATTAACCTAAATTAATGTTTTAGTTTAATTAAAATTAAAACAAATAATTAAAAGAGAGGAAGAAAATGGGCCTGAAACAACAAGCAAGAGGGGTGCAAATTGCAATTCGTTAGGCCCAATAAGGAGAAGCCCAAGAGATCCAATGCATCCAGCCAGAGGGGGTGCAGTGTGCGCTTATGGATCTGGGATCGTTGGACCAGATCTATACAGGTCTGATCGTGATGGTTGAGGAGGCGCATGGTTGATGCGTGATGCATGCTACACTAGATCTGTAGAAGAGAGAAAATATGAAAAGAACATTATGAAGCGCCAGGATCGAACCCACGCCCTGATATAGGTATGCCTTAATTCACACTCGCTTGCCACTAGGGTGGTTATACATCTGTTATTTAAACTGAAATGATTAAAACAAATATTAAACAAAAATGCATGAACCAGAGGGACGCCAGAGCCCTAGCTCCGATCATCTATTCCAGTGAATAGATTTCTTTTTTTTTGCAAAACAACACATATTAGAGATCCAGGGGGACCCTACCCCCCCTAAATCTGGCCCTACGAATCTAATGGAATGATTATGTTGGACTGAATTGCGCTAGGTTTTGAGCTATGAAAAAAATAACGCAAATCTGTATGAACATGGTGGTTCATGATTTGGCCATTATGGGACTCGTTCTTTGGGTTATTCTTGCACCATTAAACCTCATGAACATGTTAGCACAATTAGTATGCAAAAAAATGACATGAAATAAGAGATATGAAAACCATGCAATGTTGGAACCAGTGATACATGCTTGTGGTGTTTCTGGCCTTTTGGATCATTGTAAACGATCCAATCTTACCATATGATCTTCCTGGAATCGATTGCAATGGATGGTAAGTGTTTAAGGTGGCTGAAGCAAGGGTTTGCAAGTTGCCCTAATTTAGATAATTTTTTTTGAATTTTGGAGGGTGATGTTACTACAAGGGTTTCGTGTCCTTCATGGCTGAATTGAATGAGATTATATAGTTTGAATTTTAGGTCAAATAACATGGGCTTGGACTTGTGTAATTAGCCTTGTCTTATTTTATCTTATTTTGACTTTTAAAATAATAAAAATAAAAAATAAAATATAATAAACCAAAGGGAGGTGTATGAACAAGTCTTGAGGTGCATATGGAGTTTAGAACACGTTTGGGCTATGAAATAATAGCCCATTAGCCCAAAAAAATCAAGTTTGCTCAATTTGAACTTCATGCATTTACTAAAAATTCCCAACTTATACTGATCATAACTCTCTCAATTTTGCATCTTTTGAAGGTGATCTTGGACTTTTTGAAAATACCAATATTTCCTCTACAATCTCTATGTTGACCATTTTTGCATTTGATAACTTTATTTTGATGTAAGTTGCCTTGACAAAAATTGTCTTTTTGTTGACTTTTAAAATGACCTATAATGTATTGGCCCATATCTCTCAAATGAAGCATTTTTGGACGTGAGCTTAGATAGAAAAATTTGTAGAGAATTGAATTTCATTCAAAATGAGCTTTAGTTGGAGAAGATCTGATGAATCATGTGAAAGTTATGCTTGGTCAAAGTTCAGTTGACTTCTCCTAAGGAAAACCCTAATTTGACAACTTTTAACTTTTGATGATTTGAGAGTTTTCTTGAAGAATCATGATCAAACCTTAATCAAATGATAAATGTGACTCCAAAACCTTTATTTTGACCAAAAATCTTGAATTTTGACTGTATGTTAACCACAATTGATTTTCAATCATCTGAGCAATTGACTGAGCAAATTTGTGATGCAAGGCATGAAACTTGATATGAGCATTCTTGAAGACATATAAGAGACCATGAAACCCATTTGAGGCATTAGATACCCAACCTTCCTTGAGAAAAGTAAAACCCTAGTTGTAAGTCCATTGCTTAGGAGGAGAGTTTGCCTGATCAACTCTTGAGCAAACTTGAGAACCCTAGGAATTAAATAAAAAGGGAGGGAAAATTTTGGGGTACAACACAATCCAACATAGCCTAAGTGCAAAGCAACCTATATACTCTTAAGGTGTCGTGTTATGGGTCAAACCAACAATTTTTTGTTATGGCTCAAGAAAATCGGGGAATCAATAAATAATGGAAAAAACACACATAAAGACTCGACAACACAAAAATTTGACTCAACTAACACTAACACTAAACGAGAAAGGAAAAAATGAATAAAACTACCTAGAAAGCAATAAACAAAAGTAGTAATGCTTTCTCCCCCACACTTGAATCGAACATTATCCCCAATGTTTTGAAATAAGGTGAAAAATAAAGATAGAGGAAGCTCTGCTATTGGTGGCCTCTTCCACGTGCTTGTCCACAACCACCATTGCCCGGATGGTGAGGTGGCATACCCACATGATGAATATACTCCTGTAAGTCGTCCATATGCAATTTCAAAACCGTCATTTGGTTGATCATGTGTGACATTCTTTGTTCATTCCTGTCACCATAGTCACACTGATCTTGTTGAATCTGCTGATTGATGCATAATATCTTAATTTGATAAGTTTGTATATCTTGAAGTCTTTGGTCGTGCTGAGCATCCAATTTATTACGCCGCCTCAATTCAGCAAGAATGTCATCAAATGTACCATATGTGTCTTCATTTCTTCTTCGGCATCTTGATGATGTACCTGTGTGGTGTATAAGTGTGGATCAATTTTAGGTGCACCCTGCTCCATCTCATCGAACTCATCATCAGTCTGGCCAATGTGTGCACCTTGTGTAGGCGCATTAGGCTCAGAGGCAGATAGATCATAAAGCTAATTAGCCATATTTTGCGCATTAGTGCAATTGCGATAAGGCAAAACGACACTCTTGACCGTGTTATTTTAGACCATTAGATTACACTTTCCATCTTATCTAACTTTAATCAAGTGTCCTGATCGATAATTGTTGATGTCAAGGAATAGGGCTGGTATTGATGGTAAATCAGTAAGTTTTTCGTTTAGGCCTAAAGCAAGTGCTACGAATGTGACTATCCCCCTATAAAGAAATGATTGGTTCCTCTTGCACAAATGGAATAAATGTGTGCCAACAAAAATGGAGTGGTGTTGATTCTGGCCGGTGCAAAGATACAGTGCAGAAAGAACAACTCTTTAGAATTTACCTTGTGGTTGTTAATCCTGCCAAAAATCGTGCTTACCAGAATATGGTGAAATTAGTGTATGGTTGGATTATGGATTAGTGAGGAATTAAGTCCTTCCCAGTTTAGAGTCTTCTCACCTGTTAACTTTTCCCAAAGACCAGATGCCACGGTCTGCCATTCCGCTTCGAAAGGAACTCTACAAGCGACATCTTCTCCATGCAGAAAATGTAACATATCACCTAGGGTATTTTGGCTTAATGAGTATTCTTTGTTGAACAGCCTAAACCTGGAGGTTCTGGTGAGATATGGTTCTGCCATAGGGGTGTCATAAATAAACAAACTCAAGAATTCCAAAGTTAAAGGTTTGTAGGTTGGGTGGTTCAATGTACAAAGGTGGGTTAGATTTAAATTATTCAGCATCCATTAAACACTATCTAACAGCCCCAATTCACGCAAACATGATTCATCAACGTACCTCGTGGGGATGACAGAATGTTGGTAAAACTTAAGGTACTTCTCTCTCTGTAAGCCAAAATGCTCAGTGCAGAAGACAATTGTTGACAAATCTGGTGATGGTCATGCCCTTCTATTTGGTTATTGAGCGCCTTGAGACACGATGAATACAATTCTTTGAGAAGGAAGGGTTTTTTTTTCTCTTAGGTCACTGTGAGTAGAGAGGTAGATTGTGATACTCATAGAAATTCACGTAATTTAAAGGGGGAATGGAAGTTGGAATGTGAGACGTGAGTGGGTGTTAATGGGAATTAAGTGGAAGTTGGAAAGGATTGAAAAAGCAAGAGAGTGGGTCAAATGGAAGAAGAAGAGGGAAACAAGGAGTGTCTCATAAAAACACTCCTGTTTCTGTTTTTGAATAGCGTGTCAAGGGCCACACAAACCCGTGGCAGGGGCCACACATTTTGGATATTGTGGCAACGGCCACGGACATGTGGCGAGGGCCACATGTTTAAAACTCTTGATAGTCTAAAATTTTAAACATACTTCTACTTTAAATCATTCTTCATGCACGCATAGGACATAAATTACATAAAATAGAAATATATAATATAAAATTCCATAACTAAAATTGAATACTGAAAATTGAAAATTTCTACTGTATCAATAAGAATGCAAGAACAAAATAGTCTAAAAATATTAAATCTAGTCTAGAAAACAATGTAAATCCTAACTTAAGAATGCAGTATTATCCATAAGAATTAGCCACTACGTCCAAAATGAGGAGCAACAGAATAAATATGTTGGTAGATATTATCAAATGGCTTCGTCACTATATCCATAAACCCGTAAAAATCGATGCGCAAAGATGTCAGGTTGTCTCTAATGTTAGCAATGTCAGTTCAGAGGGTGTTGATGGTAGCAATGTGATTAGGAGGTGGAGAAAATGGAGCAGTGGAGGTACAAGAGGCTCTATCAGGGAGATGGTCTTCATTTGAGGGTGGTGCAATGATGGGAGAGGTACTCGCAAGGTTGGCATGATCTGGGGATGTAAATTTATTGTAGAATGGAGGGTCGCAGGGTCGGTTTTAGCGTCAGTGGCATAGTTATCAAAGTGGTCATAAACTTGAGGTGTCTCAGGAGGAGTTGGTGGGTCATTTTAGGGTACATCCAATTCAAATAGCCAGTTGTTTCTGTCATGTACACTAGTCCTAGGATTTGGAAAGGTAAAAAGGTGCAGAATTTGATTGTTGATAAGAAGTTTAAACTTATTCGGGCCTAGGTTTCTAATGAAGCTGGTATTGAACAAGAATTAAATGTTCATGGGACGTATTCCTCCTAGAGGGTCAAGGCTGACAAGTGGTTGTCTCAACCTAATAGAATTTGCAATCATGGTTACTAAGCCTCCTATTAAGATTGGTTCATGGTCAGCTTGTGCAAGACGAGTAAAATTGGCTAACATAAAGGTAGTAACATTAACAGGGCGGTTTTGGGAAGCACAGTACATGATGAAAAGTTCATCTTTAGACACAGAGGTTATGTTTACTTCTTTTGCGAGTAATGAGTGAGCAAGGATCTTATGAAAGTAACGAATATCAGGGTTATGGATATTTTCAGAAAACATGTTATTAGGCTCGGGTTATTATCTCCAATTATGCTACCCCAGAAATATCCAAGCTCAAGGTCCAAAAGACGGTCTTCTTGGGTACTTGCAAAGACATGTGGGCTACCAAGAACTCCTAAAAGGATAGAAAACTCTCGGCTATTATATCAGAGATCAATACCAAACATTCTAAAAATGATTAGGCCTTGGTTAAATCCTAATCCACGGTCAGGCATGAAAGTAAGCGAACTTAGGAATTAAAGGGTTAGCCTACGGTAAGAACTAAATTTCTACCTACAATAAAATTGTTCCACCTTATTTGGTCAAGCAAAAACATAACATTATCTCTAATTCCAAGTGAGGTCATGGTGTGGATATCGAGGTAGATAGTTAGTGTCATCTCTCTTTCAACTAAAATTCAAATCTCTGCCTCTGAGCTCTATCTCTGAAAATTATATCCATATAGTCTACTTGTTGCATCATGAGAGTTAGTAGTTAGCTAAAGTTAAGTTAGCTTGAAAGTAAGTAGACGATGATAGTAAGTCAGTAAGGACAAATTCTAAATAATAATACCATGGATAAAAGAAAAATAAAAAGGAAAACAGTAAGAAATGACAAAAGAAAATTAAAATTAAAGTTAAAATGTGGGTTGTCTCCAACCAAGCGCTTTGTTTTATGTCATAAGCTCGACTGAATTAAGAGATTAATTCTGGGATTTACTGCATAGCTCCGTAAGCTTTAGACTACAATAGTAGTCTCTGTTGTTAACGCAATGATAATGTTTCAAGCGTTGTCCGTTTACGATAAATGGTTCACTAGATTTACCCTTTATTTCTATTGCGCCGTTTGGAAAAACTTTGGTAATTTCAAAGGAACCAAACCACCTAGAACGATTTTTACCAGGGAAAAGTTTAAGTCGAGAATTAAATAGAAGTACTATGTCACCCTCATTAAACTTTTTCCTCGATATACGGTTGTCATTTCATTTTTTAGTTCTTTCTTTATAGATCCAGGCATTCTCGTATGCGTCTAATATAAGTTCTTCTAGTTCATGAATGTCTAAAATTCTCTTCTCGCCTGTGACATTATAATTTAAATTAAGGGTCTTAATATCCCAATAAACTTTATGCTCTAATTCTACCGGCAGATGACATGATTTATAATAAACTAGCTTAAATGGTGCAGTTCCTATTGGGGTCTTATAGGCTGTCCTATATGCCAACAAAGCTTCGTGTAACTTTGAAGACCAATCTTTCCTAGAGGTGGCATCAATTTTTTCTAGGATTTTCTTAATTTCTCTATTCAAGACCTCTACTTTCCCACATGTCTGTGGGTGATAGGGTGTTGCTACATGGTGTTGGACTCCATATTTCAGTAATAGTTTTTCAAAGATCTTTGAAATGAAATGGGATCCACCATCACTGATGACAAGTCTCGGCACATTGAATCTAGGAAAAATTATATTCTTGAAGAGCTTGATTACTACTCGTGCGTCATTTGTTGGAGAAGCAATAGCTTCGATCCATTTTGATACATAATCAACAACAACGAGTATGTACTTGTTACCAAAAGAAGATGGGAATGGTCCCATGAAATCTATTCCCCACACTTCAAAGACTTCTACTTCTAAGATGTCTTTTTATGGCATCTCGTTGAATCTAGAGATGTTACCAGTGCGCTGGCATCAGTCATAATTTGTGACTGCGATATGGACATCTTTTCATAAATTAGGCCAAAAGAGGCCAACTTGTAAGATCTTAGTGTAAGTCTTTGAAGTGCTTGCGTGTACACCATAGAGGGCAGGACAATGGGAAATGATAATTTCTACTTCATCTTTGGGGACACACCAATGGAAAATACCATCGACACCTCTCTTGAAAAGTAGAGGTTCGTCCCAGTAATATTGTTTAAGATCATGGAATAATTTCTTCTTTCATTGGTAATTTAAATCTGATGGAAGCACTCCAACTGCTAAGTAGTTGACAAATTTATCATACCAATGCACTGTGGTTTTAGTGTAGATTGCCTCCACAACTTCATTTTTTTCGGTATCATTATATGTTACATAGCCAATAATTATATTCTTTTCCAGATGGGCTATGAGTTGTTCGTAAGGGAAATCATCATTGATAGGCACTTGTTCAAGCTTAATGCCTTCCATTCTAGATAAGTGATGAGCTACTACATTTTCAATGCCTTTCTTGTCTTTGATTTCTAAATCAAACTCTTGTAGGAGTAAAATCCACCCGAGTAATCTTGGTTTGGCGTCCTTTTTGCTGAATAGGTACCTAATTGCAACATGATTAATATAGATAATTATCTTTGCTCCTACTAAGTATGAACGAAATTTATCCAAAGCGAACACGATAGCTAAAAGTTCCTTTTATGTGGTGGCGTAGTTCATCTTTGCAGGATCTAGAGTTCTACTAGCGTAATAAATTGCATGAAGCTTTTTATCCTTTCGTTGTCCTAAGACTGTGCCTATGACATAATCACTAGCGTCACACATGATTTCAAACGGTAATCTCCAATTAGGTGTCTGCATAATAGGTGCGGTAATGCAAGCTGTTTTTAATTATTCGAATGCTTTTAAGCATTTGTCATCAAAAATGAATTCAACTTCTTTCATTAATAGGCCAGTTAGTGGTTTGGTGATTTTAGATAAATCTTTAATGAATCGTCGGTAGAAACTAGCGTGTCCTAAGAAACTTCATATTTCTCTTACAGCTTTCGGAGGTTGAAGGTTTTCTATAACTTCTATTTTAGCTTTATCAACTTCAATCCCCTTATCGGACACTATGTGTCCAAGCACGATTCCTTGTCGGACCATGAAATGACATATTTCCCAATTTAACACGAGATTACTTTTACGCATCGTTCAAGTACCATCTCTAAGTTCGATAAGCATCCTTCAAAACTTTTCCCACAAATAGAGAAATCATCCATAAATACTTCCACGACGTCGTCTATAAAATTAGCGAAAATTTACATCATTAATCTTTGGAATGTTGCAGGAGTGTTACATAGTCCAAATGACATTCACCGATAGGAAAATGTACCATAGGGACATGTGAAAGTGGTATTTTCTTGGTCTTCAGGATGAATAGGGATTTAGAAGAATCCTGAATAACCATCTAAGTAGCAAAAGTGAGAATGCTTAGCCAATCATTCGAGCATTTGATCCATAAAAGGTAAAGAAAAGTGATCTTTTCGAGTGGATTTGTTCAATTTCCTATAGTCAATGCATATTCTCCATCCAATTTGAGTACATTGTGCCACATATTCACATTTTACATTGCTGAAACCTATAACACCTCCCTTCTTTGGTACCACATGTACTGGGCTAACCCATTTACTGTCGGATATCGAGAATATGATTCCTGCTTCTAATAACTTTTGTACTTCTTTCTTGACTACATCACTCAAAACGAGATTTATTCTTCTATGATGTTCTCTTGAGGTCTTATAGTCTTCCTCAAGCATAATGCGATGCATGCAAATAGAGGTACTTATTCCTTTTAGATCTTAGATATTATAGTCTGAAGGAGTTGGGTATTTTCTTAGTACATGTAATAATTTTTCTGTTTCTATCTATCCTAAATCCGCGTTTACTATAACGGGTTATTCAAGTTCAGTATCTAGGAATTCATGCCTTAGATCTTTGGGTAGTGTTTTAAGTTCAACAACTGGTTTCTTTAGGCAAGGCATATGGTCAGGAGTTAGCGTGAGACATTCACTCAGATTGTCATCTTTGTATTCATCACACCAATTATCATCTTCAAGGATATGAGGTATTAGAATTTTCAAAACTTCAGAATACGTAGTTTGTTGTTTCTCCATTTCTTTAACGTATTCATCAATGACATCTAAGAAACAACATGAATCATCTATAGAAGGTTCCTTGAAGAATTGTGAGAGAATAAATTCGACCTTTTCTTCGCCAACCTCAAAAGTTAGTTTCCCCCTTTTTACACATATAACAGCTTCGTCGATGGCGGGGAGTGGTCTTCCTAATATATTAGGGATGTTGGAGTCCTCCTTAATGTCCATAATTATGAAATCAGTAGGAATATAGAATTGTGCTATACATACTGAAACATTTTCTAGCATACCTAAAGGAAATTTCACTAAATGATTAGCTATTTGCACAAACATTCTTGTTGGTCTCAATTCTCCCATGTTGAGCCTTTTGCAGATTGATAAGGGCATTAAAATAATACTGGCTCCCAAGTCGCATAGAGCTTTGTCTATGATAAACTTTTCGATTACACATGGTATGGTAAAACTACCAGGGTCTTTTAGCTTAGGAGGCATGTTATTTTGGATTATAGCGCTACACTCTACAGTAAGCATAACGATTTCATTGTCCTAGAGATTTTTCTTATTGGATAAGATTTCTTTAAGGAACTTAGCATGAGAGGGCATTTGTATGATAGCTTATGTGAAAGATATAATGATATTCAATTGTTTCATAAGTTCAACGAATTTCTTAAATTGCCCTACATTTTTATACTTAGCTAACCGTTGGGAGTACGATATCGACGGTTTGTATGATGGCGGAGGCACATAGGGTTTTTATTTCTCTTCTTCCTCTCTGCTTTAATCTTCCTTCTCATCTTCTTTTGGTTCGTCTTCCATTTCAGTTGGTTTACCAGTATTCTGATACATGGCTAGATTTTTGGTTCTTGGATCAGTTGGTCTATCTAATTTCGTCCCACTCCAAAGTATTATAGCATTAGCATGACCTTTTGGATTTGGTTGTGGTTGTCCAGGAAAAGTGCCAACTGGAGCAGCGGTAGCTGCTTGCTGTTGAGCCACTTGAGAGATTTGCGTTTCAAGAATTTTTTTATGAGTGGCTAGGGCATCAACCTTGTTTGGTAGTTGCTTAAGTTGTTCACTAGTGTGCATGTTCTGATTTAGAAAATCTTTGTTTTGTTGAGCATGAGCGGCTACGAAATTTTCTATCATGATTTCTATATTAGATTTCCTAGGAACATTTGGAGCAATTGGGGCGAATTTTTGATATCATGGTGGTGTAGCGGGAGCTTGGCCAGGTGCATATAATGCATTATTATTCTTGTACAAAAGGTTTGGGTGGTTCTTCTAGGATAGGTTATAGGTATTACCGTATGGGTTCCCTTGAGTATAATTCACTTGATCAACTGGTACTCCTGTTAAAAGTGGATTCGGACATAGCATGTGCGTGAAGTCTGCATAAATCATAGGTTGGAGCTTGTTGTACCCCAAAGTTTTCCCTCTCATGTTTTTCCAAAATTTCCTCTTGCATAGGTGGTTACAAACCTTTGCCTAAAGAAAAAGAAAATTTTCAAATGATGGTTAAGTATCCTTCGATTGGCATCTACAGAAGGTCCTTCAGTTGGCATCTACAAAAGGTCCTTCAATTGGCATCTACAAAAGGTCTTTCGATTGACATCTACAGAAGGTCCTTCGATTGGCATATACAAAAGGTCCTTCGATTGGAATCTATAGAAGGTCCTTCGATTGGCATCTGCAAAAGATCCTTCGATTGGTATAGGGCCTTTCGATGGGCATTTCCAACAAGGCAGCTTTGACGGGCATCTTAAATAAGGTTGTTTTATGTTAGAACGTACAAAGTGCCTTTCAACAGGCATGTTAACCAAGTGATGTTTCGATTGGCATATCAACAGGGCGATATTCTGATTGTTCAAGTTAGAGAAGATGAGATAAAAAAAGCAAGAAATAAGAGGGTTCCAGAAGCTCTGATGATGGACATTCGAATTCATGCAGGATAACTCCGAGCCTTTCTGTAGACTATGGTTCAAACGTAGAAGCTCTGATGCTGAGAATATGAGCAATTCGAATCAAGTTTAAAGCCATCGAAGAGAGAAAAACTTGAGACTTAATCGAAGGAACCATGATGAAAGCCTTAAGCCAAATTATAACAAAAAAACATCTATCCTAACCTGTCCAGGTTCACCCAAAGTTCAAAATGCATATTTTCCTTACAAATATGGCAAGCATTCAATGTTGATCGTGGGTTCAATTCTTGAGTTAAAAGCCAGAATCTTGCCTTGTTTGTTCAGAACTCCACAAGAGCTGATTCGACCAGGGTGATTCTCTTCAAATCAAGAAATCGAAGCAGAGGGTGGCTCAATTGAAGGAGCTATGACAATGAAGCTGGTGCAATTCGAATTAGAGTTCAGAGCTTTCAAAGGAAACAATGCTCTGATGAGGAAAGCTCTGAGTAATTCGAATGGGAGCTTAGAGCCTTTGAAGAGAGCAAAATCGAAGGGAAATGGATCTGCAGGGGCAGGTCAACTTTCGATTTTCATCATATTGGAGGCCCAAACAACTCATAATAGGTTGGTAGTAACGCATGACAATAGATTGGCACCTGATTGAATCAAATATTGCAAGTCTTTATGAAGAAACTAAATCAAATCTCTTCCTCATAATGGACCAAGTTTTGATACACAAATGTTGACCTAAATTCCCTTGTCTATATAAACCTCATGATCTTAGAGAAAAGACACACATAGACTGCCTCGCAAAAATGCAGCCTGCCCCACGAGATTCCATAAAGTTGCACAAAATTTCCAAAGACTGTCAAACTCGAAGCTGATTTTGCAAGCAGCCTCCATCCAGACTAACACTTGAATTGTGTTCCTGGGATTCATGCAGAAGCATCCCTCATACAATCCCTCTGTTGGTAATTTCTTCTTTGATCTCAAACTTGATAAACATGATTTAAACTCATACATATTGCTGCTAATGTTCATGTTTGTTTTAGTGTGTTATATGTGAGCAAAGATGCATGATTGATATCGTGCCATTGTTGGGACACGATCTGAGCTTACCTTTGATTCTTACAGCTTTAGTTTATCTTCGATGGGTAAACACCATAGGGGCCCACTGAGGGCGCAGATTTGATATTTAAGTTAATACTGTATTTTTTGTTTCTAACGTAATATTGTTGTTTCATTTGTACCAATGAATGGGAATCTTTTGACCAGGATGGTGAGGAAGATGTGCTGCAACGAAAAGGACCTGGTTTCGACACCCAGGTCATACATTTTGTGTTTTTCTGACAAACTTCCTTGCAGATCCAGTATCCTAGATCGAAGGATGATGCATCCAGATCGAATGCCCCATATGCACAGTCTCTCAGGCACATTCGATCAAGATTCCTCATTGGATCGAAAGGCAACCCAAGCCTCTTCGATCCAGGCCTTAGTTCCAAGAATGCACTCTTTATATTTACTGTTTTTGTCTTTCGATTTTATCCTTCTTTTGGTTGTTTGTCCTTACCTCTTCTAAGCTTTAATTAACATTAAAAAAAACCACAAAAACATTTGGCTTAGTTTTTTATATTAAATTAATTTTGTCAATTAATTAATTAATTATTTTAATATTTTCTTAAAAACTAAAATTGAATAGACTTATGGTTTTTAATTTAATTTCTGTTCATAACAAAAACAAACAAAAAAATTCCTTTCACTTAGTATTTTAGACGTATTTTCAACTCATGCGTGCGTTCATTTACTTTCGTATTTTTTGATTAGTGTAAATGTGCCCGATTTGTAATAGCTTAATTAGGGTTTTATTTTCCGCATTTTACATTTTCGGTCAGATATAATTGTAATCTCCCCGAAGCCTTGTAATAGTTGTAGGTTTTACTTTTCGCACTATATTATATGCCTGTATATAAACTACTAGTAAATTAGGTGTGTGTGGCAAGAACTAAATACTCAGTCTTAGACCATTAACATCAAGATAAAAAATACCTGAAAAAATCACACTATTGCACACTTGCACCCCTAGGGTATCTCCCACTTTGGTTGCCTTCGGAAATGGTCATGTCCCTCGAACGTAGGGATATCTTAGAAAAGACCCTCAGTTTTAAGTCATCATAAAGATCATAGTACCTAAATCTCCCTCGAGTTGCCTACGAGAAATGATCTTGTCCCTCGATGTTGCCTAAGAATATATGATGACAAGTCCCTTCGAAATGCTAAGGTATCTCTACATGTTGCCTTCAATGACCATAGACGTCCCTTATGATAGTCCCTCAAACATCCAACGATAGGGATACCTACTCATTAATAGTAGGATAGTGTTGTCTAAAGGAAAGGAGGAAAAGAACACCTTTTTTCGAGTAGGTAGATAGTTCTTAAGTACTTGCTCAAATTTAATCCATATTCACACCACACTTTCAAAACTACTTTCAAAAGTGCTTTATCACACTCTTGAGGACTGATACAAGAGTTATCATAAAATCAAACAAAAACCTTTTCAAGACACACAAACACGAAATCAATTTTAAAAAATGAGCAAGTACCTAAGAGCACGTGGAAAACCACAGATGGAAAGGGTGCTAACACCTTCCCTTTCCATAATCTACCCCACTTACTCAGAAAATCTTGAAAAAGGTCTTTTTCTGTTATTTTCACCCTTTCCTTTGTTGGTTAAAATAAAAGTCGGTGACGACTCTTGCTTATCGCACATTTGCGAATACAAAATGCAAACCAGTATTAACAGTCGGTTCTGCCTTCGTATCACAGAGCTGGAGACTATGATGTGATACTTTATAAAGTTGGGTTTACCTAAGGGTCTAGATCATTTTAAAATTATTTTCTTTGTTTGCCTTGACTGCTTTATCTTTGAGGGTTTATTGGGGTACTTTTGTACAGATCCTATACCCGGATCTGGGGACACTTTTTAGGTAAACAACCATAGACCGTGGAGATTGTACGATATAGACCGATATGGTTAAGGCGATAGCTGCGTTGGTGTGACATTTTTGTTGGTACCGGTATCCCTTGTGTCGAATCGAGGAGAATATAGGGCCGCCGTGTGGTGTCGTGAAGCACTAACGAACCTTAGAACCTTAGTTGAACAAACTTGGCCATTAGAAAGTAGTGAGATAGCCAGTCTCAGTGTAAAGCTGGGAATTGGTTGATACTCGATACTACACTCATTGAGGTCGGACTTTCGGGATGTTTCAGCCGCAAGAAAAGATTGCTAAGCTGAGATAATACCGATAAAGAAAGATCAGTGATATTGAGACTCCTTAGAACCCGATTACTATTTCTAGGATATGTTTGAAACCAACTAAACTTCAAGAGGGTACTTACCTTAAACCTCATGTAAGCCTTTGAACCTAAGGTCTATTGTGTGCTTTGCTTGTATGTGATTAATTTGCTTAAACATGACATCATGCATCATAAACATTCATTCTTCATTACACTAACCATTTCAAGGATTAGGGGAATTTATCTTTGTTCTGTTTTGCAGATCATGGCTTCCGCTCGTAGAAATACCATCCAAATAAGCTTTGCAAGAATACCTCTTCAACTAAAAGAGCTAGTATCAAGGGTTTCTGAGACTTCTTCATTTACCAAGAACTATGGCCTACTTCTCAATCTGGTTACCTCAGGTTTTGATGAGAAGATGATGAGTGTGCTCTTTCAATTCTTTGACCCTAAGCACCATTGCTTCACCTTTCCAGACTATCAGTTGGTACCCATCATGGAAGAGTTCTCTCAGATATTGGGTATACCTATTTTAGATCAGTTGCCTTTCACCAGTTTGGAAGAAACTCCAAAGCCAGAGATCATTGCAACAACTTTGCACCTTAAATGGTCCGACATTGTATCCAACTGGGAAACAAGAAGCGGAGTTAAAGGTCTTCTAACCAAATTCCTAATAGAGAAGGCTCAACTGTTCTGGGATGATTTGGACTTCCAGGCTTTTGAGGAGGTCTTGGCCCTTCTAATCTATGGGTTAGTAGTGTTCCCTAATCCAGAGTCACTCATAAATGTGAATTCTATCAATGTCTTCCTCTCTCGCAACCTAATGCCCACTTTACTCGGAGACATCTTGCATACCTTCCACAATCGTACCACGAAGAAAAGAGGGATTCTTATGTGCTGTGTGCCATTTCTTTTGAGGTGGTCTATTTCTCACCTCCCTAAAATAGTACTGAAAAGTGAAGAAGGTTTGGGCTGGTTACAAAGGATAATGTCACTTTCTCACATAGATATTCTCTGGTATTCCCGATCTATGGGAGATATTTCTATTATTGACCACTGCGGGGAGTTCCCTAATGTCCCACTACTCGGCATTAGGGGAGGCATAACCTATAATCCTTCTCTGGCTCTACGAAAATTTGGTTACGCTCGAAGGGATGGTCCTCACGAGATGCTTGTCCAGGGTATTGTGTTTAACTACGAGGATGATGTTCTAGGGTATCGTCAGAGGTTCATACGATCTTGGGGCATGGTAAACAGATTTGACACCAAGACTTTGGGGCCAAAGACTTCCATCCCTATGGAGCCTTATCTCCAATGGATACGAGCTCGTGCTCAGAGCCTTATGATGCCATATATAGCCATCTTGCCAGTGATTGTGGAGCCCATTACTGAAGGGGATGTTCCCTATACAGTTCTTCATCCTGATATGCCCACTGATCTGGAAGAACTGCAGAGATCTTGGATTCAGTTGAAGAAAGAACGGGATACCTATAGAGACCATTTTTATGCTCATGAGAGGAAAGTTTTAGAGCTCATGAAGCAACTTCACGAGGAAATAGGTCTTAATGTCTATCTCAGCACGAAGAGGAGGCGCCCAGAAGAAACATGATTTCTTAGTTTTTAGAATTTTCAATTGAAAGGCAATTCTATTTTGAGTTTTACTAATAAAATCTTTGTTTCATTTTGGTTCACAAATTTAAATTTCCCGAAATCCTTGAAATCATTGCATACATATATCATACATATCATTGCATAAACAGGTTTCAAAGCGGGTTTCTCATCTTCTTCGCTGTTTATTTCAGCAGTAAAGAAATGGCTCTCGAACAAACAGTGAAGGATCTACAAACTCAAAATGCTCAGTTTCAACAAATGATCATGGCTCTGGCCAAGGGGAAAGAGGAATTGAAAGCCCGGATTGGTAAAGAGAAGACCAAGAAGCCAAGGAAGACAGCTGGTGTGGTGAATATGGGAAGGAGGTTCAAAGGACCGTTAAGGCAGGTTGTAGAGCTAACATCTTCATCAAAATAAGGAGACAATCAAGAAGGGGAGACAAGAGAGGAAGACCCTAGTCCAGGGGAATCTGATAATGAGACTAACTATAATGAGGAGCAGTATCCTTCGGTCGATGAAAAATACAAACAGCTGGAAGAGCGTCTGAGTGCAATGGAAATCCAGAAGGTGCCTAGGCTAGATTTTGAGGAACTAGGTTTGGTTTTTGGGGTTGTCATCCCACAGAAGTTCAAGGTTCTAGTGTTCGCCAAATATGATGGGGTCTCATGTCCCAAAATGAATCTCCGATCTTATATGAGAAAGATCCAGCCTCACACTGCTGACAAGGACTTATGGGTCCACTTCTTTCAAGACATCCCATCAGGGACTCAGCTAGAGTGGTTCTATCAGGTGGAGGGGACCAATATTCGTAACTGGGAAGACCTGGCTGCTGCCTTCTACAAGCATTATCAGTATAATGCAGACCTTGCTCCCACCTGTACGCAACTCCAAAGTATGTCTATGGGTTCGAGCGAAGGTTTTAAAGACTATGCTCAGAAGTGGAGGGACTTAGCAGGAAGAGTCCAACCCCCCTGTCTGATAGGGAGTTAGTGGATATGTTTTTGGGTACCCTATCTGGTCCATTTTTCAATCATCTGATTGGAAGCTCCTCAGCTGACTTTACTGAATTGATTTTGATAGGAAAAAGAGTGGAAGCTGGGATTAGAAGTGGCAAGATTTAGAAGGATGCCTCTTCAAGTGTGGGAAAGAGACCTTTCGTATGAAAAAAAGAGGTCAGTGCTATTTACAATCAACGAAATCAAGGAAGAACCGAGCGTCGTCCAACGGTTGGGGCTGTTATGATATCTAAGCCTGCAACTACTCAACAACAAAATAATCAGCCTAGAGAAGAAAGACCTGTAAGGCAATTCACCCGGATAAATATGAACTTGTCTCAAGTTTTGCCTCACCTACTGAAGTCCAATCTAGTTACCTTGAGGGAAGCTCCCAAGAACCCCAACACTGCATCCCCTTGCTATAATCCAAATGCTCGCTATGCTTACCACTCAGAGAGTCCAGGCCATGATACAAACGACTGTTGGGATTTGAAGAATAGGGTGCAAGATCTTATTAAGGCGAAGGAGATTGAATTTGACACTCATGAGATTCCCAATGTTATAACTGCTCCAATGCCTAAGCACGACCTTGGTGTTAATGCTGTTGACAATGATAGGTTCGTTACTTCTATTGAGGAACTTGTCACTCCTCTCATGACCGTTAAGTGGAACTTGTTGAAAGCCAGTTTATTTCTGGGTTGTGGCGAAAGTTGGCACTTATGTTTATCTCTACCGACTGGTTGTTATTTGTTGAAAGTAGGTGTTCAGCGCCTAATGGATAATAAATAGGTCTTGTTTGAAAAGACTCCTGTCCAGTTTGTTTCTTGTAAGGATGTTTCAATCCTAACCATTTCCGTCAATCCTCCCAGGGTCTCCACCAAAAGACCCGTATGGATTACATCTGCCCCGAAGTTGGCTCCTCTGATCATCATTATGCCATGGCCGATCCCACACTCCTCAAAAAAGGTTGTCCCTTGGAACTATGAGGATGACGTCTACTACCATGGCATCAAGCAAGACTCGTTGGCTATTGAAAACTAAGTTTCTGAAGATACTGATCCCGACATTGGCAACATCATTGGGACCAACAAAATAACAAGAAATGGAAGAGTATTCTCCCCTGAGATTTCTCCTCCAAAAGCCGTTACTATTCCTGTGATCATTCTTATTGTTGTTCCTACTGATAATACCGCTGCAATTCCTGTGATTACCCCAGTTGCCACCCCTATCACCGAGTCGGCCGAGACTCGGGGCGAAGACATATTGATTGAGCCTATCCAGACGAAGGCACATTCAGTATCTATTCCAGAGGCTTCCAAGAAGAAAATGGAAGAAATCTTGAAGATAATAAAGAAGAGCGACTACAATGTGGTCGAACAGCTGGGGCAGACCCCTTCAAAGATTTCTATGTTAGCCCTACTATTATGCTCCGAAGCTCATGCAAAATCTTTGGTGAAATTTCTCAAGACCGCCCATGTTCCACAAGAAACATCCGCTGACCAATTTGAAGATTGTGTGGTCAGTTTGATGGCTGATAACGGTTTGGGTTTTTCTGATACTGATCTGACGCCTAGAGGGAGAAAACATAATGATGCGCTGCATGTCTTCGTCGAATGCAGGGGAACTACTTTGGCCCATGTTCTAGTAGATATTGGTTCATCATTGAACGTGCAGCCTGAGAAGGCTCTGGACAGATTGGACTGCAAAAGTTTGACCCTGAAGCCCAGCAACATTGTAGTGAGGGCTTTCGATGGTTCGAAAAGAATGGTGCACGGGAAGGTGGACATCCCCATCAAAGTTGGTTCTCATACCTTTGACTCCACCTTCTACGTGATGGATATCAGACCATCTTATTCTTGTTTGTTGGGTCGCCCTTGGATCCATGGGGCGGGAGCTATCACATCCATTCTGCATCAGATGATGAAGTAACTGGTGAAAGGAAAGATTTTCACGGTACATGGTGAAGAAGAGTACATGGTAAGCCACCTGAACTCTTCCAGGTATGTGGAAATGGATGGCGAGTTCATCGAGACTCCGTGTCAGAACTTCGAAGAGGTGCCTCATACTATGGTTGCAACTGAGATTGTTACCAATCTGCTGAAGATCACTAGACCTCCCTTGAAAATGGTTTCTCTCAAGGACGCCAAAGAAATTATTAAACAAGGTGGGCGTACCATATAGGGCCAACTCCCTGATATTCCATACAAATCTGATAAGTTTGGTTTGGGTTTCTCTTTAGGGGCTCAAAGGGATGTTCGTCGTGCTTGTGCTGGAGGACCTCCCCTACATATCAGCAACCATGGGGTCAACGCGTTAGAAAACACTGATGATGACTATGACATGTATAGCTGGATCTTCCCTACTACCAACGGTGGACCCAGTAACTGGACGAAAAAAGACTTTGTACCAATTACTTTTATTCCTAAGTAATTGTATTTCTTGTTTTCAGATATGTAATAAACAATATAAACTCCATGGCCATGTGTCTTACCCGGGGCACAATGGTTTATTTGTGAGGGTTATCATGTTTCAATCTCATATGTCATTAATAAAGCATTGGACGTTTTGCATACAAATTTTGCGCTCTTTGTTTTTATTTTCTGCTTTTTACTTTGTCAATACAACTATGCTTTTACACACACTCACGTATCAAACTGCAGATCCATATCCACTCTGGATCCCATTGATAACGGTTCTGCTATTGTCGGTTATGACTTTGAAAATTTGATCAACCAAACCGAGGACGAAGGTGAGGAAGACTGTGAGGTACCCAGAGAACTTGCTAGACTGTTACAACAGGAAGAAAGGGCTATACAACCTCACGAAGAGCTAGTTGAGACAATAAACTTGGGCACAAAAGAGGACAGAAAAGAAGTCAAGATAGGTGCAAATCTGGAGCTTAGTTTCAAACAGCGGTTGATACGAATGTTGCATGATTATGTTGAGATCTTTGCCTGGTCATATGAAGACATACCAGGGCTAGACACGAATATCGTGGTTCATCGTCTGCCAACTAAAGAAGATTTCCCTCCAGTAAAGCAGAAGGTTCGTCGTATGCGTCCTGAAATGTCAGAAAAGATCAAAGCAGAAGTGATGAAGCAGTTAAACGCTGGGTTCTTAGCTGTCACCTCTTATCCATAATGGGTTGCTAACTTAGTCCCGGTGCCTAAGAAGGACGGTAAGGTACGGATGTGTGTGGACTACAGAGATTTGAACAGGGCAAGCCCCAAGGATGACTTCTCGCTTCCCCATATTGATGTTATGGTTGACAACACCGTGCAACATAAGATCTTTTCCTTCATGGGCAATTTCTCTGGTTACAATCAAATCAAGATGGCACCCGAAGACATGGAGAAGACAACCTTCGTCATGCAATGGGGAATTTTCTGTTACAAAGTGATGTCGTTTGGGTTGAAGAACGCTGCGGAAACCTATCAGCGAGCCATGGTAGCTTTATTCCATGATATGATTCACCATGAGATAGAGGTCTATGTTGACGACATGATAGCCAGGTCTCAAACTGAGGAAGAGCACCTTGATCATCTACAAAAGATATTTGATAGGTTGAAGACGTACAAGCCAAGGTTAAATCCGAACAAGTGTACCTTCGGGGTAAGGTCTGCTAAACTTCTAGGTTTCATTGTTAGTGACAAGGGCATTCAGGTAGACCCTGCAAAGGTGAAGGCTATATAAGAGATGTCGGCTCCTCACACGGAGAAAGAAGTTAGAGGTTTCTTGTGACACCTAAATTACATTGGCAGGTTCATTTCCCATTTAACTGCTACTTGTGAGCCAATCTTCAAACTCCCGAAGAAAGATCAAGTGGTAAAGTGGAATGAAGAATGCCAGACTGCCTTTGAGAGAATCAAGGAATACCTTAAAGAGCCTCCAATTCTGATGCCTCCGATTGAAGGAAGACCTTTGATAATGTACTTAACAGTGTTAGATAATTTAATGGGGTGTGTGTTGGGGCAGCATGACGAGTCCGGTCGAAAAGAGCATGCAATATACTACCTTAGTAAAAAGTTTACCGATTGTGAAACAAGATACTCACTGCTCGAGAAAACTTGTTGCGCTTTGGCATGGGCTGCTCTCCGACTAAGACAGTATATGTTGACCCACACTACTCTGTTGATATCTAAGATGGATCCGATCAAGTACATCTTCGAGAAGCCCGCTCTCTTTGGAAGAATAGCAAGATGGCAAATGTTCTTGACCGAATACGATATACAATACACGACCCAAAAAGAAATCAAGGGAAGTGTATTAGCTTATCATTTGGCTCATCAGGCTGTGGATGACTACCAATCTATGAACTTTGAATTCTCGGATGAGAATATTATGTTAGTGACTGACTCTGAAGAGTCTGGACCTGAGGAAGGATCCCGATGGACTATGGTTTTTGATGGAGCCTCCAATGCACTCGAAAATGGCATTGGTGATGTAATCATATCCTCCAAGGGCTGTCATACTCCTTTCACTGCCATATTATGTTTCAATTGTACCAACAATATGACGGAGTATGAAGCATGCATCATGGGTCTCAAAGTTGCTATTAACCTGAGGATCAAGTTCTTGAGCATATTCGAGGGTTTAGCCTTGGTAATAAGTCAAATCAAAGGGGAGTGGGACAAGAATCACCTAATCTCATCCCTTACAAAGAACATGTGCTGACATTGCTTCAACACTTTGAAGAAGTCACCTTTGAACATTTTCCACGAGAAGAGAATCAATTAGTGGATGCGCTAGCTACTATGTCATCCATGTTCAAGGTCAGATGAGACAACGAGGCTCTTCAGATCACTATTGAGAGGTTGGATGAACCAACATATTTCTATGAGATCGATACTGAAGAAGTAGCAGAAAAACCTTGGTTCCATGAACTGAAAAGGTATCTCGAGGCTGAAGAATATCTCGAGGAGGCGCCCGTCAATGATAAGAAGTTTCTGAGGAGGTTCTCCGTAAAGTTCTTCCTTAGTAATGGAATCCTCTACAAGCACAACCACGACTCTACTTTACTTCGTGTGTAGACAAGAACGAAGTAGAGAGGATTATGACAGATTTACACGAAGGTACCTTTGGCACTCATTCTAGTTGACATACCATGGCTAAAAAGATCCTACGGACATGATACTATTGGTCCACTATGGAAGCAGACTGATATCAGCATTCCCGAACTTGTCACAAATGCCAGATCTATGTTGATAAAGTACATGTACCTCCGGTTCCCTTGAATGTCTTGACGGCTCCCTGGCCCTTTGCAATGTTGGGCATTGACATGATCAGAGAGATTAGACCTACCGCTTCCAATGGGCATCGCCTCATCCTAGTCGCCATTGATTACTTCACAAAGTGGGTTGAAGCTGCCTCTTTTGCTACTGTTACCAAGAATGTTGTGGCACGATTTATCAAGCATAACCTGATTATTTGGTATGGTGTGCCAGAGAGAATCATCACAAACAATGACTGTATGTCCCTAAGAATGTCCCTCATACATCCAACGACGGGGCTTCTTACCAAATCAATGGTAAGATAGCAACATCTAAAGGAGGAGGAAAAGAACGTTAGACCTTTTTGAGTAGGTAGGATACTCATAGTTGCTCGCTTTCTCACAAACAAAACAAAAATTATTTTTACACATATACTTTCAATTGAAACATTTTCAAAAGTCAAAAAGCCCTTTGTACGCATTCTTATAGAGACGAGAATTGTTACAAAGGCACTTTTCAAAATCATTTTCAAAAACATCTTCCATAAACACTTCTTTAAACTATTTTCAAAACCAACACTTTGCACGCATTCTTATAGAGACGAGAATCGTTACAAAGACGTTTTCTTCAAAATATTTTCAAACCCACACCACAAGCACATTTTCAAACAAAAGAAAAGTGAACTAGCAAGCAACTAAGAGCCAGTAGATAACTATGGATGGAAAGGGTGCTAACACCTTCCCTTTACATAACCTACCCCCTTACTCAGAATAATCTCGAAAAGGTCTTTTTCTATTCTTTTCACCCTTTCCTTTGTTGGATAAAAGAAAAGTCGATGGCGACTCTTGCTTACCGCAACATTTGCAAACAGAAACGCAAAACCAGTATATAACAGTCGATTTAGCCACCGTATCACACACATCAATTTGAATTGCTCAGATCTTTAATGACTCTGAATTCCAATTGTTCATAGTTTTCCCTTGTCGGTGTTTTCTTCAATTAATTCACCATCTGCATCAATTCGAATTGCCCAGAATTCTCTTTGTCAGAGCATTGTTCTTTTTGATGATCCTGAATTCTAATTCGAACCTGTTCACAGTTTCCCTTATAAGGGCTTCTTTGAAAGCCCCTCAGATATTTACTTTTCGATTGACTCTGGATCTTGATTCAAATTGTACAAGGCCTCAACATCCTTGCTTCTTCGATCAGCCCCTAAGTTCGCTCTCTTTGATTGCTCTGCCACTACTCAATTAGCCTAATCGAAAGACTTCATTCTGGTCAATCGAAGCTTCCTTTGGCAGGAATGTGCTTGTGAAGGGGGTTTGGGCTTGGCAGCATGCAGGATTTTAGCCAACAAGCATCATGGACCAAGACTCATCACAAAGCAAACCTGTTTTCAATAATCACGTGTCCTTCGAATGGACCAACGAATGCTTCTTAAAAGGGACCACATGAATGCACCTATCATGCGTGTCGAAGTGTGGAAAACTGTTTCAAAGGGGACCATTGCCCAACCGAAGCTGGAACAAAGGCAGTCAATGCCTTATGGACGCTATCATGAGGCAGGCCAAAGCAAGCGTAAAAGACGCCATTGCCTAGTGAATCGAATCAGACATGAAAGAGGTATTTCCCTTGTGGGTCGAAGGAAGCTTTTTGCCTAGTGGATTGAATGAAAATCTGAAGAAGTCTTGGCCTTGTATGCTGAAGGCATGCACAGGGGAGGTCATTTCTTTATCAATTGAATCAGGCATGAAACAGCCCATGCTCAGTCGAAGTCTTGTGAACCAAGCTTGTGCCTAAGGATTTTGGACATCCGATCGAAGCTCCTTGTCCAGATGCCAATCGAAGGACCTTTTGCTCTGATATGCCAATCAAGAGGCATTGTTCATATTCCAATTGAAAGACATTGTTGATATGATAATCGAAGTAAATTTGGTTCAGATGCCAATCGAAGGACACTGCTGACATGCCAATCAAAAGACACTTGACCATCATTAAAAAAAATCATTTTCTTTAGGGAAGTGTTTGTAACCATCTATGTAAGATATAATATTGGGGAACATGAGAGTGAAAATTTTAGGGTACAACACCATTGCTTCACATTCCCTGATTATATGTTGGTTCCCACTATAGAAGAGTACTCTTTTTGGATTGATTTGTCAGTGACAGATGATTTACCTTTCTGTGGTTTCGAAGAGGTCCCTGAACCCCCTGTTATTGTTAAAGTCCTTCACCTATAAGAGTTTGAGATAAAAGAAAATCTCACTTTTAGAAAAGCCTTCAAAGATTTGACCTCCAAAAATTTTATAGAAAAAGCTCTTGTCTTGGACAAAGTAAATAGTAGGGATGTTTTTGAGTCAGTTTTGCCTTACTCATTTATGGTCTTGTGCTCTTCCCAAACATTGACCATTTTGTTGATGTTAAAGCTATTAGGATATTCTTAATTGGTAACCAAGTGCCTATTTTGCTTGGAGATACCTATCACTCTATCCATCATAGAACTCAAAAAGGATATGGAACTATCATGTGTTGTGCATCATTGATGTACAAGTGGTTTAATTCACACTTACCAAAGTCCAATCTCTTCAGAGACAACTCAGAAAAGCTTAGGTGGTCCCGAAGGATTATGTCCATTACTCAAGCGGATCTAACTTGGTATATCCCATCTTATGATAAGGGGTCGATCATCGATAGTTGTGGTGGTTTTCCTAATGTACCTCTTCTTGGTATAAAAGGAGGAATCAACTACAACCATATTCTTGCTAGACATCAGTTTGGATACCCTATGGAGGAGAAACCCGATAACTTTCTGTTGTCAAGTTTATCTTACCTTAACGAGGAGGATAATCTAGATTTGAAGGAGGAAATTGTGGATGCTTGGCGGAAGATTCATGTGAAGGTAAATGTAATGCCCTATTTAAATATTTAGTCATTGTTTGTTAATTTAGGATTATTTTTGGCATAACTAAGGGTATGCTGGCATTGGATAAGGGTACGTGAGGACTTAGTTCTAATTAGATAATTAAAGTAAAACTTAGCATATGGGGTAATAATAATAATATTGGTGAATGATGATGTTATTTCTCTATTCATTATGGTTGGTATTATACTTGGTAAAACTAACTTAGCTTAGACATGTTGAATGAAGATGTTCTATCAATTGAAGCAACATGTTGAATCCGATATCCTATGCTGGTTCTTTCGAAATCGTGATTTTTTATAGTTGGACTATTGGATTTTTTTTAGTTTGTTACAGGTGCAGAATATTATGTAATATATTATCTATCCTATGTGGCACATGGCTTGGAGATTTAAAAATATTCAAAATAATTTCAAGGAGAATTATTAGTTTCTAATTATGGAGATAATTTAGGAAACTAATGATTAATGTCCTATCTTTGAGGATATAATTATGCAGTGCCTCTGTCATATACAGTTGCATATGTGAAGCCTAAATCCAGTTCATTGAAGATTACAAATAGAAGGCTTCAACCCTAGTGCAAGTGTCGAACTTACTTTGTATTGTGTTAGGGTTTGTATGTTTATTGTGAGCCTCTCAGTTATCATATTGATGAATGAGTAAGACTGTTTTTGAGTCGTAAGTTCTGTCATTTATTCCAAAGCTTTTAAGCAGTGAATGATTGTGTGTCTTTGAAGTGTGACTTCTGAGTTGTTTGACTATGTTTTTAGAATTGGTCAATCACTAGGCTGTGATTGAAAGGGATTTCAAAAGGGTCTCATACCTAGGTGAGTGTTAGGTAGAAGTTAAGCAAGGGCAGTGATTAAGTGAGAAATTGTAAACAGGGGAATTTAGATTTGAATTAATACTATTTTAGTTAACTTGATCCCTGGCTTGGTAGCCCCAGAGTAGGTGTTGGTGTGAACTTAACTGAGTTAACAATCTTGCATGTTCTTTAGTTTTCTTCAATTTATTTATAATATACCTTGTCATTGTGTGTTTGTTCAGAGAAAGGTGTCTCAACATCTTTTAGGACATCTGAGATTTGAATACCAGAATTTCAATTGGTATCAGAGCAGGCATCCTTCTCTGACTCTGGGTGAGGTTCAGGGAAGATACTTTCTAGTACAATGGGCAAGAAAGGATGATTTATGAATAGACCACCCATTCTCGATGGAACCAACTATTAGTATTGGAAATTTCATATGGTGGCCTTTATCAAATCTGTGGATAGTAAGGCTTGAAAAGTTGTGGTCAAAGGATGGGATCCACCAAAGACTGTAGGACCTGATGGGAAAGTGACTGATGTTGTGAAGGCTAAGGATGATTAGGATGATAAATATTAAGAACAATCTCGAGGGAACTCCAAAGCCTTGAATGTTATGTTTAATGGAGTGGACAAAAATATCTTCAGGCTGATATGAAATTGCACTGTTGCCAAAGAAGCTTGGGAGATCTTGAAGACCGCTCTTGAAGGAACATCTAAGGAAAAACTTCAAATTCTTACCACCAAGTTTTAAAACTTAAAAATGAAGGAGGATGAGAGTATTCATGACTTCCACAAGAATATTATTGAGATAGACAATGCCTCAAGTGCCCTGGGGGAGAAGATGTCTGAAGCCAAGTTGGTGAGAAAAATTCTCAGATTGTTACCAAAGAAGTTTGACATGAAGGTGACTGCCATTGAAGAAGCCCAAGACATAAACAATATGAAGGTTGGTGAGCTTACGGTGTCCCTGCAAACCTTCAAGTTAGGAATAAATGAAATATTTGAAAAGAAGAAGAGCATGAATTTTATCTCTAATGTTGTTGATTCAAAATATAAGTGCAACTTGGATACAACAAAAGCTATATCTAATGCTATTGTGTTACTTGGGAGACAATACAACAAATTATTGAAGAAGGTGAAATGAAAGTCAAGATCAAATGTCAATGAAAATTCTTACCAAGGAAGAGAAGCTCCGTGTCATGAATGTGAAAGGTTTGGACACATAAGAACTGAGTGTCCAACCGATCTCAAGAAGTAGAAGAAAAGCTTGTGTGCGTCTTGGTCTAAGGAAGACACTGATAGTGATCATGAAAAAGAAGGTGCCAAATCAGTCAATGTCTTGGTTGGAGTTTGTAACTTTGATAAAGACTTTAACTATTAAGGATTCACCTTTAAAGAAATTGATGCTTTATATAAGGAATTGAGCACCAAAAGTCAAAAGATGGGCCAACTTATAGAAGAGAAGAAGGAAACTATTGCTCAACTGTAGACTGAAAAAATGGAACACTTATCCATCATTTCTAGTTTGAAGGCTGAAACAATTGAACATTTGTAACCATCTCTGAACTAAATAGTGAAGTTCTTCTGCTCAAGTCTAAGCTTGACAATATGACCAAGTATATAAAAATGCTTAACAGTAGCTCTAATGTGCTCGAAGATATTCTTCAGTCTGGAAAGTTTGTTAGACATGCTAGAGGGATCATCTATAACAATCAAGCAATGAAGAACAAAGGCAAAGAAACTGAAGTGAAATTTGTTCGTCTAAAGAAAGAACTGGAACATAAGATGTCAAATAAAATGTTCCAACATAAGCTTGGACAACCTAAGAATCAATCAAGATACAAGACTGAATGGAAGAGATGTTATTATTGTGGAAGGATTGGTCAGATAAAATATTTCTGCTACAGGATGTATGGATATTCCAAATGTAAAGTACAACACAGAAGAGAACAAGCGTCCATTAAAGGTAAGAAGATGTGGTTTTCAAGAAATGGTACTTTTGGACTCATAGCTCACACTTCTCCCATAGCATCTGCTAGAGAAGATTGGTATTTTGATAGTGGTTGTTCTAGACACATGATAAGTATTAAGAAATTTCTGGTAGATATTAAACCACACTCCACTAGCTATGTCACTTTTGGAGATGGGTCAAGAGGAGAAATAAAAGGTGTTGGAAAGCTAGACTATACAGGTCAACCAAGTATGGATGGTGTGCTGTTTGTCAAGGGCTTGACTGCAAATTTGATAAGTATTAGCTAATTATGCAACCAAGGTCTCAAAGTCAACTTTACTGCGTCAGGATGTCTGGTAACTAATGAGAAGAATGAAGTCATTATGAAGGGATTCAGATCAAAAGACAAGTATTACTTGTGGATTCCTCAAGGAACAAATTGCTCCTCCTCATGTTTGATGCCAAAAGAGGTTAAGATGAAGTTACTTCAGAAGAAACTTGACCGATTACACCTAAAAGGCACGAAGAAAGTCCAACCAAAGGAAGCAACCATAGCTACTCCTAAGTTGATTATGGAGAAAAGATAAATTTGCGGGGAATCTAAGCAGGTTAACTGTACTGATAAAGAGAAATATGTTTGTTTAACTGCTGATGAAATTTCAAAACTTGCCTGGATGAACACTATCAAAGGAAAACATAAAGATGTTTGGGAATTATAGAAATTACTGATGGGAAGTGTTGTACCCCAAAATTAGCCCTCACTCTTCTCAAGGCATTCTCACACAAGGATTTTCAAAAGTCCAAGTTTGCACAAGTACAATTGGATTTTTGACGCCCCATATAGTTTCCATATAGTCATATGGGGCTCTCAAGCATCAAATCGAAGAAAGAGCAAGTTTTCTTTAATTCCCAAGCTTCCACAAGGAAAAGGATTCCTTCGAAGCAACTTGCTTTCAATTCACAAGGAAAAGGTTTCCTTTAAAGCTACTTGCCTTTGATTCACTAGGAAAATACTCCATTCATGCTTGCTTTCCATTCACAAGGCAAGTACATCCTTCAGGCTTGCTTTCCATTCACTGGGCAAATACTTCCTTCATGTCTGCCTTCGATTCACTAGGCAAATACTCCCTTCATGCTTGTTTTCGATTCACAAGGCAAGTACATCCTTCAGGCCTGCCTTCGATTCACAAGGCAAGAACTCCTTTCATGCGTGCTTCAATTCACAAAGTAGTGGATTCCCTCATGCTAGCTTTGACTCCACCTCTAAACCCTTCAACACACAGTTTCTACACTATGACCCATAATATGGTCCATTCGAAGAAACATTCAAAAGTTCCATTCGAAGAACACACAAGTGGTGCCTTCGAAGGACATACAATTGGTCCATTAGAAGGACAAAATTATTGGGAACAAGTTTTGTTTTGTCTTTTGATGAGTCTGGTTCAAGATGTTTTCTATCCAAAGTCCTACATGCTGCCAAGCCCAAGCCTCCTGCATAATTACATTCGAAAGACAATTTGGGATGAGCCACCTCAGGACTTCTGGCATGCACCTGAACAAGTGTGGGATGTTTGAAGAGAAGTTCTGATGCTCTTAGGTTAACCTTCTATTGGTGCAATACAAGTTGTATTCACCAATTGAAGGTGGACTAATGCGCATCTAAGTTGTTTCTTGCAGTCAAGCAAAGACATAAGTCAAGGGTAGGGTTTAGAATCGAAGGAGCCACAATAACGAGCCCAGAGCAAATTGAAAGGAGCAATTCAAAGCCAATCAAAGAACAAGACTTGAGGGCATTCAAAGGAGTCAAGGAGTTAAACCTGTCCAAGTTCATTTAAAACCCAAAAGGGTAGGAAATCATCAAAAAAGGCAACTTGTTTAAGGCTTTCGATTCTACCTTTAAAGCCTGATTAATGGCTGTTTCTTGCCATTTCCACTCACTACTGCCCCCTCTAAATACAGAGCTAAAGAAACATTGCCAAGGACGGGAAAAAAAGAAATTTTTTGCCTCTACCCAGACACAAACATTCTTCCTACACGCGCAAATCACCCCAAAGAGCCACACGAAAATCATAAAAATATCTCAAAGCTGCCAGAATCGAAGCACACTTTGCAGGCTTCCTCGCTCAAAACCAAACATCCTATCCCTCTCATGAGATTCCCAGGAAGACTTTCAGGCCCCTAAGCAAGCAGTTCCACGCCTAAAGCCACAAATCCACACTTCTTCAATTGGTAAGGGTTTGCAAATCCAAAAAACTGCATTTTCATGGCATATTAATACTTTTAACCATTTGATGCATGTTCAGGGCTATTGATAGTAACGGTTTAACATGAAAGAGATCATGCTATTTCTAGGGAACGATCTGAGATTTCCTTCGAATCTCTGAGTTTAGGTTGTTTCGAGCCAAAATAAGCTTAGACCTGAGATCAAAAGATTCGAATTAGGGCAAGAAGGATAAGGTGTTGCATGTGTGCAGAGGCAGGGGTTTCGATCCCTGCCTCTTGCAATGATTTTTTTCTGTTTGTTGTCTTGCATATCCAGAACCCTCCATAGGAAATCCATCATACGCTTCCAACAACATCCCTCCCTGGATTGAAGGACAACCTTTTTCCCTGGATCGAAAAGCAACCCCCTCCTTGGATCGAAGGATAATCTCCTTCCCTGAATCGAAGGACCATTTGTATTTTTTATTTTGTTTTGTTCATTTATTTATTGGATTTACTCTTTAAATCAACATTAAATCAAAAAATCACAAAAATTAGGTTCTAGTCTTTTTATTAAAATTAATTTCGTTAATTGATTATTAATTACTTAAACATTTTTTTAAACAAAAATTAAGTAGATTTATATTTTTATTTTTATTTTATTAAATAAAAAAGCAAACAAAAATAATTTTTCTTTCTAGGATTTAGATGTATTTCCAATTCGCGCGCAATTTTATTTAAGTATTATTATTTGTCATATTATTGTATCTGCTTACTGGGATGTAATAGTTTAAATTAGGACCTTTACTTTTTTTCTGCTTTATTTCCCATTTTGAACTTGTAATTTCCCCCCTCCATGAAGCCATGTAATAGCGTAGGATTTAATTTTAGCACTTTATGTTTCATGTACATATATTAACTGTTAGATGTATGTTAATAGGATTGCATGATAAGACTAAAAGTGAATGTTAGCAAATCTAACTTCAAAGATAAAAATAACTTAAACACAACACAATTGCACATGTACACCTCTAGGGTATCCCACTTTGGTTGCCTTCGGAAAATAGTCAAAACTCTCGAGACGTGAGAGATTTTAGTGGCAATCCTCCTGTTTAAAAAGATTATAAGTCCCTCGATGACCCTCTCAACGTTGCCTCGGTAAAAATGATCTTAAAACCTAGGGTAGTGTAATATGGTGGCAGAACCGACTGTTTAATACTGGTTTGCGTTTTGCATTTTTTTTATTTTCAAAATGTTGCGGTAAGAAAGAGTCGCCACCGACTTTTATTACATCCAACCGGAAAGGAAAAAAGTACAGAAAAAAATACTTTTTTCGAGATATTCTGAGTACGGGGATAGAATATAGAAAGGGAAGGTGTTAGAACACTTTCTATCCATGGTTTTCCATGGGCTCTTAGGTACTTGCTCATCTTTTTAAATTGCTTGTGTATGTGCTTTGTTTTAAAAGTTTGTTTTACTTCGTTTTAACCCTTGATTCTGCCTTCAAGAGTGTTACGAAGTGTTTTTGAAAACTTTGTTTGAAAAGTGTTTGGTGTGAAAAAGTTTGATTTGAGAAAGTACCTACTATCATCTACCTACTCGAAAAAAAGATCGTTTCTATTCTTGTTTCCTTTAGACATCACTATCCTACTATTGAGAAATAGGTAGCACCGTTGTTGGAATTTGTAAGGGTCAATTCGAAAGGGACGTAATGGTCATTGAAGGCAACATGTAAGGATACCTTAGCATTTCGAAGGGACTGTCATCATATATTCATAGGCAACATCGAGGGACAAGATCATATACCGTAGGCAACTTCGAGGGACAATGATCTTTATGATGATTTTAACCGAGGGCCTTTGCTAAGGGTATCCCTACGTTCGAGAAACATGACCATTATTTTCCGAGGCAACCAAGTGAGGTATACCCTAAGGGTGCATATGTGCAAGGTGTGTTATGTTCAGCTATTTTAGTCTTGTGTTAAGTTTGCTAATGTTTGATTATTCTTACCATACAATCCTATTAGTCATACATCTAGCAGTTAATAATTGCAGTAATTTAAAAGTGCAGAAATATAAAACCTAGCTATTACAAGGCTTCGGGGAGGGGGATTATGTACATATCCAAAACTGGGGGAAAAATAAATAAAAGCGGTAAAGGTCCTACTAATCATCTATTACATCCCAATATGCAGTTACAATAATAAAATGAAGTGCGAAAGAATAATAACGCGCAAATTTGAAAAGACGTCTAAAAATCCTAAGATATAAAAAAATCTTTTTGTTGTTTTTTTGTTTTAATTTATAAAAATGGTTTAAGTTAAAAAATAATTGATCTAGATCTATATTTAAAAAATATAATTATTAAAGAAACATGAAATTTAAATAAAAGAAATTAATTCTATGTTTTTTTGGTATTTTTGTTACGAAAAGGAAAATGAATTAAAATGAAATTAAACCTAAGTTCTATTAATTTTAATTTTAAAAAAAGAAGTTAAAGTGTTTAGTTAATTAATTTACCAAAATTAAAATTTAATAAAGAAAAAATTCTAAATCTATTTTTATGTGATTTTTATATTTGTTTATTGATAAAAAAAGGGATTAAAAGAAATAAATGAAATGAATAAAACAAGAAAATAAAGATGGGCCTAGTAGCAAAAGTAAACAGGGGGTGCAATCATCAGAAATCCCTAGGCCCAAATCTTCGAAAGCTTCATGCTCTAACTATGGTGTTTTTTTATTCTTGCATGGAACCTATGATTCAACCATCCATAATTGTTCTATATAAACTCAAACAAACGTTAGCATACTATAAAATGTGATTAAAATTAGAGATTCGAAGTTTAAAATTTTACCAAACCGGTATTGTCAAATGGGGGCGTGCTAGGCATGTGATGGATTGCTCTTGGCCCTTGTAAGACTCCTGAGGACTTCAAGAGGATGGTTTGAGGCTTGATGTCAATTGAGAGAGACCGGAACCTCGAGATATGACTTGCACCAATTCTTTGATTTCTGGAGAGCTTTTTGAAGAGCTTTTGGAGAGCTTTTTGAAGAGCTTTTTGAGAGCTTTTTAGAGAAGAATTTCGTCCCTTTAAATATTGTATGGCTCTATATTTATAGAGGATAATGAGGAGACAATAAATCATGGAAAGAATCTCCCTCATAATGTTGTGTTTTAAGACCATGATCAAGATTTGAAAAAAATGCCATATTTGATGATTTTATGCCATTTTCACATGTGGATGAACCTGGACATATTTGAAGGGTTATTGCATGAAATCAATTGACATAAACCAGCATTAAACTTTCCCAAAATGGATTCACATCAAAATTTACATTATTTCTATTATTTATTTATTTAATTCTGAATTTTAATGAATAAAATATCAAAATAAATAGCATAAATAGTAGAAAAATGTATGGGTGGGCTTAGAGGTCGTGGACCATGTTAGGAATGAGTTTCAAACTTGAAAAGATAGGCCCATTTGGAAAAAATCCAAGTTTGGTCAATATTTGCTTCATACATTTTTTCAAAAATTGTCCAAATTTGACAATGCATATCTCTCTCAATTTTAATCTTATGAGGGTGTTCTTGTACTTTTTAGAAAGCTTAGGATGTCCCCTAAGCAACCTCTTTTGTTTCATCTCAATTGGATCTTCCATGTTCATGTAAGAAGCTTTGACCCAAAAGGTGTTTTTGTTGACTTTTCAAAATGACCTATAATGTCCAAATTTATATCTTCTTGTGAGTGCATATTTTGAACTTGGGAGCTAAATATGAATTGTAGGGAATTACATCCTATTCAAAATGAGCTTTTGATGGGTCATTTCTGATAAAGTATGAGAAAGTTATGCTTGGTCAAAGTTGAGTTGACTTTTCCTACAAAACCCTAATTTAGCAACTTTTGGGTTTTGATGAATTGTGAGCAATCCTTGAGGAATCATGATCAAACCTTGATCAAATGATAAATAATACTTCAAAATGAGGATGTTGACCAAAACTCTTGAAGTTTGACTGTATGTGGGCCACAATTGACTTTTGCCCTAGCATAATCGACTTTCAGGCCTTTGAGCAATTGACTGAGCAAACTTCCTCTGAAAGGCTTGAAACTTGACATGGATGATCTTGAGAACATATTAGGACAATAGTGAGAATTTGGGATCCTTTAGACTCAAACATCTTGATGCAAAATGAAACCCTAATTTGAGATAGACTGCCTTTAGGAGAGAGTTTGTTTGGTCAATTCTTGGACTTCCTTGGGCAATTTGAAGACCTTACTTGAAATTTATTGAGAAATATGGGAGGGAAAATTTTGGGGTACAACAGCTGCCACTGTTCAATCTTCTTAAACCTGAGGATGTAGATTGGCTTGCTTTCCTTTCGTGATCCGAAGGTGGAAGATGATTGAACACTAGAGTGCCTAGAAATTTGCACTCGCATGAAGTGGCACTCGACTTGTGACATTGGGAATGGGCTTACATATGCCATTTGGAGGTAGAAGATTTGTCGGAGATGGGCTTAAAGATGCCATATTCGATGTGGTGGAGAATTGTCTGAGATGGGCTTAAAGATACCATCTAGAGAATGTGGATTTCCTGAGATATTCCTTTGACGAGAGTCCCTGCTCATGTCGTTAAGGAAGAATCTGTTGAGGAATGTTGGTATATGTCTTGGGAGAAATAGAATTTTAGGAGCTTCAGTTGTCCATTACTCTACTGGGGAATTAACTCCGGAGGTGAACTTTATATCTGGTCAGTGTATAGGCTGCATCGCGACCTACTATGGAAAGGTGAAACCGATCGTGTTTGATCAGGTCCAGGTCTTACAGTGTTGTGGACTGTTGTCTGGAGATAAGAGGAAAGAAACCTGGATGGTAATGTTATGAGAAGGAACCTGGATAGTAAGGCTTATGAGAAGGAACCTGGGTAAGGTTGCTTCGTGAGGAGTTTGTGTAAAACTGCATCTGAACCGAGAAGGAACCTGGGTAATGTTGCTTTGTGAGGAGTTTGGGTAAAACTGCATCTGAACCAAGAAGGAACCTGGGTAAGGTTGCTTTGTGAGGAGTTTGTGTGAAACTTCAGAAGGAACCTGGGTACGGTTGTTCGTGATGAGTCTGTGTAGGGCTTTAGGAGGAACCTGGGTAGGGCTACTTCCGGATAAGTCCGTGTAAAACTTCGGTAGGAACCTGGGTAAGGTTACTTTGGGCTAAGTCTGTGTAAAAATTCAAGAGGAACCTGGGTAAGGTTACTTTGTGATAAGTTTGTGTAAAACTTCAGGAGGAACCTGGGTAAGGTTACTTTGGAATAAGTTCGTGTAAAACTTCAGGAGGAACCTGGGTAAGGTAACTTTGGGATAAGTTCTTGTAAAACTTCAGGAGGAACCTGGGTAAGGTTACTTTGTGATAAGTTCGTTAAAACTTCCAGAGGAACCTGGGTAAGGTTACTTTGTGATAGGTTCGTGTAAAACTTCAGAAGGAACCTGGGTGAGGTTACTTTTGGATAAGTTCATGTAAAACTTCAGGAGGAACCTGGGTAAGGTTACTTTGTGATAAGTTCGTGTAAAACTTCAGGAGGAACCTGGGTAAGGTTACTTTGTGATAAGTTTGTGTAAAACTTCAGGAGGAATCTGGGTAAGGTTACTTTGTGATAAGTTCGTGTAAAACTTCAGGAGGAACCTGGGTAAGGTTACTTTGTGATGAGTTCGTGTGAAACTTCAGGAGGAATCTGGGTAAGGTTACTTTGTGATGAGTTCGTGTAAAACTTCATGAGGAACCTGGGTAAGGTTACTTTGTGATAAGTTCGTGTGAAACTTCAGAAGGAAATGTATGAGAAAGGACCCGTGTAAGATTTTTCAGGATAAATCTGTGTGAAGCTGCATTTAGGAGAAACCTGTGTAAGATTGCTTCGTGACGAACCCGTGTAAAGCTGCATTTGATCGTGCAGATAATTACTCTGTTTAGTTTCAGGAGCTAATCTTGAACTTGCTGGAAGTTGTTGATGATAACCATCTTTCTTGAAAAGGTACATGATTAATCGTATATGATGCATGAAATGCATTGTATGATGATGTTCTCAAAATAAATGAGATTATGCTGTATGCAATATGTATGCGCACGTCATGATATATGAACATGAAATGCTATTGTGACATATCCAAGTGGGAAAATAAATCCCTGACCGCTGCTGGAGAGTAACGGAAATTGAGTTCCTGACCGGCATAGAAAAAGTGGTTCTTCTACTTCCGCTGAGGATGGTGAACCGGAGATGACTATGTTGGGGATTTGCCCCTTGTTTACGGATATTCTGCCGAGGAGAGACTCTTCTTGAGAACAACTCTACGGGGGAATAATTCCGTTGGAGAGAGAAGCTTCCATAGTTGAAGGGATAAACTCTGTCGGGGATTGAGCTTCTATATTCAGAGAAATAAACTCTGTTCGGGAGAAAACTTTATGAACCGCTTGTGATTACAAAATTCGGATGGGGAATATAGACGTCGGCTCTCCGAAAGAGCTTGGATGGGGAAAGTAACTCCTGTTTGGGGAGGCAGAGATCAAAACTTTGGTTGCCTCTACTATGTGGGGAGTGTAGATGTTACTAGGACGCATGCTAAGGATAGGACAATGACTTCGTATCAAGACTTTTCTACCCCTGTACCTGCTGGAGAAAGTTCTCGCGGAGGCCTTGTGGCTTGAGTGTTATCCCAACTTATGAGGTGCTTGGTAACTGTCGATCGAAATGATAAGTCTTCTACTAATAGGAAAATTACAAGATGACTGGACATAGTCGTATGCTTTAATCCCTAACTTTTTCCTGGACTGTCTTTTCAGATTTCCAGTCCACCGGGATACCCTTTTTTGCCCAAGCCGCCTTTTCTGGCTTTCGGCTTGCCGGGTGTACATATCTTTTTTGTTTTTATCCCTAATTTTTTCCCGAACCCTTTTGGTTCGCCAGGATGCCCTTATTATTTCCTAGTCCAGTCAACCTAGCGGGTCTTTGTTCATGCGCAGTATTTTCTGACTATGTCCACGCTCTCAGGGTGTAGGGAGTTGTCATTGTCGGTAGTGTTGTGTTGCCACACTACCAGAAGATGTTTGTTTGATCGTACATGATTCGTTGCTGGAATTCATGCCCAATGCCCCCAAGTGATTCAGATGGAGATCTGCCCCTGCCTATTTGGCATCTTTGAGAGATTCCTTGAATCTTGACTTGACTGCCTCAGATGATGGACAATGATCATGTCGTGCCCCTTGGTTGGAAGTGTTTTTCCACTTTAGGTGATCCTTTTTATTGAGAAGGTTTTTGTTCACTAGATATTCGTCATGCGAATTTCTCTACTGTTGAACAAATAGTCATATGCAAACAATGTTATTTTAAGAATGCAAAGCTTATGTTTGTCTTGAAGTTTTGAAAATGCAGTTTTTTTATAGAAAAAATAGAATTTTGCAAAGATGTGATATCAACTCAGGATTTGTAACGGACCTTCAGGAGTCAGGATACCTTTTGTAACAGTATGTTTTCGAACTAACCCATGATTCAGCTAGGACTTTTAAGGGTTATAACGTAGCCTGGTTCACAGTTTAAGATACAAAGGATAAAGGCTCAAATTTTATTTGTACCCACCCGTTCTTCGTGATGTTCTTCGATCCTAAACTCAGCTAATTGTGCATTTAGATCTCGTTTGAGTCTTTGCTCTGATATTCTAGTGATGGTTCGGATACTGACAGTTTATTTTGAATAGGCAGTCATTTATTTTTTGTTGAGGGTTTGTAGGACCTCTTTCTTTTTGATTTTATTATCCATGTCTTTTGCCTGAACTGTTTCTTTTTGTGATTACAGTTAGCGGGATGCCCCAGTGTTTTTTCTTAAGTCTCCTTCATAGGTTTTGACTTAATGGGCTTTTATTTCGAGAGATAATGACTGCCTGTATTGATGATTATAGGGAACCATCACCATCTTTTGTTTCGGAAGGATGTCTTTGATGCCATTCATTATGTATGAAGTAGAATATTGCGACGGAACGCGCATCTGAATTAACTGAGAAACTACCCTGCCCCAGGTTATGATTAAGGGTTTTAATTTGTGTGAAAAGAAAACTCCTACTTCTTTGGCTCGATGGGGTTGACTAGGGATTATCTTCCTTATAACTCCACTTTTTAGGATTTGATACAACGCCTGTACATTGTTAACAAGGTATGTTCAAAAGCATTTTGTAGTGATTGTGGTATCGTTTTCGTCATCCTCCCTCTAAAGGCTTACAGTTTTTTAGTCGAGAGTTGAATATCACGAAAAGAAAATATAAATCAATTTAAGCATAATGAGAAGAAAAAAAATTAATTCAAGACAGACACTTGTAATGCATTAATGAAATAAAAAAGTTTGACATGACAATACTTGTTTGAATAAGCAAAGAAAATACAACTTCAGAATTCAAATGAACAAAAATGCTTTCAATCCTAGCCATGTTTGGGCATGGGAGCAGTGATCACATTGGGAGTCTCAGGAGGGTCGAATTCGATCTCCTTGGCGTCAATCATATTTTGAATCTTGTATTTCAGCGCCCAACAATCGTTAGTATCGTGCCCCGGGCTACCAGAATGATAAGCACACCTTGCATCCAGGTTGTAGTTAGGAGAAGAAGTCTTAGGGTTCAGATGAGGGTTTATCACCGTAATCAGATTCATCTTCAACATGTGTTTTAATGCTTGTGACAATGGCATGTTGATTTGGGTGAACTGCCTTTGAGGTCTTTCCACCCTTGGCTGATTGTTTCGTTGTTGTGGTCGTTGTGTGCGTGTTGAATTAGAGATCAACACTGCCCCCACAGATTGGTGGTAGTCTGCCTTGCTACGCCTCTTCTGGCCGTGTACAGCATTGGCTTCCCTCTTGCCACCAAATGACTTCTTCTCTGTACTCGAAGAGGTATTTTTCTGGATCTTACCACTCAGGATCCCAGCTTCTACTCTTTCTCTAGTCAGAATCAGCTCGGTGAAACCCGCTGACGAGTTGCCGATCAAATGATTAAAGAATGGACCAGATAGCGTCCCCAGAAACATATCAACCAACTCCCTATCAAACAACGGGGGTTGGACTCTTCCAGCCAAGTCTCTCCACTTTTGGGCATAGTCTTTAAATCCTTCACTTGCACCCATGGACATAATCTAAAGTTGAGTACGAGTAGGAGCAAGGTCAGCATTGTACTGATACTGCTTGTAGAAAGCAGCAGCCAGATCTTCCCAATTTCGGATATTTGCTCCCTCTAGCTGGTAGAACCATTCAAGTTGAGTCCCTGCCAGACTATCTTGAAAGAAGTGAACCCATAGATTTCTATCAGCTGTGTGGGGCTGGATCTTCCTGACATAAGAACGGAGATGGAGTTTTGGGTAGGACACCCCATCATACTTAGCAAAAACTGGAGCTTTGAACTTCTGAGGGATCACCACTCTAGATACCAGTCCCAAATCTCCGAAATCCAATCCAGGGATCTTCTGAATCTCCATAGCACTCAGACGGTCTTCAAGTTGTTTGTACCTATCCTCAGTAGGAGGATACTGTTCCTCATCATAATCTGTATCATTATCAAAAACTTCAGGACTGGGGCCCTTTTCTTCTTCTTGGTCCTCCCCTCCCTTGGATGAAAAGGACAAATCAGCTTGCTGTTTCAACCTATCCCCAAACCTTTTGCCCATAATCAGCAGAACAACCTTCTTCTTCTTCTTCTTCTTCTTCTTCTCTTTCTCTTTCAGAATGAGAGCTTTCAAGTCCTCTTGCCCTTTAGCCCAGCTTAAGAACATCTCTTGGAATTGGACATTTTGTGCCTGAAGATCTTTGATAGCTTGATCGGAAGACATTTCTGCTGAAATAAACAGCGAAGAAGATGAGAAACCTGTTATGGTACCTGTAATAGTGTGCATGATAATGGGATACGTATGTAATGATTTCAAAGACTTTGGGAGATTTAAATTTGCAAACCAAGAAATAAACAAACTTTATTAGATTAAACTTGTAAAAAGGTTCAACAATGCCTTTAAGGCGTTTACAAAGAAGAAAATGAAAAACAAATCTAAACTAGAAAAAGCAATATCAGAAATCCCATGGACGCTTCCCCTTGGTGCTGACGTAGTCATTGATCGTTCTTTCATTCTCAAGTTGCCTGGTGAGCTTCAAGATCTTCCTTTCTTGCTCATGGTACTTTTCTCGGTAGGTATCCCTTTCCTCTTTATGCTGAATCCAAGACCTCTTCAATGCCCCAAGATCAGTGGGCATGTAGGGATAAAGGACTGTATAAGGAATGCCCTCTTCATTGGTGGGCTCCACAATCACTGGAAACACGGCTTCATAAGGCATCCCAAGCTTCTGAGTACGTGCTCGGACCCACTGGAGATAAAGCTGCATAGGGAGAGAAGTCTTGGGTCCTAGCTCTTAAGGGTAAGATCTGTTCACCATGCCCAAGCTCGTATAAACCTTCGGCGATGCTCGTCAACATCCTCCTTGTAGTCAAATGCAATATCTATAAGAAGTAGCTCATGGGGACCGTCTCTCCGAGCATGACCAAATTGCCATAAAGCTAAACAAGGACTGTAGGTTATTCCTCCTCTAATTCCAAGCAATGGGACATTAGGGTATCCCCCGCATCGGTCAATGACAGCAGTGCTTTCCAAAGCCTTGGAACTCCAAAGAATATCTGTATGGGCAAGGGACATTATCCTGTAAGACCATCCTAAACCTTCCTCATTCTTCAACACGGACCTGGGGAGGTGCGAAATAAACCACCTCGCCAGCAGCGGCATGCAACACATGAGAGTCCCTCTTCTTTGCACAGTACGAGTATAGAGGGCATGCAAGATATCACCCAGTAGAGTAGGCACAGGATTGCGAGACAGGAAGATCTTGACCGCATTCACATCTATAAAGGAATCTGGATTCGGAAAGAGAACCAAACCGTAGATAAGGAGAGCCAAGATATCTTCAAAAGCCTGAAAGTCCAAACTGTCCTAGAATAGCTGAGCTTGATCTATCAGAAACTTGGCTAAGAAACCTTCAACCTCGCTTCGTGTCTCCCAGTTGGATATTACATCAGCCCGTGTCACATGCAGGGCTGAAGCAATGTCTTCTGGTCTAGGAGTCTCTTCCAAACCTGTGAAGGTCATCTGCTCAAGGATGGATATGCCCAGTAAGTGAGAAAACTCTTCCAAAGTGGGAACTAGCTGATAATCCAGGAAGGTGAAACAATGATGCACAGGATCGAAGAACTAGAAAATCACACTCATCATTTGCTCATCAAACCTTGAGGTAACCAAGCTAAGAAGCTGACCATGTCTTCTAATGAAGGAAGAAGTCTCAGAAACTTTTAAGACTAACTCTTTGAGTTGAGCAGGTATTTGCACAAAGTTAAATCGGATGGTGTTTCTGCGCATAGAAGCCATAATCTGCAAAACAAAAAAAAGATAAATCCCCTCAGTCTTTGAAATGGTTAGTATGATGAAGTATGCATGCTATGTTATGATGCATGATATCATGATAAAAGCAACATGTATAGCAGATAACAGACATGGTAAAGGTAAACAAGTCACACAAAAGCCCTTAAGTTTAAGGCTTGCATGGGGTCAAAGGTATTACCCTCTTGAAGTTCAGTTGGTTCAACATGTCCTAGAAAAGTAACCGGGTTCTAGAGGATCTCAATATCACTGACCGTCCTCCATCGGTCATGGTTTCATCTCACGCAATCTTTTCTTGCGGCCGAAATTATCTCGATAGTATGGTCTCAATGAGTGTAGCATCGAGTATCAACCAGTTATCAGCTTTACACCGAGGCCGGCTATCTCACTACTTCCTATGGCCAAGTTGGTCAATTATAGGTTCTAAGGTCAGTTGATGCTTAACGACACACATAGCAGCCCCGTATTCTCCTCGTTTCTCCACAAGGGATACTGGTACCAACCAATGTGCCACATCAACGTAGCTACTGCTTCAACCGTATCGGTCTACGCCGTACAGTTCCCTCACAGTTTATTGCTACTTACCTAAAAGGTGTTCCTTAGATCTGGGTTAGGATCTATAGTAACTCCCGATACAAAACCCTTTAACAGTAAAGCAATCAAATCAAACAAGAGAAGTAATTTATGATGAACTAATCCTAAGGTATACCCCGCTTATTTCTCCCCAGCAGAGTCGCCAGTTCTATGATACGGTGGCAGAACCGACTGTTTAATAATGGTTTACGTTTTGTGTTTTTTTATTCTCAAAATGTTGCGGTAAGCAAAAGTCGCCACTGACTTTTATTTCATCCAACCAGAAAGGAAAAAAGTACAGAAAAAAAATCCTTTTTTCGAGATATTCTGAGTACGGGGGGTAGATTATAGAAAGGGAAGGTGTTAGCACCCTTTCTATCCATGGTTTTCCATGGGCTCTTAGGTACTTGCTCATCTTTTTAAATTTCTTGTGTGTGTGCTTTGTTTTAAAAGTTTGTTTTACTTCGTTTTAACCCTTGCTTCTGCCTTCAAGAGTGTTACGAAGTGTTTTTGAAAAGTTTGTTTGAAAAGTGTTTGGTGTGAAAAAGTTTGATTTGAGCAAGTACCTACTAGCATCTACCTACTCGAAAAAAAATCGTTTCTATTCTTGTTTCCTTTAGACAGCACTATCCTACTATTGAGAAATAGGTAGCACCGTTGTTGGAATTTGTAAGGGTCAATTCCAAAGGGACGTAATGGTCATTGAAGACAACATGTAAGGATACCTTAGCATTTCGAAGGGACTGTCATCATATATTCATAGGCAACATCGAGGGACAAGATCATATACCGTAGGCAACTTCGAGGGACAATGATATTTATGATGATTTTAACTGAGGGCCTTTGCTAAGGGTATCCCTACGTTCGAGGGACATGACCATTATTTTCCGAGGCAACCAAGTGAGGTATACCCTAAGGGTGCATATGTGCAAGGTGTATTATGTTAAGTTATTTTAGTCTTGTGTTAAGTTTGCTAATGTTTGATTATTCTTGCCATACAATCATATTAGTCATACATCTAGCAGTTAATAATTGCAGTAATTTAAAAGTGCAGAAATATAAAACCTAGCTATTACAAGGCTTCGGGGAGGGGGATTATGTACATATCCAAAACTGGGGGGGAAAATAAATAAAAGCGGTAAAGGTCCTACTAATCATCTATTACATCCCAATATACAGTTACAATAATAAAATGAAGTGCGAAAGAATAATAACGCGCAAATTTGAAAAGACGTCTAAAAATCCTAAGATATAAAAAAATCTTTTTGTTGTTTTTTGTTTTAATTTATAAAAATGGTTTAAGTTAAAAAATAATTGATCTAGATCTATATTTAAAAAAGATAATTATTAAAGAAACATGAAATTTAAATAAAAGAAATTAATTCTATGTTTTTTTGGTATTTTTGTTACGAAAAGGAGAATGAATTAAAATGAAATTAAACCTAAGTTCTATTAATTTTAATTTAAAAAAAAGTTAAAGTGTTTAGTTAATTAATTTACCAAAATTAAAATTTAATTAAGAAAAAATCCTAAATCTTTTTTTATGTGATTTTTATATTTGTTTATTGATAAAAAAAAGGATTAGAAGAAATAAATGAAATGAATAAAACAAGAAAATAAAGATGGGCCTAGTAGCAAAAGTAAACAGGGGGTGCAATCATCAAAAATCCCTAGGCCCGAATCTTCGAAAGCTTCATGCTCTAACTATGTTGTTTTTTGATTCTTGCGTGGAACCTATGATTCAACCATCCATATTGTTCTATATAGACTCAAATAAATGTTAGCATACCATAAAATGTGATTAAAATTAGAGATTCGAAGTTTAAAATTTTACCAAACCGGTATTGTCAAATGGGGGCGTGCTAGGCATGTGATGGATTGCTCTCGGGCCTTGTAAGACTCCTGAGGACTTCAAGAGGATGGTTTGAGGCTTGATGTCAATTGAGAGAGACCGGAACCTCGAGATATGACTTGCACCAATTCTTTGATTTCTGGAGAGCTTTTTGAAGAGCTTTTGGAGAGCTTTTTGAAGAGATTTTTAAGAGCTTTTTAGAGAGGAATTTTGTCCCTTTAAAGATTGTATGGCTCTATATTTATAGAGGATAATTAGGAGACAAGAAAGCATGGAAAGAATCTCTCTCATAATGTTGTGTTTTAAGACCATGATCAAGATTTGAAAAAAAATGCCATATTTGATGATTTTATGCCATTTTCACATGTGGATGAACCTGGACATATTTCAAGGGTTATTGCACGAAATCAATTGACATAAACCAGCATAAAACTTGCCCAAAATGGATTCACATCAAAATTGACATTATTTCTATTATTTATTTATTTAATTCTGAATTTTAATGAATAAAATATCAAAATAAATAGCATAAATAGTAGGAAAAATGTATGGGTGGACTTAGAGGTCGTGGACCATGTTATTAATGAGTTTCAAACTTGAAAAGATAGGCCCATTTGGAAAAAATCCAAGTTTGATCAATATTTGCTTCATGCATTTTTTCAAAAATTGTCCAACTTTGACAATGCATATCTCTCTCAATTTTAACCTTATGAGGGTGTTCTTGGACTTTTTAGAAATTTTATGATGTCCCCTAAGCAACCGCTTTGGTTTCATCTCAATTGGATCTTCCATGTTCATGTAAGAAGCTTTGACCCAAAAGGTGTTTTTGTTGACTTTTCAAAATGACCTATAATGTCCAAATTTATATCTTCTTGTGAGTGCATATTTTGAACTTGGGAGATGAATATGAATCGTATGGAATTACATCCTCTTAAAAATGAGCTTTTGATGGGTCATTTCTGATAAAGTATGAGAAAGTTATGCTTGGTCAAAGTTGAGTTGACTTTTCCTGTAAAACCCTAATTTAGCAACTTTTGGGTTTTGATGAATTGTGAGCAATCCTTGAGGAATCATGATCAACCCTTGATCAAATGATGAATAATACTTCACAATGAGGATGTTGACCAAAAATCTTGAAGTTTGACTGTATGTGGGCCACAGTTGACTTTTGCCCTAGCACAGTCGACTTTCAGGCCTTTGAGCAATTGACTGAGCAAACTTCCTCTGAAAGGCTTGAAACTTGACATGGATGATCTTGAGAACATATTAGGACAATAGTGAGAATTTGGGACTCTTTTAACTCAAACATCTTGATGCAAAATGAAACCCTAATTTGAGGTAGACTGCCTTTAGGAGAGAGTTTGTCTGGTCAACTCTAGGACTTCCTTGGGCAATTTGAATACCTTACTTGAAATGTATTGAGAAATATGGGAGGGAAAATTTTGGGGTACAACAGGTAGTTACTAAGGTTTCTTGCCAAGTTGCCTTCGTGACTATAAACATCCCTTTGAATGTCCCTCCAACATCTAAACGACTAGGGCTACCTACTCACTAATAGTAGGATAGCACTGTCTAAAAGGAAAGGAGGAAAAGAACGAACCTTTCAAGTAAAGTAGATAGTTCCTAGATGCTATGCTCAAAAAACAAAATTTTTACACTTACACAAAACAATTTTCAAAAACCTTTTCAAAATGCTTTATCAACACTTTTGAGGACTGATACAAGAGTTATCATAAAGCAAACTGCCTCACTACTGGCATTTCAAAATACTTTTCAAAACACACAAAGCACAAAGTATTTCAAAATGAGCTAAGAATCTAAGAGCCCATAGAAAACTACGGATGGAAAGGGTGCTAACACCTTCCCTTTCCATAATCTACCCCCTTACTCAAATAATATTGAAAGGTCTCTTTCTGTTCTTTTCACCCTTTCCTTTATTAGATAAAAGAAAAGTCGGTGGCGACTCTTGCTTACCGCAACATTTGCAAACACAAACGCAAAACCAATACAACAATTGGTTCTACCATCGTATCACAGAACTGGCGACTCTGTTGAGGACACTTATAAAGTGGGGTTACCTTAGAGTTTAGTTCATTCTTTATATTGCTTTACATTGTGTGTTTTGTTTGCTTTATCTTTGAGGGTTTTGTTTGGGTTTACTTGTAAAGATCCTACACTCGGATCTGGGGAACCTTTTAGGTAAGTAGAAATAGATCGTGGTGATTGTGTGGGGTTTATCGACACGATTGAAACGATATCTACATTGGTGTGACACATTTGGTGGTACCGGTAGCCCTTGAGCAGTCAAGGAGAATACGGGGCTGCTGTGTGGTGTCATGAAGCACCAAACAACCTTAGAACCTTTAATTGAACAACTTGGCCATTAGGAAGTAGTGGGATAGCTGACTTTGGTACAGTCCGAAGTTTGTTGATACTTGATACTACACTCATTGAGATCTGACTTCTGGGATATTTTGATCGCCAATAAAGAGGCTTGCGCTGAAACAATGCTCGGTGAAGAAAGATCATTGGTATTGAGATTCCCTAGAACCCGGTTACTACTAATAGGACAAGTTTAGCCAACTATACTTCAAGAGGGTACTTACCTATGTAATCCATGCAAGCCTAAACCTAAGGATATTTTTGTGTGCTTGTATATATTTGTTTGTACTTAACATCATAACATCATAACATGGCATATCACACTAACCATTTCAAGGACTTTTAGGACACATCTTTGTGTCTATTTTGTAGGACATGGCTCCCATTCACAGAAATACTATCCAAGTCAACCTTGTAAGGGTTCCTTATCAAATCAAAGAGTTGGAATCAAGGGTTCATGAGAATTCCCCATTCACTAAAAGACATGAGCGACTCCTCAATTTGGTCACCTTAAGCCCTGATGAAGACATGGTGAAAGTTCTCTTTCAGTTCTTTGAGCCTTTAAATCATTTCTTTACATTTCCTGATTACCAGTTGGTGCCTACCATGGAAGAATTTTCTCAGTTATTGGGAGTGCCTATTCTTAATCAATTACCCTTCAACAATATGGAAAGAGACCCAAAGCCTGAGGAGATTGTTCAAGCCCTATATTTACAACAGTCCGACGTTATGACAAATTGGGGAACAAGAAGTGGTGTCAAAGGGTTTCTAGCCAAGTTTTTGTTTGAGAAACTCACTATTTTTGGGATACTTTGGACTTACAAGCCTTTGAAGAGATGTTGGCCCTTCTCATATATGGGATGGTAGTGTTCCCTAATTCGGACCAACTCATAGACATTAATGCGGTAAAAGTTTTCATGTCTCGTAACCCGATGCCTACTTTACTTGGAGACATTTTGCACTCTTTTCACACTCGCATCGTAAAGAGAAGAGGAACCATTATGTGTTGCACTCCTCTGTTATCTAGGTGGTTTATTTCGCACCTACCTCAATCTGTGTTGAAGAATGAGCAAGGCATGAGATGGTCTAATAGGTTGATGTCTCTCACGCATTCAGATATTCACTGGTGCCCTCGATCTGTGGAAGATGTTACCATCATTGATTGCTGTGGGGAATTCCCTAATGTCCCTCTCCTAGGCATTAGGGGAGGAATCACTTATAACCATTGTTTGGCGTTGCGACAGGTTGGGTATGCTAGGAAGGATGATCCTCATGATGCATTGGTTTAGGGAATTGCATTCGACTATGAAAACGATGTCCAAGGGTACCATCAAAGGTTCATCCGAGCTTGGAGCATGGTGAACAGAGTGGATAGCAATATGTTGGGGTATAATAACTCCATCCTTTTGGAGCCTTATGTTAAGTGGGTGCAAGCACGTGCTCAAAATCTCATGATGCCTTACCCCACCATCCTACCTATCATCATGGAACCTACTGCCGAGACAGATGTACCTCATATTGTTCTCCATCCTGACATACCGACTACTCTCAAGGAATTGCAAATATCTTGGATTCAACTCAAAGATGAACGAGACACCTTTGAAACCCAGTTCTACGCAAGCGAGAAGAAGGTTTTGGAGTTTACAAGACAACTGCATGAAGAATAGAGTTTGAATGCCTACATTGCACCAAAGAGGGTGCGCTCATGGGAAGCCTGGGTCCTTCTTGATGTAGGAGTTTTTGTTTTATATTTGTTTCTTCCATTGTAATCCCAAGAGGCATCGTTGTAATCATTTAAACTTATGAATGCAATTAATGTTTGTTCTCTCTTTGTTTAAGCAAATTTAAAATCTTAAAAGTCCTTGAAAACATTGTATAAGCATATCATGCATGTCATTACATAAGCAGGTATTTTGAGACAAGTTTCCTATTCTTTTCGTTGTTTATTGCAAAAAGAAATGGCTTTTAAACAAACAGTTAAGGATCTTCAAGCTCAAAACGCTCATTTCTAACAAATGTTCCTAGCTCTGGCTAAGGGACAAGAGGATCTGAAAGCTCTCATCATCAAGGAGAAGACAAAGAATGAAAAGAAACCAGCTGGTGTCTTGAATTTGGGAAGAAGGTTCAGAGGACCGACTAAGCGAGCTCTAGATTTCACAACCCCGTCAAACGAGGGGGACAATCAAGAAGAAAAGCCAACAGAAGAAAACAACAACCCCGTAACTGATGAAGAAGAGGCTGATTACTCTAAGGAACATTATCCTCCCACTGATGATAAATACAAACAGTTGGAGGATCTTCTCAATGCTATGGAGATTCAGAGGGTACCCGGGCTGGATTTTGAAGAGCTAGGACTGGTCTCAGGGGTGGTCATCCCATATAAATTCAAGGTCCCCACATTTTATAAGTATGACGGTGTCTCATGTCCTAAGGTGCACTTAAGGTCATATGTCAGGAAGATCCAACCCTATACTACTGATAGGAATCAATGGGTACATTTCTTCCAGGAAAGTTTGTCAGGGACGCAATTAGAATGGTTCTATCAACTGGAAGGAACCAACATTCGTAGTTGGGAAGACTTGGTTGCTACTTTTTACAAGCAGTACCAATGTAACGCTGACCTCGCTCCAACCCGTACACAATTGCAAAGTATGTCTATGGGTTCCGGCGAGGGTTTCAAAGATTATGCCCAAAAGTGGAGAGACCTTGCGGGAAGAGTCCATCCTCCCCTGTTTGATAGAGAGTTGGTAGACATGTTCTTAGGAACTTTATCTGGTCCATTTTTCAACCATCTGATTGGAAGCTCTTCAGCTGGGTTTACTGAGCTAATTTTGATAGGTGAGCGAGTAGAAGTCGGTATCAAGAGTGGTAAGATTTAGAGGGATGCATCCTCAAGTACAATAAAGAAAGCCTTCATTGGAAAGAAGAAGGTCAGTGCTACTTATGGCCATAGAAATCAAAGCAAAGTTGAACGCCGTCCGATGGTAGGGGCTGTTATGATCTCTAATCCTGCATCAAATCAACAACGAAACAATCAACGTAGGCTGGATGCACCCTGTGATCGGTGGATCTAGAACTGACTGTTTAACGCTGGTTCGAGAAATGTCGCGGAAGCAAGAGTCGCCACCGTATTTTATTTTCTCCAAATGGAAAGGACAAAAGCACAGAAAAATTCCTTAAAGAGATTTGTTGTACCCCAAAATTCGCCCTCCCTTTCTTCAGGAAACCATCTTAGATTTTTCAAATCCGAGTCCTGAGTTATCCTTTTGCCCAAGCAAGTCACTTACAAGAACAAGATGATCTCACAAACTCCAGAAACAATACTTTCATCTTGAGGAAAATCAAATTCTAAGTGCTTAGAATGTTTCTTCAAAATAAGTGTTTTTAGAAAAAATCAGCGCTTCAGAACTTCTGGACCCATTCCAGATGAAGACGGTCAGAAGTTGCAAGCTTGGCTCAGCGTGGTCAGAAGTTGGCTCTTCAGCAGCTACATCAGTTCAATCAGAAGTTGTAAACGTGGTTCAGAGTGTAAGCCTCAAGCAGAACATGCCCCTTCAGCAGTTACACAAGCTCAGTCAGAACTTGCTAAAGGAATGCAAAAGAAGCAGGAAAGTATGAAGACTCCTTCAGAACAGGTTGAAATCAGAAGATGAAAGGTCAGAGGGATAGGTGTCACATTGATACAGAATCTCTAAGCCCAGATTGTCCAGAAGTAGATCCAAGGAACGTACCAGAAAACCAGGAGAATCTCCAGAGCTTGCTAAGACAACAGGTAGCCAAGGCCAGAGCATGGTTTACACTGCTGATTCAACAACCAGAATGTTGGTATTGACAGGTCTTGTCACCATTTAATGCCCATTAATGCTTCCAACCACTCCTGAGCGTTCACGTGTGGCTTGAAAAATGCTTTTACACAGATTCTGGCATGGGTCTTCACGCCACCGCCCATTTCAGAGGTCACTTCCCCCAATCTACGCCTGCTGCTGCTACCTAGGCTGAAAGATAGCTGTTATCACAACTTCCCAGGAATTTCTGTCAAAGAACAAATTCAAACTCTGTTGGCGCCTTAAATGTTCAAGGTATCCACAAGAACTTTGCCTATAAATAGAGAGCTTTCACCACTACAAAAGACGTTCAAGAGGTTCAAGAAAAGAAACAGAAAAAATTGCTAAGAGAGAAACGAAACTCCTAGCAACATAACATTCTGAAACTCTGCCAAAATTTCCAGCTTTGTTTCATAACTTTAAGTTTCTCACCTTCAACTTCATCAAACACCCAGCTCTTTTCTGTAAACCAAAAAACGTTCTTTCCAAACTTCTGACCCTATACACGTATACACCTTCACTTCCCCTTTTCCAAATCTGTCCAGAACACCATCAGAACCAAAAGCTAACTTTCACCCACCATTTTCCAGAAAGTCAGGTAAGCACCTGCTGACCCTCACCACACTGTTAAGCATCATCAGCTGTGCATAGTCAAGTAACATAATGTAAATATTCATGTTATTGCTGTTTATGTTCTGAGGACTCTCATACCTCAGAACGTTGTGAGCCAGTTTAGGACTTGCCTGTGACCTTGGTGATTCTGACCTCTGAGACATTTTGCTATTTTGCTGGATCTGTTTCCAAATATGTTTTCTGTTTTGTGGAGTAACAACAGGATTGCAGATGTTCTGATTAATGCAGGAAAAAGCCAAGTGCTGACTTTGACGTTAGCACATCTGAAGCTTGTTTTGCTGTCAATGACATCAGAACCTCTGAGAGTTATTGCCTTTTCAGCAGAATCTGAACTTCTGGGTTCTCCACTAACAAACTTCTGTCTTGCAGCGCAGGGAAATCAGAACTTCTGGTTTCCCCACTAACAAGGTTCTGTTTTGCAGGTTCTAGAGTCAGAAGTTCTGACTCATCCAGTTTCACCAACAGGTTGATCATCTGACAGCGGAACTGGGTCAGAACTTCTGATGGCCTCCCAACAGCGCGCGGGCTCCCTCTCTCTCTCTATATATCTTGTTTTTCGCTATTTTCTTTTTTGTCTATTTTTCTCGTTGAACCCCCCATGTACAAATGTGTATCCCCCTCCCCTAATTGTTGTAATAGCGTAGGATTTTACATTTCCGCTTCTTATTGTTAGTAATTAGGACGTGTATGGCAAGATAAAATCAATGAAATAGAAAAACCTAATTCAAAGAAAAACTCTTGTATGCAATAAAACACACTTGCACACTAACACCCCTAGGGTTATATCCACTTGTTGCCTTTCAAAATTGGGCCATATTGCATGTTAGGTCTCTTTGGGCAAAACAACACAATTCAAATGATCATAGTCCCTCGATAATATTTTTTCAAAACAAAATGATCAAGTCCCTTAAAGAAAATGCCCAAAGATACTTGGCACCATTGCAATTATGGTCTAAACGATGACCCGCGCCCGTCCCTTTCACATCCTAACACAAGATTGTCCACCAAATACAATGGTGGAACAAAATTGTTAAAAGGGTTAAAAACATAAACAAAAATCTTTGAGAACTTTAGGGTAGATCGCTCTTAAGTACTTGTCAAACTTGCAAAATAAAAACACTTGCCTGTTTTTAAATCACAACCCACAACACTTTCAAAAAAAAAAAACAACTTTCAAAAACAAATGAAAACCTTTTCAAAAGACATACACCTTTGTATACATCCCAACATGGATCATTACAAAGGTTGCCACCACATTGGCATCTTTTTGAAACATTTTCGAACCCACACACACAAGCACCATTTCAAACAATTGAAAAAGGCAAGTGATCTAAGCAAGTAACTAAGAGCCCATGGATAACCATGGATAGAAGGGGTGCTAATACCTTCCCTTTCTATAATCTACTCCCCGAACCCAAGAAAACATCTCAAAGGTTTTTGCTGTGCTTTTTAAACCTTTCCTTAGGATAAAATAAAAAGTCGGTGGCGACTCTTGCTCAACCGCACATTTGCGAAAACAAAATACATAGTCAGTTCTCCCACCGTATCACAGAACTGGCGACTCTGCTGGGGATGCTTTAAAAGTGGAGTAACCTTAGGGCTTAGATCACCCTCTTGCATGACTAATTGTTTGATTTGCTTACTTTATATTTTGGCTCTATTGTTTGGGTTTACAATCCTCCGCCCGGATTTTGGGAAACATTCATAGATAGCAATACGTTGTGGAAACTGTGCGGGGTATACCGACATGGTCTAAGCAATAGCTATATTAGTGCGACATATTTGTGAGTACCGGTAACCCTTGAGTTCAATCAAGGAGAGTACGGGGCCGCTGAGTGATGTCACTAAGCACTAATGACCTAGAACCTTACTTGACCATCTTGGCCTTTCATTAGGGGTAGTGAGATGACCGGCTTTGGTGCAGTCCGAAGTTGGTAGATACTCGATACTACACTCATTGAGGGTTGTTTTCTTGGAATATTTTGGTCGCTAGTTAAGTGGCTAAACCGAAACAATGAACATTGAAAACAATCCAATGATATTGAGCTCCTTAGAACCCGGTTACTATTTATAGGACAGGTTTTTAAGCCAACTACACTCAAGAGGGTACTTACCTATGAAACCCCCATGCAAGCCTGAAACTAGGGTTTGGAGTGATTTGCTTGTACATATGTTTTGTGCATACATCATAAACATCATGAAGCATCATATGCATTTACTAACCATTTCAAGGGTTTTGGATCTTCATCTTTGTTCTTGTTTTGCAGGACATGGAGATTCCTCGCAGAAATACCATTCAAGTCAACCTTGTGAGAATCTCTCCTCAACTCAAGGAGCTCGCCTCAAGAATTCCGGAAAATTCATCCTTCAGTGAAAGACATGGTATACTGCTCAGCCTAGTCAACGCCAACATTGAAGAAGACATGATGAAAGTGCTATTCCAGTTCTTTGACCCTCTTCACCACTGTTTCACTTTCCCCGATTACCAGTTGGTACCCACTTTGGAGGAATTTTCTCAACTCCTGAGAATTCCTATCCTTAATCAACTACCCTTCAACGGTACGGAAAAGGAACCAAAGCCGGAAGATGTTGCTCGAGCATTACATCTATAACCATCCGACATCAAGGGGCATTGGGAAACCAGAAGCGGTGTCAAAGGATTCTTAGCCAAGTTCTTGTTTGAGAAGGCACAAGAATGTTGGAACTCATTGGACCTACAAGCCTTTGAAGAGGTTGTGGCACTCCTTATCTATGGGTTGGTCTTGTTCCCAAATCCTGACCAATTGGTAGATGTCAATGCTGTCAAAATCTTCTTGTCCAGAAACCCAATACCAACATTGCTTGGGGACATCCTTCACTCATTTTACACACGAACAATGAGAAAGAGGGGTGTTCTCATGTGCTGTACTCATCTCCTCGCAAGGTGGTTTATTTCGCACCTTCCACAATCTGTCCTGAAGAATGATCAAGGTACAAGGTGGTCCCAACGATTGATGGCTCTTACTCATTCTGATGTGCATTGGTGTTCTCGGTCCAGAGAAAATATCATCATTATCGATCGTTGCAGAGAATTCCCTAATGTTCCTTTACTTGGAATTAGAGGGGGTATCACCTACAATCCTTGCCTAGCTTTGAGGCAATTTGGATATGCCCGGAGGGATGGCCCTCATGATATGTTGATTCCTAGCTTAGTTTTTGACTTCGACAACGATGCGCAAGGACTTCGCCAAAGATTCATCAGAGCTTGGGGAAAACTCAACAAGGTTGATAGCAGGACTTTGGGACACAAGAACTCCATCCCTCTTGAACCTTATCTCAAATGGGTACGAGCCCGAGCCCAAAGGTTGGTGATGCCTTATCCTCATATTCTCCCTGTGATTAAAGAGCCCGTCAATGAAGGAGAGGTTCCCTACACCATCCTACATCCAGACATGCCTACATCGTGGGAGGAGATGCAGAAAAGCTGGATTCAGCTCAAGGAGGAACGTAATACTTTTGAGGCTAGCTTCTACGCCAGTGAGAAGAAGGTTCTAGAGCTTACCCGCCGACTCCATGAGCAAGAGGTCCTCAACACCTACATCGCACCAAAAAGGATGCGCAATGTCTTTCTACCCTGAGAAATTATTTTGTAATTTTTGACCCATGGGTCATTTATGTACTAACAAATCTTTTCTTATTAAAATGACGTGCGTTCTTTCTGTCTACAACAATTATGAATTTCCAAAACCCTTGAATGCATTGCATAGATAGCATCTCATGCATCATGTGCATAACAGGTACCCATTTTTCTACAGGTTGCTTAATCTTCTTCGCTGTTTATTTGGAACAGTCAGTCATCATGAATCCAGACTCGTCCAGTGAGCAAGCAATCAAGGCCCTTCAGGCCCAAAGTGCACAGTTTCAAGAGATGGTCCTAAGCCTAGCCCAGGGTCAATAAGAGTTGAAGACTCTACTCCTGAAGAAGAAAAAGAAAAAGAGGACTGCGTTGTTCAACACCGGACGCAGATTTGGGAACACACTCCATAATGAAGCTGATCCAACTACTTCTTCTGCTGAGAAAAACAGTCCCCAAGGGGGAGGAGCTCCTAGTCCCGCAGTCTCCGACAATGAGACGGACTATAACGATGAACAATACCCACCTGCTGCTGACAGATACAAGCAATTGGAGGACCGCTTGAGCGCCATGGAAATTCAGAATGTGCCAGGACTGGATTTCGGAGATTTGGGGTTATCTTCTGGGGTAGTGATTCCACACAAGTTTAAGGCGCCTGCCTTCGCCAAGTATGATGGGGTCTCCTGCCCAAAGCTGCATCTGAGGTCGTACGTAAGGAAAATCCAACCTTACACGGCGGATAAGAACCTTTGGATTCACTTCTTCCAAGATAGCCTCTCGGGGTCGCAACTTGAATGGTTCTACCAGTTAGATGGAACTAGCATACGACACTGGGAAGATTTGGCAAGCGCATTCTACAGACAATACCAATACAATTCTGATCTCGCTCCTACGCGTACCCAACTTCAGGGTATGTCTCTAGGAACGGGTGAGGGGTTCAAAGAGTACGCTCAAAAATGGAGAGATTTGGCTGGCAGGGTGCAGCCTCCATTGACTGATCGGGAGCTGGTTGATATGTTTCTAGGGACGTTGTCTGGTCCATTTTTCAATCATTTGGTTGGTAACTCCTCCGCCGGGTTTACAGATTTGATATTGACAGGAGAAAGAATTGAAGCTGGCATCAGGTCAGGCAAGATACAAAAGGCTGCCTCCACAAGTGCTGAGAAGAGGCCGTTTAAGAAAGAAGCAAGTGCCGTCTATGGTCCTAGAAGACAAGTCAAGCCCGAAAGTCGCCAAACCGTCAACGCTTTGGTCATCTCAAGACCTGTTGCTGTTCCTCAGCAGTACAATCAACAAAGAAGTGAAAGGCCCAAGAGGCAGTATACTCGACTGAGTATGACCTTATCTCAAATTTTACCCCAACTGTTATCCACCAACCTGGTGACCCTCAAAGAAGCTCCTAAGGTCGTCAACACTGCGTCTCCTAAGTATAACCCAAATGCCCGGTGTGCTTTTCATTCTGATAGTCCTGGGCACACTACTGATGATTGCTGGGCCTTGAGAAACAAAGTACAAGATCTGATCGACGCAAAGGAAATTCAGTTTGAAGCGCCGGAGAGACCAAATGTTGTAACTGCTCCTATGCCCCAGCATAGGGTAAATGCCATTGAGGAAGAAATATATGCTGTTTCGGTAGATGAAGTTGTTACCCCTCTGAAGACCGTCAAGAAGAACCTACTGCTGGCCGGTTTATTTCCGGGTTGCAGTGAAGGTTGCCTGCTCTGTGCTATTTCCCTATCTGGTTGTCCCTTGCTGAAGATAGGCATCCAAAGCCTAATGGATAGTAAGGAGATTTTGTTTCAGAAGTCTGTTGTTCAAGTAGTTCCGATAAGAGAAGTTTCTGTGGTTACCATCTTCAAAAATCCAATCAAGGCTCCCCTGAAGAAGCCTGTTCAAATCATGACTGTTGCACCTGTGATTATTACTGTTCCAGGGCCTCTCCCCTACGTGTCTGATAAAGCTGTCCCTTGGCATTATGGGGCAGACGTATATGTGAATGGAATCAAACAGGAATTCGACACTGGCGCCAGTATCTGCGATATCACTGGTCCAGCCAAGGTCACCCGCAGTGGCAGGCTCTTTTCGCCTGACATTGCACCGCCCGCCATTCGAAGACCCCTCCTTATAAAACCTGCAAGTTTACCTGTTCCTGCTGCTGATCAAGTTGTTTCCCCTGCTGCCGAGTCCTCAAATGCTCGGGGCAAAGGGATTGAAGAAGAGCCTGCCCGGAAGGAGGCACCAATACCCATAAATGCTGAGGCCTCCCAACAAGAGATGGAGGAGATCCTGAAAATAATAAAGAAGAGTGACTTCAATGTTGTCGAGCAGCTGGGGCATACACCCTCCAAGATCTCCCTACTCTCCTTATTGCTATGCTCCGAGGCCCATGCTAAGGCCTTGATCTCATTTCTCAAGACGACCCATGTACCACAAGAGACATCTGCAATCCAATTCGCTGATTGTGTAGCAAATCTGACAGCAGACAACGGCTTGGATTTTTCAGATGCTGACCTGACTGCGAAGGGAAGAGACCACAATGACGCCCTGCATGTCTCTATCGAATGCAGGGGCACTACTCTGGCGCATGTACTGGTGGATACTGGTTCTTCCTTGAATGTTATACCGAAAAAGGCTTTAGACCGTTTGGATTATGAAGGTCTGGAACTGAAGCCCAGCAATATCATTGTCAGGGCCTTTGACGGTTCAAAAAGGATGGTTCATGGAGAGGTTAACATCCCTATTCGTGTGGGCTCTCAAGTATTTGACTCTACTTTTTATGTGATGGATATACGTCCATCGTACTCTTGTCTACTGGGTCGACCTTGGATCCATAAAGCCGGGGCAGTAACCTCTACTTTGCACCAGAAGCTGAAGTACCCTGTCAGGGGAAAGATTGTCACTGTGCAAGGAGAAGAGGAGTATATGGTGAGCCATTTGAATTCCTTCAGGTACATTGAGATGGATGGGGAGTTTATTGAAACCCCCTTTCAGCATTTTGAGGAGGTGCATCCAATTTCAGCAGCAGCAGAAACGACAGTCGAAGAGATTGTTTCCTTGAAGATGGCTTCCCTAAGGGATGCCCGGGCTGTGGTTCAGAAAGGCAATTGTGCAAACTGGGGTCAGCTTCCTGACTTCACTCAGAAGAACGACAAGTTTGGGCTGGGTTTTACTGCAGAGGCTCAGAGGGCTGTGCGCAAAGAGAAGATCAGAAAGGCTCCGGTGTTTATCTCCAGCTCAAGAGTGAACGCTATCGAGGAGGATGTAGAGGAAGCAGAGTTTGACAGTTGGATCTACCCGACTACCAGCGACGGACCAAGCAACTGGACGGCAAAGGATTTTACCCCTATCACATTTGTCACGCAGTAATTGATTTCTTTTGATTTCCAAATTTGTAACAAACAATATGTTAAAACTTTGTTAGCTCGGTGTCCTACCCGGGGCATCGTGGCTCCATTTGTGAGGGCTTTTTGTATGTCATTTCCATATATCATCAATCAAAACATTGGACGTTTGTTGCATTTCAAATCTTGTGCTCTTTTTTTCTTTCTGTGTTATATATATTGCAAAACAGCTATATTTACACACACTCACTTATACAGGTTTCAATCCACTCTGGATCTCACTGGTAACAGCTCTGCTATCGCCAGTTATGACTTCGAAAGTCCGATCAACTTGGCCGAGGACGAAGGTGAAGATGATTGCGAAGTGCCTGGTGAACTCGCAAGACTGCTACTCCAGGAAGAGAGGGCTATTCAACCACATGAAGAGCCTGTGGAAACAATTAACTTGGGTACCGAGACGGGTAGGAAAGAGGTCAAGATTGGTGCCAATCTAGAGCTCAGCGTGAAGCAACGATTGATCCAGATGCTACAAAACTACATGGAGATTTTTGCTTGGTCCTATGAAGATATGCCTGGTTTGGATGCCGACATTGTAGTTCACCACCTACCAACCAAGGAAGATTGCCCTCCGGTAAAGCAAAAAGCCCGACGGATGCGGCCAGAGATGTCTGAAAAGATCAAGACCGAGGTTATGAAACAGTTTGATGCCGGGTTCCTTGCAGTAACTTCTTACCCTCAGTGGGTTGCCAATGTGGTGCCAGTACCGAAGAAGGACGGTAAAGTCAGAATGTGCGTTGACTACAGGGATCTGAACAGGGCCAGCCCCAAGGATGACTTCCCCCTACCTCACATTGATGTCCTTGTTGACAACACAGCTCAACACAAGGTGTTCTCCTTCATGGATGGTTTTTCAGGGTATAATCAGATCAAGATGGCTCCAGAAGATATGGAGAAAACTACATTTGTGACTCAGTGGGGCACCTTCTGTTATAAGGTCATGCCATTCGGATTGAAAAATGTTGGGGCAACCTATCAACGTGCCATGGTTGCTTTGTTTCATGATATGATCCATCATGAGATTGAGGTATACGTTGATGACATGATCGCAAGGTCTCAAACTGAGGAGGAGCACCTTGACCATCTGAGGAAGTTATTTGACCGACTCAAGTTGTACAAGCTGAGATTGAATCCCAACAAATGCACCTTTGGGGTAAGGTCCGGAAAATTGCTGGGTTTCATTGTAAGTGATAAAGGTATTCAGGTGGACCCTGCCAAGGTAAAAGCCATAAAAGAGATGCCGACTCCAAAAACAGAGAAAGAAGTCAGAGGCTTCCTGGGACGACTGAATTACATTGCCCGATTCATCTCACATCTGACTGCTACTTGTGAGCCAATCTTCAAATTGCTAAAGAAAGATCAAGTGGTACGCTGGAATGATGAATGTCAGGCCGCCTTTGAAAGGATAAAGGAATATCTCCAAGAGCCACCCATTCTTATGCCACCGGTGGAAGGAAGACCTCTGATACTATACTTGACAGTACTTGACAATTCAATGGGGTGTGTGCTGGGACAGCATGACGAGTCTGGTCGAAAAGAGCACGCTATTTATTACTTGAGCAAAAAGTTTACCGACTGTGAGTCTCGTTACTCACTGCTTGAGAAAACTTGCTGCGCTCTTGTATGGGCTGCTCGCCGGCTGAGACAGTATATGCTGACTCACACTACTTTATTGATTTCAAAAATGGATCCCATCAAGTACATATTCGAAAAACCTGCTCTGTCCGGAAGAATAGCGAGATGGCAAATGATCTTAACAGAATATGACATCCAGTATACAACTCAGAAAGCAATTAAGGGAAGTATACTGGCAGATCATTTGGCGCACCAACCTGTGGACGATTACCAATCATTTAACTTTGATTTTCCGGACGAAGACATCATGGTGGTAACTAACTGTGAAGTACCTGGACCAGATGAAGAACCTGAGGAGGGATCCCGATGGTCTATGCACTTTGATGGAGCCTCCAATGCTTTGGGTAACGGCGTCGGCGCTGTAATCATATCCCCCAAAGGAACTCATACTCCAATCACCGCCCGATTATGTTTCAACTGCACCAACAACATGGCAGAATATGAGGCATGTATCATGGGTTTACAAGCTGCAATCGACTTGAGGATCAAATTTCTAAATGTCTTCGGAGATTCCGCTCTTGTAATCAATCAGATCAAAGGCGAGTGGGATACGAAACACCCGAATCTTATCCCTTACAAGGAGTATGTGTCGACCCTGCTTCCCCACTTTGAAGAGATAACTTTCGAACACTTCCCTAGAGAGGAGAATCAGCTAGCAGACGCACTAGCTACGATGTCTTCAATGTTCAAAGGTAAATGGGACAGTGAGGCTCCCCGAATCATCATCTGGAAGTTGGATGAACCGGCATACTGCTATGAGCTCGAGGCTGAGAAGGTTATTGAAAAACCCTGGTATCATGAGGTGAAGAGGTACTTGGAAACTCAGGAATACCCGGAAGGTGCATCTGTCAACGATAAAAAGTTCATGAGGAGGTTTGCCGCGAAATTCTTCCTCAGCAACGGCATTCTCTACAAGCAGAATCATGATTCAACTCTGCTACGTTGTGTGGATAAGGCTGAAGCAGAGAAAATTATGATAGAATTACATGAAGGCACGTTTGGAACACATTCCAGTGGGCACACCATGGCTAAGAAAATCCTTCGGGCAGGATATTTCTGGTCCACAATGGAAGCCGATTGTTACCAACATTCCCGAACTTGTCATAAATGCCAGATCTATGCTGACAAGGTGCATATCCCTCCGGTTCCTTTGAATGTTCTAACTGCACCTTGGCCGTTTGCAATGTGGGGCATAGACATGATCGGTGAGATCAAACCTACGGCATCCAATGGGCATCGCTTCATCTTGGTGGCGATCGATTACTTCACGAAATGGGTTGAGGCAGCATCCTATGCCACAGTAACCAAGAGTGTCATAGCACGTTTCATCCGGCATAATCTGATCTGTCGGTACGGTGTCCCGGAAAGAATCATTACAGACAACGGTACCAATCTCATTAACAAAATGATTACTGAACTCTGTGAACAATTCAAAATACAGCACCACAATTCTTCTCCCTACCGGCCGAAGATGAATGGGGCTGTAGAGGCAGCCAATAAAAATATCAAGAAAATTGTGCAGAAGATGACAGTGACCTATAAAGATTGGCACGAGATGTTACCGTTCGCTCTTCATGGATACCGCACCTCAGCAAGGACGTCAACCGGGGCAACTCCCTTCTCCTTGGTCTATGGAATGGAAGCAGTCTTGCCAATTGAAGTCCAGATACCCTCTCTCCGGATAATGAAGGATGCAGACTTGAATGAAGATGATTGGATCCAGACTCGACTTGATCAATTAAATCTGATTGACGAAAAGAGGCTCACTGCTATCTGTCATGGTCAAACGTATCAAAAACGGATGATCAGGGCATTTAACAAGAAAGTCAGACCGCAAGAGTATCAAGTTGGGGACCTGGTAATCAAACGCATCATCCTTCCTCAAAGTGATCCCCGGGGCAAATGGACCCCTACTTACGAAGGGCCATTTGTGGTTAAACGTGTGTTCTCAGGAGGAGCCATGATCCTAACCACCATGGATGGTGACGACCTTCCTCACCCCGCCAATGCAGACATAGTGAAAAAATACTACGCATAAATAAAAGACCCGCTAGGTTGACATACCTAGGCAAAAATAAGGGCTTCCCGGCGAACCAAAAGGGTTCGGGCAAAAATAAGGGATGAAATGAAAAAAATCTGTACACCCGGCAAGTCGAAAACCTGAAAAGGCGGCTTGGGCAAAAATGGGTATCCCGGTGGACTGAAAACCTGAAAGGGCGGTCCAGGCAAAAGTTAGGGATGTAGCGTAACACTATGTCTCATTGGATCACATCGCATCCAGAATTCAGTATCCACTACCTGGCTCAGACTTCGGCATCGACCAATCAGCTTCATCTTCAACCAGGCAGCAAAGCGATGAGACGCCCGGAGACATAAAGGCAATAGCAGAGTTGGAACCCAGTGGGATCGTTCACATAGCTGTTTTATTTCCTTTTCAAATTCTATGATTTTTGGCGGCGTCCTCTTACTAGGATGTCAGCCTCTTGTATAAAAACGCCTATTCACAGGCAAAGTTCAAATCAATACAAATTCACTTGTCCATACAAATTACCATTGTTTTCTTTTTCAGTTTTGTCTTGCGAAGAACGTCCAATGTTCATTTTCGATATATGCATTTGACATTAAAATTGCTAATTCATAAATATTCACGTATGAGACAAAAGATCAATTACAGGTGACATCGGACACGGGGCAATGTGAAGTTGTCCGATGCAGTCTGATTGCTTTGTCCGCCAAGGTGCCCGGTTAGATTCAACTGAAGGATGTGACTAAATCATCTCAACTCCCCACAGAGTAAGACAAGATTCGGCAATACTTTCCCCAAGCAGAGTTGATTCCTTATCGTTCCTGAAAAGGCACCACATTCCCCAGCGGAGTATAGGCATTCGTCAGCAAGCATCCCCGGCAGTCTTGATCTAAGTTTGTTACCTGGCGAAATACGGACACCCCAGTAGAACCGTTTACCAGCACAATTCCAAAAGTTTCCCCAGGAAAAGTTGAAATTCATCTCCCCAAGCAGTAAGTTTATCCCCAGTAGATTCTGGAAGCTTATCTCCTGCAGAGTACGGACGTCTCTCCCGAGCTTTATTCAGAGTTATTCCTCACGAGGGCTTATAACTGGGTTATCCTCAGCTAATCGCCACGGAAGATTATCCCCAGCGGATTTTATCTTTGGTATCCCCAGCGGAGTTTATCTTTCAATCTCCAGCGGAGTTTATCTTTGGTAATCCCCAGCGGAGTCTATCATCATTATCCCCAGCGGAGTCTATCATCATTATCCCCAGCGGAATCCATCATTAAAGTCCTCAAGAAGGCCTCTCATCAAACTTCGGCCAAGTATCTCTTCCACAGAGCAACTCCCCAGCCGATCATCAAAGATCCATTTTCCTAAGACGAAGATACATTCATAAACATTTCACACTTTCATACATCTTGCTTACATACATGATAAAGTGCATACAACACTACCTCGTGTTGAACATCATGACATCATGCATATCATACATCATGACATTGCGCACAACTTATGTTTTTGCCTTTTCAGGGAAAAGGACAATCCCAAAAACAACAACTACCTTCAACTGTCACAATTCCAGATCCGATACCTGTATCTAGCCAGGGCACATCTGAGAGTGATCAGTTTCCAGACTCGATTCCTGTATCTAGCCAGGGCACGTCTGAAGAGTCCGAAGATTCGATTCCTGTATCCAGCCAGGGCACATCTATCAACTGTCACGTTTCTAGACCCGATTCCTGTATCTAGCCAGGGCACGTCTGAAGAGTCCGAAGATTCGATTCCTGTATCCAGCCAGGGCACATCTATTAACGACTATTTCCAGATTCGACTCCTGTATCCAGCCAGGGCACATCTGTGAACAACCGATTGTAGATTCGATACCTGTATCTAGCCAGGGCACATCTGCATAAGGAGATTGAAGATCAAACACCTGTAACAAGCCAGGAAAACATCCGTCTTTCTCAAATATACAAATTTCTCGCTAAGGAATCTCTTATCCGATCGACACTTCCAAATGGCATCTATAAGCCCATTCCCGACAAGATTCTGTCACGTCTCCAGATGGCATCTATAAGCCCATCTCCCTATCTACCACCTCTCCAAATGGCATCTGTAAGCCCATTCCCGCCATCACATTGCTGATACTCTACTAAGCGAGTGCAAATTTTCGGGCACTCTAGTGTCCAATCTCCTTTTACCTTCGAGTCACGAAAGGCAAACTCGCCAATCTAACTCTTCAGGTTCAAGAAGATTGAACAGGGGCAACTGTTGTACCCCAAAATTCGCCCTCCCTTTCTTCAGGAAACCATCTTAGATTTTTCAAATCCGAGTCCTGAGTTATCCTTTTGCCCAAGCAAGTCACTTACAAGAACAAGATGATCTCACAAACTCCAGAAACAATACTTTCATCTTGAGGAAAATCAAATTCTAAGTGCTTAGAATGTTTCTTCAAAATAAGTGTTTTTAGAAAAAATCAGCGCTTCAGAACTTCTGGACCCATTCCAGATGAAGACGGTCAGAAGTTGCAAGCTTGGCTCAGCGTGGTCAGAAGTTGGCTCTTCAGCAGCTACATCAGTTCAATCAGAAGTTGTAAACGTGGTTCAGAGTGTAAGCCTCAAGCAGAACATGCCCCTTCAGCAGTTACACAAGCTCAGTCAGAACTTGCTAAAGGAATGCAAAAGAAGCAGGAAAGTATGAAGACTCCTTCAGAACAGGTTGAAATCAGAAGATGAAAGGTCAGAGGGATAGGTGTCACATTGATACAGAATCTCTAAGCCCAGATTATCCAGAAGTAGATCCAAGGAACGTACCAGAAAACCAGGAGAATCTCCAGAGCTTGCTAAGACAACAGGTAGCCAAGGCCAGAGCATGGTTTACACTGCTGATTCAACAACCAGAATGTTGGTATTGACAGGTCTTGTCACCATTTAATGCCCATTAATGCTTCCAACCACTCCTGAGCGTTCACGTGTGGCTTGAAAAATGCTTTTACACAGATTCTGGCATGGGTCTTCACGCCACCGCCCATTTCAGAGGTCACTTCCCCCAATCTACGCCTGCTGCTGCTACCTAGGCTGAAAGATAGCTGTTATCACAACTTCCCAGGAATTTCTGTCAAAGAACAAATTCAAACTCTGTTGGCGCCTTAAATGTTCAAGGTATCCACAAGAACTTTGCCTATAAATAGAGAGCTTTCACCACTGCAAAAGACGTTCAAGAGGTTCAAGAAAAGAAACAGAAAAAATTGCTAAGAGAGAAACGAAACTCCTAGCAACATAACATTCTGAAACTCTGCCAAAATTTCCAGCTTTGTTTCATAACTTTAAGTTTCTCACCTTCAACTTCATCAAACACCCAGCTCTTTTCTGTAAACCAAAAAACGTTCTTTCCAAACTTCTGACCCTATACACGTATACACCTTCACTTCCCCTTTTCCAAATCTGTCCAGAACACCATCAGAACCAAAAGCTAACTTTCACCCACCATTTTCCAGAAAGTCAGGTAAGCACCTGCTGACCCTCACCACACTGTTAAGCATCATCAGCTGTGCATAGTCAAGTAACATAATGTAAATATTCATGTTATTGCTGTTTATGTTCTGAGGACTCTCATACCTCAGAACGTTCTGAGCCAGTTTAGGACTTGCCTGTGACCTTGGTGATTCTGACCTCTGAGACATTTTGCTATTTTGCTGGATCTGTTTCCAAATATGTTTTCTGTTTTGTGGAGTAACAACAGGATTGCAGATGTTCTGATTAATGCAGGAAAAAGCCAAGTGCTGACTTTGACGTTAGCACATCTGAAGCCTGTTTTGCTGTCAATGACATCAGAACCTCTGAGAGTTATTGCCTTTTCAGCAGAATCTGAACTTCTGGGTTCTCCACTAACAAACTTTTGTCTTGCAGCGCAGGGAAATCAGAACTTCTGGTTTCCCCACTAACAAGGTTCTGTTTTGCAGGTTCTAGAGTCAGAAGTTCTGACTCATCCAGTTTCACCAACAGGTTGATCATCTGACAGCGGAACTGGGTCAGAACTTCTGATGGCCTCCCAACAGCGCGCGGGCTCCCTCTCTCTCTCTATATATCTTGTTTTTCGCTATTTTCTTTTTTGTCTATTTTTCTCGTTGAACCCCCCATGTACAAATGTGTATCCCCCTCCCCTAATTGTTGTAATAGCGTAGGATTTTACATTTCCGCTTCTTATTGTTAGTAATTAGGACGTGTATGGCAAGATAAAATCAATGAAATAGAAAAACCTAATTCAAAGAAAAACTCTTGTATGCAATAAAACACACTTGCACACTAACACCCCTAGGGTTATATCCACTTGTTGCCTTTCAAAATTGGGCCATATTGCATGTTAGGTCTCTTTGGGCAAAACAACACAATTCAAATGATCATAGTCCCTCGATAATATTTTTTCAAAACAAAATGATCAAGTCCCTTAAAGAAAATGCCCAAAGATACTTGGCACCATTGCAATTATGGTCTAAACGATGACCCGCGCCCGTCCCTTTCACATCCTAACACAAGATTGTCCACCAAATACAATGGTGGAACAAAATTGTTAAAAGGGTTAAAAACATAAACAAAAATCTTTGAGAACTTTAGGGTAGATCGCTCTTAAGTACTTGTCAAACTTGCAAAATAAAAACACTTGCCTGTTTTTAAATCACAACCCACAACACTTTCAAAAAAAAAAACAACTTTCAAAAACAAATGAAAACCTTTTCAAAAGACATACACCTTTGTATACATCCCAACATGGATCATTACAAAGGTTGCCACCACATTGGCATCTTTTTGAAACATTTTCGAACCCACACACACAAGCACCATTTCAAACAATTGAAAAAGGCAAGTGATCTAAGCAAGTAACTAAGAGCCCATGGATAACCATGGATAGAAGGGGTGCTAATACCTTCCCTTTCTATAATCTACTCCCCGAACCCAAGAAAACATCTCAAAGGTTTTTGCTGTGCTTTTTAAACCTTTCCTTAGGATAAAATAAAAAGTCGGTGGCGACTCTTGCTCAACCGCACATTTGCGAAAACAAAATACATAGTCAGTTCTCTCACCGTATCACAAGATTGCTCTCGGTTCGGGAGGTAGGTTATAGAAAGGAAAGGTGTTAGCACCCTTTCTATCCATGGTTATCCATGGGCTCTTAGATACTTGCTCACTTGTGTTTTCAAAAATGGCTTGTTTGCTTTTCAATTGTGGGTTTTAAAAAAAGTTTCTTTGAAAATTTCAGTTCGACTCTTGTATCGGTCCTCAAGAGTGTTTGAAAAATTGCTTTCGAAAGCTTTTTGAAAAGGTGTCGGTGTGAAAAGTATTTTTGATTTTTTTTTGAAATTAGAGCAAGTATCTAGAGTCGTCTACCTACCCTAAGGAATTCGTCTGTGTAAATGTCCTTAAAGTAGTGCCATCCCACCATTGAGAGGTAGGTAGCACCACCGTTGGAGGTGTTCGGGTCAATTCGAAGTTCGGGACATGGTGATCACCAGAGCAATAGGAAGATACCTTAGAAGCTACCCTCATGCCAGGTTCCCGGATCATGAGGACTTACTAAAACATCCTCTACTTGACGATCACCTTTCGAGGGGCAAGGCAACAGTGAGGCGTACCCTAGGGGTGGTGTGTGATTTGTGTGTCGTTTTCAGATATTTTTGTCTTGTCATGTATTGGTGATCTACGCTTTTGTTTTTATTTTGACATTCATTCTTGCATGCAAATTTATTAACAGTTAAAAAGTGCGAGAATTAAAGTTCCTACGCTATTACAAAGGCGCGGGTCCACATCACCAAATTAAATCCAGGACCCGATTCGACATAAAATAAAGTGCGAAAGATAAATATCAAATTTACACGGCTTTGGGAGAATTACATAAAAAGAGGAAATAAAATAAGCGCGCGAATTGGAATTACGATCGAATGCGAGGGCGTTGGACCCCTACGATTAACAAATTAATTAAATTAAAATAAAAAGAAAAGACTTTTGAGTTTTTGTATTTATGGATTTTTATGAGAGAATTAAATGGAATTAAAAGTTAATTAACCTTAATTCTAGTTATTTTTAATTTATTAAGAAAAGCATTTAAAATTTAATCTAAAGTCAACCTAATTAATTAATACAATTTTATTTACGAAAATAAATAATTAATTATTAGTGATGATAAAAGAAAAGAAAAAGATAAAAGTAATTAAAATCTAATTCTACAAATTTTATTAAGAAAATGTTAAAAATTAATCCTAGAATAAGAACTAATTAATTAATAAGACTTTATTTACAAAATATCATTAAATAAAATATTTTTTTGTTTTTTTGTCTTTTCTGGTTTTTATATTATTTTTATATTTTATGAAAATATTGATTTAAAGAATTAAAATAAAATTAATTAAAACAAATAAAAGTAGAAAAATATGAAAAAAGAATGAAAAAGTAAACCAATGGGGGGTTCTGTCCCCAAACTGGAGGTTAAGTTGTAGCAAACAGGCCCATTTGTTTCAAGGCCTTTTTGACTTTTCCTGGAAGCGTGTGTACGCGTTGACTGATGCCTATGGTATTCTTTAAATCTGGACCTTTGGCTTGCCCTCAGTGGCCATGTGGCAAGCTGAGATTATGGAGCGCATGGTGGTCTTTTGGACTGAAACTGCATAGGATGATATTAGAAAAAATAGTATTGAAGGGATAGGGGGACCCGGGGATCGAACCCAGGTCCCGTTGCTTACCAATTCACGTGCCTGCCAACTGATCCAACTACGCGCTTTGTTTATTATATGACAAAAATCAATATGAGATAAAACAAGGGTTAGTGGAATATTTTCGCGCGAATTTCAAATGCTCCACTCATTGGCCTACACATCACCATCTTCTCCAATGGCTTGTTGTACCTGAAACAAAAACAAATTGAATAGCGGGGATTTTAAACCCCCACTAAATAGCAAGCACAAAAATAGCGATTAGCACCCTGTTAATCATAAATTAATCGCGAGGTATGGAAACGATTCACATGAAGCTTCTGAATTCAACAGTCCTGGTCTTAGGGTCTAATTTTTCTGGACGAGGAAACCCCCAATTTTTCAGTTTCGTAACCCTAGTAAGCTTCCATGGTGATTTCACGTATAGGCCAGCAAAACTCAATTAAACACTATGGTTAGCCTCAGAATGCACCAATTAACATAAATCAATAAAGAAAATGCAATGAGGATGCTTAAAAATTGAAACACGAATATGCATATTTTCATGAAAAGTGAGACATATTTCTACCAATTCTTTGCGTTAAAACTAGTGGCTTTGATCCAGGAACCTTCCTTGAAGCCTCAGGAATGCAATGGAATTAATGTTTTGCCTTGAAACTCCTTGAAATCGTGATTTCAGTTTTTTGAAAATTTGGACAAAATGCCAACCTTGTTCTTGAGAAGAGGCGCAGCTTCGAGGTCCCTTGCACTAGGTCTAGCATCTGGCTTATGTATGGAGTGAATTAGGGTTGAGTTTTCAATCAAAAGATCTTTGCATTGATGAGAACAATATTTGATTTTCATGCATATATTTTCAAATCTTTTCCATGCATATTTGATACCAATCATGTCCAAATCACCTTGATTCTTTCCATACCAGATAATGCACGAAATCTTGAAGTTATTCCATGCATAAAAAGATTTGAAAAGCTTGTTTTAGTATTTTTCACATATTTTATTTTATTAAATGAATTAATAACAATTAAAAATTCAAATAAATAAATAAAAATGATGAATAAGCTCCCTTTGGGCCAAATGGTCGTGCATATGCTTTGGATGATGAATCTTGGAAGAAAATGTGGCCCATTAGCAATTTTAAGGCATTTGAAGCAAAGTTGACTTTTCAAAATACCCAAAAATTTCCCAACTTCCACAAGGCATATCTTGCTCAATTTTTAAGCTTTGATCATGTTCTTGGACATTTTGGAAAGGTCTTGAAGTCCTCTAACCAATTCCTTTGGTCCCATGTCATTTTTATTTACCAATCTCAAGTTATGGCCTTTGACTTAAAGTCCCTTTTTGTTGACTTTTGAAAATGACCTATAATGTTGAAATTGATAACTTTTTGTGAGAGCCTTTCTTGGACTTGAAGTGTGAAGAGAAGTTGTATGAAATGTCTTTCTCTTCAAAACGAGCTTTGGATGGAATTTTTCTGATAAACCATGTGGAAGTTATGCCTTGGTCAAGTTACAGTTGACTTTTTCAACTGTCCAAATATGGAAACTTTTGCAATCTTGAGACTTTTTGAGCCATGCCTTGAAAATCATGATCAAGAATTGATCAAATGATGTTTGTGGCTTCAAAATGAGATGTTGACCAAAAATTTGAACTTTTGACTGTCAAATGACCATTTTGCCCCTGCAGTTGACTGTAGGGCAATTAGGGTTTTTGACTGTGCAATTTTGTGCTGTAAGTCTTGAAACTTGGTATGAGGATACTTGACAATGTTTATAAGTATGTGGGACTTGATTTGACCCTTGGAAACTTCATTTTCTTTGTCAGAACCAAAACCCTAGTTTTTGACTATTAGGAGGCCCTTGAACTGTGCAACCCTTGGGGAGATTTTGAAGCTTCGACTTGGCAAATTTTGAAGAATATGGGAGGGAAAATTTTGGGGTACAACACACCCAGAAGATAGTTCACCTGGATCAACATGACCTTATCCCAAGTTTTGCCACACCTGTTGAAGTCCAATCTGGTGACTCTAAAGGAAGCTCCTAAGAATCCCAATATTACATCTCCCCGCTACAACCCAAATGCTCGATGTGCCTATCATTCCGAAAGTCTGGGGCATGATACAAATGATTGTTGGGCTCTGAAGAACAAAGTGCAAAATCTTATTGAGGCAAAGGAGATTGAGTTTGATCCTCCTAAGACCCCCAACATCATAACTGCACCAATTCCCAAGCATGACCCGAGAGTCAGTGTTATTGATGTTGTTTCTACTACAGAGGAGGCTGACAGTGACTGAAACATGGACGAGTGGATCTTCCCAACTATCAGCGATGGACTCAACAATTGGGAGGCCAAGGATTTTGTTCCTATTACTTTTATTCAAGAGTAATTGTATTTTAGTTTTTTGGGGATATGTAATATTTTAACAATTGAAACTCTAAAGCCTTATGTCTTACCCGAGGCACAATGGTCTATTTGTGAGGGTTATTACTTCATCTTCATATGTCATTAATAAATAATTGGACATTTTGCATACAACTTTTACGCTCTCTGTCTTTCTTTTCTACTTTTTACTTTATCAAAAATAGCTACACTCTCTTACACACACCCACATATCAAAATACATATCCACATCCACTTTGGATCCCATTGATAACGATTCTGCTATTACCGATTATGACTTTGAAAATCCGATCTATCAAGCCGAGGACGAAGGTGAGGAAGATTGTGAAGTACCAGGAGAACTTTCCAGACCATTACAACAGGTGGAAAGGGAAATACAGCCTCATGAAGAGTCGGTCGAGACACTAAACTTGGGTACTGAAAAGGATAAGAAGGAAGTCAAGATAGGTGTCGATCTGGAGCATAGTGTCAAAAAGCATTTATTTCAGATGTTACATGATTACGTTGAGATCTTTGCCTGGTCATACAAAGACATGCCGGGACTTGACACTGATATTGTGGTTCATTGCCTACCGACAAAAGAATATTGCCCTCTAGTGAAACAGAAGGTTCATCGTATGCGTCCTTAGATGTCAGAAAAGATTAAAGCCGAAGTTATGAAACAGTTCAACACCGGTTTCTTAGTTGTTACTTCTTATCCATAATGGGTTGCTAATGTTGTTCCGGCACCTAATAAGGATGGTAAGGTACATATGTGTGTGGATGACAGAGACCTGAATAGGGCAAGCCCCATGGATGACTTTCCGCTTCCCCATATTGATATTCTAGTTGACAACACCGTACAACATAAGGTATTCTCCTTCATGGATGGTTTCTCCGGGTACAATCATATCAAAATGGAACCTGAGGACATGGAGAAAACAACCATCGTCACGCAGTGGGGCACTTTCTGCTATGAAGTTATGCAATTTGGGTTAAAGAATGCCTGGGAAACCTATCAGCGTGCCATGGTAGCTTTGCTTCACGATTTGATCCATCACGAGATAGATGTCTATGTTGATGATATGATAGCCAGGCCTCAGACTAAAGAGGAACACCTTGATCACTTCCAGGAGCTGTTTGAAAGGCTGAAGAAATATAAGCTGATATTGAACCCGAATAAGTGCACATTTGGAGTAAGATCCAGTAAGATCTTTTGCTTCGTTGTCAGCAGCAAAGGTATTGAAGTAGACCCTGCAAAGGTTAAATCTATACAAGAAATGCCAACTCCTTGCACTGAGAAGGAGGTTAGGGGATTCTTGGGACGTCTAAACTACATTGCCAGATTCATTTCCCATCTAACCGCTACTTGTAAGCCAATATTTAAATTACTGAAGAAAGATCAAGCAGTAAAGTGGAATGACGATTGCCAGATTGCCTTTGACAAAATCAAGGAATATCTTCAAGAGCCTCCAATTTTGATGCCGCCAGTTGAAGGAAGACCTCTGATCATGTACTTAACAGTATTGGAGAATTCAATGGAGGTGTATGCTGGGGAAGCATGATGAGTCTGGTCAAAAAGAGCATGCAATATACTACCTTAGCAAAAAGTTTACCGACTGTGAAACAAGATACTCACTGCTCGAGAAAACTTGCTTCACTTTGGCATGGGTTGCTCGCCGACTAAGGCAGTATATGTTGACTCACACTACCTTGTTGATATCTAAAATGGATCCTATCAAATACATCTTTGAGAAGCCCGCTCTCTCCGGCATAATAGAAAGATGGCAAATGATCCTGACCGAATACGACATTCAGTATACAACCCAAAAAGAAATTAAGGGAAGTGTACTAGTTGATCATTTAGCTCAACAGGCTGTGGACGACTACCAGTCCATGAATTTTGAGTTCCCGGATGAAAACATCATGTTAGTGACCGATTGTGAAGAACCTGGACCGGATGAAGGACCTGGAAAAGGATCCCGATGGACTATGGTTTTTGACGGGGCTTCCAACACACTCGGTAATGGCATCGGTGTTGTGATCATATCTCCCAAAGGTTGTCATACTCCTTTCACTGCCATGCTATGTTTCAATTGTACCAACAATATGGCTGAATATGAAGCATGCATCATGGGTCTCAAAGCTGCTATCGACTTGAGGATCAAATTCTTGAGTGTATTTGGAGACCCAGCCTTAGTGATCAGTCAAATAAAGGGAGAATGGGACATGAAGCATCCTAATCTCATCCCTTATCGAGAGCATGTGTTGACACTAATTCAACACTTTGAATAAGTTACCTTTGAGCATTTTCCACGAGAGGAAAATCAACTAGCGGACGCACTAGCTACGATGTCATCCATGTTCAAGGTCAGGTGGGATAATGAAGATCCTCAGATCACTATTGAGAGAATGGACGAACCAACATACTGTCATGAGATCGACACTGAAGAAGTAGTGGACAAACCTTGGTTCCATGAAGTCAAAAGATATCTCGAAGCCCAAGAGTATCCTGAAGGAGCTTCGGTCAATGATAAGAAGTTCCTAAGAAGGTTCTCTGCCAAGTTCTTCCTCAGTAACAGAATCCTCTACAAGTGCAACAACGATTCTACTTTGCTCTGGTGTGTGGATAAAAGTGAAGCAGAAAAGGTTATGGCAGATTTGCACGAAGGTACCTTTGGCACCCATTCTAGTGGGCACACAATGGCTAAAAAGATTCTACAGGCAGGATATTACTGGTCCACCATGGAAGCAGAATGTTATCAGCATTCACGAACTTGTCACAAGTGCTAGATCTATGCTGATAAAGTACATGTACCTCTGGTTCCCTTGAACGTCTTGACTACTCCCTGGCCTTTGGCAATGTGGGGAGTCAACATGATTGGAGAGATTAGACCTACAACTTCTAATGGGCACCTTTTCATCCTGGTTGCCATTGATTACTTCACAAAGTGGGCCGAGGCAGCCTCTTTTGCTTCTGTTACCAAGAACGTTGTGGCCCGACTCATCAGACATAACCTTATCTGTCGGTACGGCATTCTAGAAAGAATCATTATGGATAATGGTACAAATCTCAATAATACTATGATCACTGAGCTCTGCATGTAATTCAAGATCCATCATCATAACTTTTCTCCTTACCAACCGAAGATGAATGGCGCTGTAGAAGCTGCTAATAAAAATATCAAAAAGATCATACAAAAGATGACAGTGACATACAAAGACTGGAACGAGATGCTACCATTTTCTCTTCATGGTTACCGTACCACAGTACGCACATCAACCGGGGCAACTCCTTTATCTTTGGTATACGGTATGGAAGTTGTCCTACCCATCGAAGTCCATATCCCTTCTTTGAGAATCATGAAGGATGCATGTTTGAATAAAGACGATTGGGTTCAGACTCGACTTGACCAATTGAACCTGATTGATGAGAAGTGGCTCACGGTTATCTTCCATGGTCAGATGTACCAAAAATGTATGATTAAAGCTTTTAACAAGAAGGTCAGACGTCAGGTATATCAGGCTGGTGACCTAGTAATCAAGCGCATCACACTGCCGCAAGGTGATCCCAGGGGAAAATGGACCCCCACATACGAAGGACCATTTGTGATCAAGAACATATTTTTCGGTGGAGCCATGATCTTAACCACTATGGACGGTGACGACCTTCCGCACCCTGTAAACACAAACGTAATTAAAAGATACTACACATGAACAAAGACCCACTAGGTTGACTGGCCTAGGAAAAAATAAGGGCATCCCGGCGAACCAAAAGGGTTCGGGCAAAAATTAGGGATATACATATGGAAAAAATCTGTACACCCGACAAGTCGAAAACCTAAAAAGGCGGCTTGGGCAAAAAAGGGTATCCTGGTGGACTGAAAACCCGAAAGGAAGGTCCAGGCAAAATTTAAGGATTGAAAGCCTATAATTATGTCCCGTTGGATCACCTTATACCCAATTTTCAGTATCAACTATCAAGCTCAAATGGTACTAATCAATCCAGTCAGCTTTAGACAAGCAGTAAAGAGATGAGACACTCGAAGACATAAAGGCAATATCAGAATGGGAAATCAATGGGATTATTTCACATAGTTGTTTTTCTTTTCATACTATTTTGTATAGTTTTCATTCTTACGACGAAATTATCTTACTAGGATGTTCATCTCCTTGTATAAAAAATGCTTATTCAAATTAATACAAAACTACCTCCTTGAAAGTGCAAAACTATTTGTTTTTATACTTCTGTTTTGTTTGCAAAAACGTCCAATGATTATTTTTGAACATATGCATTTGAATTTGATTACCGTTTACAAATACACGCATAAAAAAATAGAAAGGAATTTACTAATGGCTTTAAGAAACGGGACAATATCCAAAGGCCATCTATAAAATCCCCGCAAATACTTTCTCCACCAGGTACAGAGGCAGGGGCATCCTACCATAAAGTCACTGCCATATCCTCAGCATACTGCCTAATGAGGTCAGACATTCTTATATCCCCGACCGAGCAAAAATTTCCAATTACTCATCCGACATCTCGAAGAATTCCCTAGCCTGGTTCACAAGCTTTTCAGGATTCCCCAGCGGGATTTCATAAAAATCCCCAAGCAGTCCATGGATTTTCCCTTCCTCAACAAAGTTTATTTCTCTAACAACGGAAATCTATCTCCCAATATTTCAACTTCAACAAAATTTGAAGACTTACACTCTTCATCCCCAGCAACAATCAAGGGTTTATTTTCCCTAGTTCAAAAATACACCAATAGAACGGCTAACGCATTCATACACCATTTTACAAGCGTCATAACATATGCAGCACGAATGCATATATCACAATGTCATTGATTTTGAGAGTATCATTTACACTTCATGCATCATGATATTGCATGCATCTAATTATTTACCTTTTTAGGAAAGATCAACAGATGAATATCATCAACAACTTTCAAAAGTTCCAGATTAATACCTGAAATAAGACAGGACAACTATCTGTGGACGACTGATTGTAGATTAACACCTAAAACCAGACAGGACAACATCTACATGAGCAGATTGAAGATTAATACCCGAAACAAGAAAGGAAAACTATCTTCCTTTCTCTAAGGTCAGAGATTAATACCCGAAACCAAACATGACAACTATCTCAACGACTGACAAAAACAAGTTCTAGATTAATACATGAAACAAGACAGGACAGCTATCTGTGAATGATTGATTGTAGATTAATACCTAAAACCAGACATGACAACTATTTACATGAGCATATTGAAGGTTAATTCCAGAAACAAGACAGAGAAACTATCTTTCTTTCTCTTAGGTCAGAGATTAATTCCAGAAACCAGACATGGCGGCTATCTCAACAACCAACAAAAGCAAGTTCCAGATTAATACCTGAAACAAGACAGGATAACTATATGTGAACATCTGATTGTAGACCAATTTCGGAAATAAGACGGGGTGACTATCTACACGACCAGATGAAGCAATCTTACACGGGTTCCTTCTCTCCAGATGCAGCTTTACACAGGCTCATCCTGAAGCAATCTTACACGGATTCCTTCTCTTCAGATGCAGCTTTACACGGGCTCATCCTGAAGCAATCTTACACGGATTCCTTCTCACAATCTCCAGATGAAGTTTTACATAGGCTCCTTCTAATACATTTCCAGATAACAATTGATTTGATTCTCCCCGGCAAGTTACTGTGAAACCTGGATTTCAACCAGAAAACAACTAACTTTCATCTCTCCAGTCCAGAGATAACTCCTCAGTAGAGCCATGGACAACTAAAGCTCCTAGACTCTATTCCCCATAGAGTTTTCCTCAAGCAGGAGAACAACAGAAATCAACATTCCCCAGTGGAGTCCTCCTCAGACAATAGGAATAGGAATCCCCATAAAGAGACCTCTTATGATGTCAGCATCTACTCTGGATGGCATCTATAAGCCCGTCTTCGAAGACTCTCAGTCATCTTCTCCAAATATCATCTCTAAGCCCATCTACACAATCAACTATCACACCATCGAGTGCAAATTTCTGGGAACTCTAGTGTTCAATCATCTTCCACCTTCAGATCACGAAAGGCAAACAAGCCAATCTAAATCTTCAAGTTTAAGAAGATTGAACAGGGGCAGCTGTTGTACCCCAAAATTTCCCTCACTCTTCTCAAGACATTTTCTCACAAGGGTTTTCAAAAGTCCAAGTTTGCACAAATACAATTGGATTTTTGATGCCCCATATAGTTTCCATATAGTCATATGGTGCTCTCAAGCATCAAATCAAAGAAAGAGCAAGTTTTTTTAATTCCCAAGCTTCCACAAGGAAAAGGATTTCTTCGAAGCAACTTGCTTTCGATTCACAAAGAAAAGGATTCTTTCGAAGCCACTTGCCTTTGATACACTAAGAAAATACTCTCTTCATGCTTGCTTTCCATTCACAAGGCAAGTAAATCCTTCAAGCTTGTTTTTCGTTCACTAGGCAAATACTTCCTTCATGCCTGCCTTTGATTCACTAGGCAAATACTCCCTTCATGCTTGTTTTCCATTCACAAGTCAAGTACATCCTTCAGGCATGCCTTCGATTCACAAGGCAAGAACTCCTTTCGTGCGTGCTTCGATTCACAAAGCAGTGGGTTCCCTCATGCTAGCTTTGACTCCACCACTAAACCCTTCAACATACAGTTTCTACACTATGACCCACAATATGGTCCATTCAAAGAAACATTCAAAAGGTTCATTCGAATAACATACAAGTGGTGCCTTCGAAGGACATACAATTGGTCCATTCAAAGGACACAATTATTGGAAACAAGTTTTTTTTGTCTTTTGATGAGTCTGGTTCAAGATGTTTGCTAGCCAAAGTCCTACATGCTGCCAAGCCCAAGCCTCCTGCACAATCACATTCAAAGGAAAATTTGGGATGAGCCACCTCAGGACTTCTGGCATGCACCTGAACAGGTATGGGATGTTTGAAGAGAAGATCTTATGCTGTTATGTTACCCTTCGATTTGTGCAATACAAGTTGTATTCACCAATTGAAGGTGGACTAATGCGCAACAAAGTTGTTTCTTCCAGGCAAGCAAAGACATAAGTCAAGGTATGGTTTAGAATCGAAGGAGCCACAATAATAATCCCAGAGAAAATCGAAATGAGAAATTCAGAGCTAATCGAAGAACAAGGATTGAGGGCATTCAAAGGAGTCCAGGAGTGAAACCTGTCCTGGTTCATTCAAAACCCAAAAGGATAGGAAATCATCAAAAAAGGCAACTTATTTAAGGCTTTCGATTCTGCCTTCAAAGCCTGATTAATGAATGTTTCTTGCCATTTCCACTCACCACTGCCCCTATAAATACATAGCTAAAGACACATTGCCAAGGACAAAAAAAAAAGAAACATTTTGCCTCCACCCAAACACAAACATTTTTCCTACACACGCAAATCACCTCAAAGAGCCACACAAAAATCATAAAAGTATCTCAAAGCTTCCAGAATTGAAGCACACTTTGCAGGCTTCCTCGCTCAAAACTAAACATCATATCCCTCTCCTGAGATTCCAAGGAAGACTTTCAGGCCCCTAAGCAAGCAGTTCCACGCCTAAAGCCATAGATCCACACATCTTCGATTGGCAAGGGTTTACAAACCCAAAAAACTGCATTTTCATGGTATATTAATACTTTTAACCGTTTGATGCATGTTCAGGGCTATTGATAGTACAAGTTTAACGTGAATGAGATCGTGCCATTGCTAGGGAACGATCTGAGATTTCCTTCGAATCTCTGAGTTTAGGTTATTTCGAGCCAAAATAAGCTTAGACCTGAGATCAGAAGATTCAAATTAGGGGCAATATGGATAGGGTGTTGCGCGTGTGCAGAGTCAGGGGTTTCAATCCCTACCTCTTACAATGATTTTTTTCCTGTTTGTTGTCTTGTATATCCAATACCCTCCATAGGAAATCCATCATACGCTTCCAACAACATCCCTCCCTGGATCGAAGGACAACCTCTTTCCCTGGATCAAAAAGCAACCTCCCTCCTTGGATCGAAGGATAATCTCCTTCCTTGAATCGAAGGACCATTTGTATTTTTTATTTTTTTTGTTCATTTTTTTATTGGCTTTACTCTTTAAATCAACATTAAATCAAAAAATCACAAAAAATAGTTTCTAGTATTTTTATTAAAATTAATTTCGTTAATTAATTATAATTACTTTAAAAAAATTAAATAAAAATTAAGTAGATTTAGATTTAGATTTAGATTTTATTAAATAAAAAAACAAACAAAAAGACTTTTTCTTTCTAGGATTTAGATGTATTTCCAATTCGCGTGCAATTTTATTTTAGTATTATTATTTGTCATATTATTGTATCTGCTTACTGGAATGTAATAGTTTAAATTAGGACCTTTACTTTTTTTCTTCTTTATTTCCCATTTTAGACTTGTAATTTTCCCCCTTCCCGAAGCCATGTAATAGCGTAGGATTTAATTTACGCACTTTATGTTTCTTGTACCGATATTAACTGTTAGATGTATGTTAATAGGATTGCATGATAAGACTAAAAGTGAACGTTAGCAAATCTGACTTCAAAGACAAAAATAACTGAAACACAATACAATTGCACGTGTACACCTCTAGGGTATCCCACTTTGGTTGCCTTTGAAAAATAGCCATAACTCTCGAGACGTCTGAGATTTTAGTGGCTACCCTCCGATTTAAAAAGATCATAAGTTCATCGATGACCCTCTCGATGTTGCTTTGGTAAAAATGATCTTAAAACCCGAGGGTAGTTACTAAGCTTTCTTGCCAAGTTTCCTTTATGACTATAAACGTCCATTTGAATGTCCCTCCAACATCCAACCGACTAGGGCTACCTACTCATTAATAGTAAGATAGCACTATCTAAAGGAAAGGAGGAAAAGAAAGAACCTTTCGAGTAAAGTAGATAGTTCCTAGATGCTATGCTCAAAAAACAAACTTTTTACACTTACACAAAACAATTTTCAAAAACCTTTTCAAAATGCTTTATCAACACTCTTGAGGACTGATACAAGAGTTATCATAAAGCAAACTGCCTCACTACTGGAATTTCAAAATACTTTTCAAAACACAGAAAGTACAAAGTATTTCAAAATGAGCTAAGCATCTAAGAGCCCATAGAAAACTACGGATGGAAAGGATGCTAACACCTTCCCTTTCCATAATCTACCCCCTTACTCAGAAATAATCTCGAAAGGTCTTTTTCTGTTCTTTTCACCCTTTCCTTTGTTGGATAAAAGAAAAGTCGGTGGTGACTCTTGCTTACGGCAACATTTGCAAGCACAAACACAAAACCAGTACAACAGTTGGTTCTGCCACCGTATCACTGAAAGGAATGTTACGGGCTCTCTATCCTTCCTTCATGTTGTTGTGGTTACTGAAGCTACTAGAAAAAACAAAGGGAAATAACTTTGGATTTAACAAACATAGTCTCCACCTTACTTTATTTATCCCAGAGAATAGGGAAGGAAAATACAGAGAAAACCTTTGACATTGGGAAAATAAAATTGTCTCGCAACCAAATCTCAGGTAAGGGAGTCGATTACGCAAGGGGAAGGTATTAGCACCCCTCACATCCGTGGTACTCCATGGGATCCACTCTTGTTATTTTAGTCAATGGGTGTGTATATCTAAAACTTACTTGCTAAAGAGAAATGTGTGCATAAATTCATTGGGAAAAATAAAAGGTTTTTATTAGTGTGTTCGCCTGAGCATTGAAACTCGATGCCTACGTATCCACAAAGGAATCAAAACACCATAGTTCTTCTTGAAAATGGTTTTGTTTGTCGTGTATTTTTTATGGATGATGTTAAATTCGCATTCAAATAGTTAACATTGTCACTCGACCGTTAGAGACTACGCATATGTAGAAAGGAGTTAACATATCCTTTTTGAAAATGTTTTAAAGTGGAAAAGCCCTAAGGCAACAATGATTTGGATTTGGCTGGTGTTTTTTAGTCTTTTGAAAGTATTTGGATATGCTTAACGTGTGTTAAAGCATCTATTAAGAAAACAAGTTTGAAAATTTCTTGATAAAAATCAAGGTTTGTTTATGAAAAGATTCTTTTTTTTAAAGATAAGTTTTATGGATGTTTTTGATTTTTTTGTTTTATGGTTTAACAAAAACAAAATAAATCAAAACAAAGTAAAGATGCAAGATTAAAAAAATGACTTTAGAAGTCAAAAATCAATATTTCCCTTAGATTTGGAGTAAAGTCTTATGAAGATAAGAACTAAACCACTTGTATTCTAGTAAAAGATGTTACAAAAGAAAGGAAAATCATGAAACTACTTGAAAGAAAACATGTTAAAAATCAAACAAACATCAAAATATACAAGTAAGCATGGTGTACCTTTAGATTAAAAGGAGTTTATGACTTGAAGAATTGATGTTTTGATGTGTGGATGTTTTGATATGTGAAAGATAATGACTTTTCTTACCTTTGAATGATAAGGAATTTTGTTAGCCTTTCTTCAAGAGTAATTCCTCCCTTTTCTCATCCTAAGTTCAATTTTTTCTCTAAATGCCTCCCCTTTTCCTCCAAGAGGAAGCTTGTATTTATAGGCAAAAGTAATAGTGACGAGTCCTTTGGAATTTTGTCACATGTTTCTATCAAAACGATTCATCAGCCTTCCATCATGATAAAGACAAGATTTGATGGATAAAAAGGCTTTATGTCAAATCATTGATAAAGTGATGTCATTATTTGTACTTGCAAATAGTGAAATTTGTATCTTTAGTGAAACAAGTCCTCTAGATTCCTTAGTGTAGCCAAATCCTCTAGTTAGTTTTTCTTGGGTGATGATGTAATGATGACATCATAATAATGATGTCATGATGACATCATGTTAATGTTGTCATGATGACATCATATTTTTGTCTTCTTGGGGGGAAGAGTTCTCCAGTAGACATGAGTCCTCCAGTAAACATGAGTCCTCCAGTAAACATGAGTCTTCCACCTTTTATCTTTTTGTGAGGAAGAGTCCTCTAGTAAACATGAGTGCTCAAGATACTTTGAAGCTTTTTTTGCTTGATTTTCTAGGGTGATGAATATGATGATTACTTGATGATCATGGATGCATGAGGAGCTTTAATCCCTTAAGATCATTGATTTGTCAATCCCTTGAACTTATTTTCTTATTTATATAACAAATGATTATTGCATATCTTGTATTTCTTCAAGGTTAGTGATGCAAACATGAATCATGATGTTATGATAAATGCAAATGATTGTGAAGCATAAGTCAATTGTGATTGAAATTCCTAGGGAAATTTTTGGGGTGCAATAGCTGCCCCTATTTAATCATCTTGGACCTGGGGGTGAGATTGGATTTTGCCTTTCGAAAATTCAGGGTATAAGGAGATTAAATACTAAATGAACCATAAAATTTGTGTTCCATGTTTTGTAATTTATGATGACATACTGGGCTCCAATGATAGGACTCAGCCGGAGGACAGATTAATAAACCGAGTGCCAAATGATATTGACTTGATAACAAGAAGGAGTCTTGGACGCCAAATGATATGTAATTACCAAGCATATAGAAATAAAATGCCAAATGATATGGGAAAATGATTAAAAGTTACCCGAGACGCCAAATGGTATGGACTTACAAAACATATAGAAATCAAATGCCAAATGATATGGATAGATGATGAAGATGTACCTTAGACACCAAATGGTATGGACTTACAAAGCAGATAGAAATCAAATTCCAAATTATATGGGTAGATTATGAAAAGGTACCCTAGACGCCAAATGGTATGGACTTACAAAGCAGATAGAAATCAAATGCCAAATGATATGGACAGATGATGAAAAAGTACCCTAGACGCCAAATGGTGTGGACTTACAAAGAAAATAGAAATCAAATGCCAAATGATATGGATAGATGATGAAAAGGTATCATAGATGCCAAATGGTATGGACTTACAAAGCAAAAGGGGTATGAGGCATCCCTTACAAAAGGTATGTGGATGATTAGGGTATTTGCGTAAGGCAAAAGAACTATACTGACTCCATAGGCCAAACGAGAGGTATTATTATTAAGAGTCGAAATTATATGAAATGCCAAACACCAAGTAAGGCTTTTCAAATAATTGCGAAGCAGGAAAGGTCATACAGCGACTTTTACTCGCACTCCAAATACCTGAGTAAACACGGGTAAGAATGATCGAAAATATTTAGGGGGATGAGAATCAAAACAAGACCTGATTGGGGATAGAAGTCACAATAGGCTCTACTGGGGAAAGAAACTCATTATTGTTGGGGAATAAGTTGTTTTAAGAGGTTTATGGAAAATCAACGACAAGATTACTAGGATAGTGTTAACCCAGTGTTTCAAAAGACGAACATTAGTATGGTTATTGGAGTAGTATCAACCTGGTGATTTATGGAGATTGGAATGGAAAACATTTCAGGTTATAGACGTCAGTAGGGTTATCGGGCAGCTACAAGAACGATTTGGTAAACGGTAAGGTTATTGGAAACAGTAAGGTTACCAGAAAGTGACTGGAGACTTGTGGAGATGATATTCTCTTCAGATATGTGTTATTGTCTTGGTTGGAGATTTTATCTGGCTTATGCTTAGTATGCACGTTTTGAGTTTTCTTCCTTAGCGTAATGCTCAACCTTTATGGAAATGTTACACGTTTTGGGTGACACAATGCTATGTAATGATGATTACCACATGCAATGTGCCGAAGCAAAGATATCTGCTGGGAGCTTAAAGGATAGAGTCCTGACTTCTGCTGAGGAACGCCAATAATCTAGACAAAAATCTCTGACGGGGAACGAAAGCCCCGACTTCTGTTGATGAACACCAACACACTGGACTTATATTTCTGATATATATTGAGGATGACGATCCTGACTTCCTGATATTCGCTTCAAAACCACAAGTTGTTTAACATGCATCTTGACCTAACTTGATTGACCCTTGAAGAGGAGGAGATGCCCATGCATATTTCCTTGCCCTAGCCTGTAGGGATTTTGAAGAAATATTCCTTGAGAGGAATTACTGAGATCTGTGCTACCATAAATAGTTTGCCTCAGTATTATGAACTTTGGAACACTTCCACTTACTAAACAATGTTGGAGATGTTTTCGACCATGCTTGAGTGAATTCGTCTAATTACTCGGCATTTTGAGATATTCTTCGAATCTTGTCATGATTTCCCCATATTGACTGAACTTTTATTCAACTGAGTATTCAACTGCTTCTATGTCCCCTTAGGGTAATCAATATTTGAAATAATTTTTCCATTGCCTTCAGAGATTTGAAGACAAGTACCTTGGGATGATTAAATTCTTCACGTGTTGCTCATCATGGAAGCTTCTTTGATGTCAAGAACTTTGTTTATATGCAAAGGATGTCTATTATGAGAATGAAAATTCTAATGCAACAGTTATGCAAGTCTTGAAGATTTTTTTAAAAAGATGTCGCAAAACTGTGAATAAATTACCAGTTAGTACAAATTTTATTTTTGTATGAAATATAACAAAATCAATATGATACTGTTGTACCCCAAAATTATCCCTCTCATTTTATCAAGATTTTCTCCACAAGACTCTTTGGACTCAAGACCAAGCTAGGGTTTGCTCTACTTAAGACATCTCCTTGCACTGTTGACTTGAAATTAGGGTTTGAGTTTGCACAAGGATTTTTGGACTTACAATGCTCAAAGTGACTTTCATACTTCATGTTGGACTTATAAGATTGCCCATACCAAGTTTCAAGCCTTGAATCAAATTTTTGTCCAGTCAATTGGACAGATGACCTAAAAATCAACTGTATTGGGGAAAAAGTCAACTGTGGCCAATTTACAGTCAAACCTCATAAATTTTGATCCACATAAACATTATAGACTCATATGAACCATTTTATCAAGTTTGGACCACAACTCCTCAAGAAATTTGATCAGATCATCAAAAGGGCAAAATGGTCACTTTTAGGGTTTTGACTGTAGAAGGGCAATTTCTGATTTTTAACCTAGCCAATGGAAAATTGGGTTCAAGCATGGATTCAAGGAATCAATTCCACCATCTTGACCTAATCACAAGGTTCAAAAGATCTCAAATGCATTGGATTGCAGATGAATTTTCCAGTCAACTGATCAAAAATTAACTGTACACTAAAAAGTCAAACTTTGACTTTTTGGTTAAAATCAAGTGCCAAGGGTCATTTTTCATCAAGATGTGTCAAAACATGAAACTTGTTGACCAAGAAACCTAATTTTGAAAATTAGGGTTTAAAATGGAAAATTTTCATAACTTAGAAATTTTCTAAGTTATAAAAATTTCTTATTTTTTCCCAAATTTTCCCAACTTTTTCACCATGATGCAATTGGATTCAAAGAAAACTTACAACATTAAAGTTGTAGTCCTCCACAAAATATACAACTTTGATTCACAAAGTTTTCCCAAAAGATGCTTGGATCTCAAGTTATGATTTTGTGAATAGGGGTCCAAAAACTTTCTAACTTAGTGAAATTTTGCCCTAGTTTAGGCAGGATTTTGACCTATCTTCATGGAAATTTTTCACATAGTTCCAATTGTAATATCAAAATGCATTTCAAAGATGGATTGTATAGAATGTTACAAGATTTCCAAAATGTCCAAGAACTCTCCAAAATCATTTGTGGTTAGGGAGAATCGAAAGTTTGAAATTGGCAAATTCTCACTTATGGCCAAGGCATTTTGCATATTGATACAAGTAGCAAATTCTGTCCAACCTTGCTTGTACTTGGTTTACAGGTTCTTAAACCCTTCCAAACTCAAAAATTGAATGCAAACACATTGGATTAAGGCTTTGTTCTAAGCTTTAGAAGATTACACATTGAATTAATCCATTTTTGGCAAAAAGGCAACAATGCCATTTTGATAAAGGTTGCTTTATGCAATTTTGTTTCTCTTGAGCTGTGAACCCAATCTTTTGCAGTAAACCAACTCCACAAACTTAGGGAAAAGTATACCAACTATGTGCAGCTAGATTACAAGCCAGTACAGCCCTTTGCATTGTCAACTCCACCTTTTACTTCAAAAACAAGAAAGCTTACAAAAGTGAGACAACTCTTCAATCTGATAAAACAAAACTTTGTGCACATTGAAAACAAGTTTTACATATTCCCTAAGGTCAGAAACACGATTTCTAAGCCTCTCAAACACCCTTGTACACCAAAAACCCCAAGTTCTTGCAAAAGAGGGCAGGTTCTGCAGATTGACTTCCACAACCAAATCCACTCGTGCGTTTTGTCCCAAACCACTTCCAACACATTCCATACAACATACCTAAACTATCCCAACCATTCCCAAGCCACTGTAACTCCATTTATACACTTCACCATTTTCAAATTATGAGTTTGCAGGTTGAGTTCTACAAGAAGTTTCAGACCATTTCAAAGCAAGCCAGGCATTGGGAAAGCTCAAAGGAACTTCAAGCAAGCTCACAAGTATCTCAGGCCTCACTCACAACCCCTAAATTGCTATACTCGAGCTTGACTGAAACAGGTATTTCTCAAACTTCTATCTCCTTATTTAGGAATCATTACGCTTAGGTTTGTGAAGAAAAAATGTAGTCCTCATTGCCCTTGAGCTGTACATATGCATAGAATTCATTTATGTTAACTGAGCTGGGAGTATTTGATAGTTGAACTTTCTGAAAAAACTAGGTCAAGATTTAGGGCCAAAGAAATTCTCTCTGGTCTTTGAGAGTTAGATTAAGTTTTTTATATGGTTAGAATCGTGTGATCAAGAGCTATAACTTTCATGTTGCAAGTTTTTGTTTTTGAGCACGTATACAGGAGTTACCAGTTTGAACACAGGGCGCGCGTTTTTTTGATCTGGAGGACAGGGATGAAGAGGATTATGGGCTGGGCTTGGTTCTTTTGACTATTGGCACCCCCTATTTACTTCCTACACCCCCTTGGCCCATTGATTTTATTTTTTTATATTTTCCATTTCTATTTTCATTTCTGACTTTTATTATTTTTTCTTGAATATTAAAAATCACCAAAAATATTTTCCTAAATTTTCACATTTTATTTTATTTTTTTATTTTATTTTTGGCATAAATATTTAGTTTATTAAGTTTAATACATTTATTTTCTTAAACAAAAACTTGTAAATATTACAAAAATATTATATATTTTTATGTTTTATTATTTATACACTTAAATAATATTTTCTCATATATTTTTATTTTTTAACATTTGTATATTATTTTTATTTATTTTTTGTACTTAAATGAATAAATAAATAATATATATATATATATATATATATATATATATATATATATATATATATATATATATATATATATATATATATATATATATATATATATATATATATAAGACAAAATTAGGGTTTCTTCACCCTTTTCCAAAAAATAATCTTCTTATTTTTCCTATTTCTTAGGACATTAAATAATTTATTTTTACATACATACAAATAATACAAAAAACATTTTTGCATATTTATGTTATATTGCATATTTAAATATTTGTCAATTTATTATTTGTATAAAGAATTCAATTTGGTTGTAATAGTTGAATTAGGGTTTTATTTTTGTGCAAATACCCCCCTATTCAAACTTGTATCCCCCTCCCCATAATCATGTTGTAATAGTTGTAGATTTACTTGTACGCATTTATTGCTTTTATATGCATGATTAGTAAATTAGGGTTTTGTATGATAACCAAAAATCCAAAAAATAGCATGACTAAACACAAGACAAAAATGCATGAAAAATGACAACACAATACATACAAACACCCCTAGGGTTTCATCCACTTGTTGCCTTAAAAATGGCCATGGTATGCATGCAAGGTATCTTGGCAAAACAAAAACAAAACAAAAAGATCATAGTCCATCGATGACGCTATCTTGGTTGCCTATACAAAAATGATCTAGTCCCACAAAAAACTTGCTAATATACTTGGCACAATTGCTATCATGGTCACACGATGACCCACGCCCGTCCCGTTTAACATCCAAACACAAGGTTGTTTACCAAATACAATGGTAAAACAACAATGTCAAAGGGTTAAAAATGTGTAGGAAAGATCTTTGAGTAGGGTACACAACTCCTAGTTACTTGATCAAACTTGCAAACCATCCTTGTTATTTTCAAACAAACACACACAATTTCAAAACATTTCCCAAAACAAACTTTCAAACATTGAAACATTTTTCAAAAGACAAACACCTTTGTATACATTCAAACAAGAATTATTACAAAGGTTGCCTAAACATAGGCCTCTTTTCAAAATATTTTCAAAACCACACCAAAAGCACCATTTCAAACAATTGAAAAGCAAAAGCAAGTGATCTAAACAAGTAACTAAGAGCCCATGGAAAACCATGGATGAAAAGGGTGCTAGCACCTTCCCTTTTCATAATCTACCCCCTGAACCCAAGAAAACATATCAAAGGTCTTTCTTGTGCTTTTTTACCTTTCCTTTGGATAAAATAAAAAGTCGGTGGCGACTCTTGCTAAACTGAAACATTTGCAAACACAAATGCAAAACCTCAAGTCAGTTCTCCCACCGTATCACAGAACAGGCGACTCTGCTGGGGATTATTCTAAAAGTGGGGTTACCTTAGGGTTTAGATCACCTTTTACATGCTTACCTTATTTTCTTTGATTGCTTTACATTTGGTTCTATTGTTTGGGTTTGAAATCCTCTACCCGGATTTGGGAAACATTCATAGGTAAATAGCAATACGTTGTGGAAACTGTGCGGGGTATACCGACATGGTTGAAGCAATAGCTATATTATTGCGACATATTTGTGGGTATCGGTAGCCTTTGAGTCAATCAAAGAGAATACGGGGCCGCTGAGTGATGTCATGAAGCACTAATGGACTTTTAGAACCTTTACTTGACTATCTTGGCCTTTTTAGGGGTAGTGAGATGACCGGCTTTGGTGCAGTCTGAAGTTGGTAGATACTCGATACTACACTCATTGAGGGTTATTTTCTTGGAATATTTCAGTCGCCAGTAAAGTGGCTAAACTGAAACAATGAACACAGAAAATAATCCAGTGATATTGAGCTCCTTAGAACCCGGTTACTATTTATAGGACAGGTTGAGCCAACTAAACTTCAAGAGCGTACTTACCTATGAAACCCCATGCAAGCCTGAAACTAGGAACATGTGTGACTTGCTTGTACATATACTTGTTCATACATCATGAGCATCATGAAGCATCATATGCATCCACTAACCATTTCAAGGGTTTGGATCTTCATCTTTGTTCCTGTTTTGTAGGTAATGGATTCACTCCGCCAGAAAACTATTCAGGTCAACCTTGTGAGAACCCCTCCTCAACTCAAGGAGCTTGCTTCCAAGATTCCATAGAATTCTCCATTCACTGAAAGACATGGTAGACTCCTCAACTTGGTCAACTCCTACATAGAGGAAGACATGCTGAAAGTTCTCTTCCAGTTCTTTGACCCCCTACACCACTGCTTTACATTTCTTGACTATCAGCTAGTGCCTACTTTGGAGGAATTTTCTCAACTCCCAAGGATTCCTATTCTCCATCAACTACCCTACAACGGTACGGAAAGAGATCCAAAGCCTGAAGATGTTGCTCAAGCCCTACACTTGCAACCATGTGATATTATAGGTCATTGGGAAACCAGAAGTGGTGTCAAGGGTTTCTTGGCAAAGTTCTTGTTTGAGAAGGCACAAAGCTGCTGGAATTCATTGGACTTACAAGCTTTTGAGGAGATTGTGGCTCTTCTCATCTATGGATTGGTCTTGTTCCCAAACCCTGACCAACTTATAGATGTCAATGCTGTCAAAATCTTCATGGCTCGCAACCCGGTGCCTACATTGCTTGGGGATATCCTACACTCATTTCACACACGAACAATGAGGAAAATAGGTATTCTCATGTGTTGTACTCCTCTACTGGCAAGATGGTTTATTTCTCATCTTCCCCAATCAGTCTTGAAGAATGAGTAAGGTTTGAGGTGGTCACAACGATTGATGACTCTTACACATTCAGATGTTCATTGGTGTTCTTGATCTAGAGAAAATATTATTATCATTGACCGTTGTGGGGAATTCCCTAATGTCCCTCTACTTGGCATTAGGGGAGGCATTACCTACAACCCCTGCTTGGCTCTGAGACAGTTTGGGAATGCCGGAAGGGATGGCCCATATGACATGCTGATTCCATACTTGGTTTTTGACTTCAACAACGACGATCAAGGACTTCGACAAAGGTTTATCCGAGCTTGGAGGATGCCCAACAAGGTGGACAGTAAGACCTTGGGACACAAGAATTCCATCCCTCTTGAGCCTTACCCCAAGTGGGTACGAACCTGCGCCCAAAGTCTTATGATGCCCTACCCCTACATTCTTCCTGTGATCAAAGAGCCTGTTATGGAAGGAGAGGTTCCATACACCCTCCTACATCCTGACATGCCAACATCACTTGAAGATTTGCAAAGGAGTTGGATACAGCTCAAGGGAGAACGCGATACTTTTGAAGCCCAATTCTACGCCAGTGAGAAGAAGGTTTTAAAACTTACTCGTCAACTTCACGAAGAGCAGACTCTCAACACCTACATTGCACCAAAGAGGATGCGCAACATCTTTTTACATTAGAATTTTGTATTATTTTGCCCATGGGGCATTGATGTACTAACAAATTCTATCTTACTAATATGACGTGTGTTCCTTTTTGTTTACAACAAATTTGAATTTCTGAATCCTTAAATGCATTACATGAAAACATATCATTCATCATATGCATAAACAGGTCTTCACACCAGGTTTCCTTATCTCTCTGCTGTTTATTTCAGCAAGATGGATATAGAGCAGACAGTCAAAGATTTGCAAGCACAGGATTCACAGTTCCAACAGCTACTCATGACCTTGGATAAGGGTCAGGAGGAGCTCAAAACATTGCTGGAAAAGGAAAAAGAGAAAAGAAAAAGAAGAGAGTTGGTGTGGCTACATTGGGTAGAATATTTGAAGGTCAAACCAGAAGGGTCCTAGATTTTCCGTCAACTTCTGAAGAGGATGAAGGAAAGGGTAAAGGAACTGCAGTGCAATCTGAATCTGAGGCTGAAGAGGAGGAGGATGAAGACTATTCTGAACAGCCATACCCTCCTGCAGATGACAAGTACAAGAATCTGGAAGAGCGTCTGGCTGCCATGGAGGTGCAAAGAGTGTCTGGGCTGGATTTCGAAGAGTTAAGGTGGGTTGCTGGAATTGTCATTCCCCCTAAGTTTAAGGTGCCTCTTTTTGCTAAATATGATGGTTTGTCTTGCCCAAAGATGCACCTACGATCTTACGTCAGAAAAATTCAACCATATTCTTCTGACAAGGATCTTTAGGTCCATTTCTTCCAGGACAGTCTGGCGGGGACGCAGTTGGATTGGTTTTACTAGCTAGAGAGGTCTGATGTGCATAATTGGGAGGATTTGGCTGCTTCCTTCTACAGACAATATCAATATAATGCGGACTTAGCACCAACCCGTACTCAATTACAGAGTATGGGCATGGTCTCAAATGAAGGCTTTAAAGAGTATGCCCAAAAATGGAGAGACATGGCGGGACGAGTGCAACCACCTCTATCTGAGAGAGAGCTGGTAGATATGTTCTTGGGGACTCTGTCAGGTCCATTTTTCAATCACTTGATTGGAAGTTCGTCTGTGGGGTTCACCGAGTTGATTCTGACTGGTGAGAGAGTTGAAGCCGGCATCAAGGGCGGCAAAATTCAAAAAGATACATCTGCTTTCGCTGTAATCAAAAAGACTTTTCCAACAAAGAAGGAAGTATCAGCTATTTACTCCCAGAGAGGTCAAGGAAGAATTGAGCGCCGGCCAGCGGTGGGGGCCGTAATAATTCAGAAGTCTGCAGCTGATCAGCCCAGAAACAATCAACGTAGAACCAACCAGACAAGGGTAGAAAGACCCGCACGACAATACACCCGAATAAACATGAATCCCGCTCAGGTTCTACCCCATCTCTTGAAGTTAAACCTTGCCAGTTTGAGGGAGGCCTCTAAAAACCCTAACACTTCATCACCATACTACCATCCCAATGCCAAGTGTGCTTATCATTTAGACAGCCTGGGGCACGACACCAACAATTGTTGGACCCTCAGGAATAAAATTCAGGATTTGATAGATGTTATAGAAGTGGAATTCGACGCCCCTGAAAAGCCGAATGTGATATCTTCTCCAATGCCAAAGCATGGCCACAATGTCCATGTTGTTGAAGAGGATCTATATGTTGCTACTGTTGATGATTTGATGACTCCGCTACCGATAATCAAGTTGAATTTGCTAAAGGTTGGGATTTTCCCAGGTTGTGAAGAAGATTGTTGCATTTGTTCATCCTTACCAACCGACTGTCCGTTATTGAAGTTAGGCATCCAACGCCTAATGGATAATCAAGAAATCCTTTTTGAGAAGACTCATGTTACTCCAACTCCTATCAATGATATTTCAATAATTACCATATCCGCCAATCTTTCCAAGGTCTCCAAAAGACCTGTTAAGATTACATCCAATCCGAAGATCGTACCTTTGAAGATAACCATGTCGGGGCCCATCCCGTACAAGTCCAACAAATGAATACCGTGGAACTATAGGGGAGAGATCTTTTACCATGGTATTAAAAAAATTGAATCAACTGAAGAGAGTTCTGATGAAGAGACTTCCGACATTGGAAACATTGTCGAACCGAGTAAAATCACCCGCAGTGGAAGATTTTTCTCTCCGGAGATTGCTCCTCCAAAAGCAATCTTCGGACCCTCAGCTACTCCTAAAGTTACTCCTGTACCGATCAACATATCTGCGAGAACTACAGTAATTGAAGAAGTTGTAACTCCTGTGGTTGTCCCCTCTGCTGCTGCTGATGATAGATGGAAAGGGATCCAAGAAGAGCCTGTCAGGACGAAGGCTCAACCATTGGTCATCCCTGAGACCTCTCAAAAAGAAAAGGAAGAGATTTTGAAAATAATCAAGAAAAGAGATTATAATGTTGTGGAACAACTGGGGAAAACCCCCTCAAAGATCTCAATGTTGGCCCTGCTACTTTGTTTGGAAGCTCATGCTAAAGCTCTGATCAGATTTTTGAAGACGACCCATGTGCCCAAGGAAACCTTCGAGGATCAGTTCCAAGAATGTGTAGCTAGCCTAACAACTGACAATGGTCTTTGATTCTCTGATACCGATTTAACATCTAAAGGGAGAAAACATAATGACGCTTTGCATGTCTCGGTGGAATTCAGAGGGACTACCCTAGCACACGTTCTGGTAGACACTGGTTCTTCGCTGAATGTCTTGCCGAAGAAGGCATTGGATAGGTTGGACTGTGAAGGCTTAATCTTGAAACCCAGCAATATCATTGTTAGAGCCTTTGATGGTTCTAAAAGGATGGTCCACGGGGAGGTGGACATCCCGATTAAAGTCGGAACTGAAACCTTCAACTCCATATTCTACGTGATGGACATCCGTCCCTCCTATTCTTGGTTGTTGGGAAGACACTGGATTCACCATGCTGGAGCGGTCACTTCAACTCTGTATCAAAATCTCAAGTACCCTGTCCAGGGGGAAATTGTAACTGTTCTCGGTGAAGAGGAATATATGATAAGCCATCTTAATTCTTTCCGCTATGTGGAATTAGATGGAGAATTCATAGAAACCCCCTTTCAACACTTCGAGGAAGTTCCTGAGGAGATTGCAGCAACCAATACAATGCCTTCTGTACCCATGATTACCTGACCTCCACCGCGGATGTCGTCTCTCAAAGATGCAAAGGCTGTGATTAAAGAAGGAGGAAGCACAATCTAGGGACAGCTTCCCGGTTTTCCTTTCAAATCTGATAAATTTGGCTTGGGTTTCACTGCTTCTGCTCGAAAGGCTGTGCGTCGCTCCCGGGATGGAGGGCCACCAGTGAAGATTACCCATCATGGAATCAATGCTTTGGAGGATAGTGAAGAGGAGAGAAACCTGGAATACTGGATTTTCCCTACTATTGAAGGAGGACTGTGCAATTGGGAGGCAAAGGACTTCGTTCCCATTACTTTCATCGATCAGTAATTTGTCTTTCAAACATTTATATTGGTTTGTAATAATTCCTGAACAACTCGTACACTTTTAACCTTGTACCTTACCCTAGGTACATAGGTCCATTTGTAAGGGTTTAATTTTTCATCTTCATATGCCATTTTAATGAATCATGGACGTTTTCACATACTTTTGTGTTCATTTTCTTTCTTTTTACATTTTATTTGTTTAAAGGTGGTTATCCCTTACACACACCCACACTCAAAAATGTAGGTACCCTTCCATTCCGGATTCCGTGGGTAACAATTCTGCTATGACCTTCAGTGACTCTGAAGATCTGGTCTATCATCCTGAATACGAAGGTGATGAAGACTGTGAAGTTCCGGGAGAATTGGCTAGACTGTTACAACAGGAAGAAAGAGTTATTCTACCTCACGAGGAGTTGTTAGAGACAATCAACTTGGGTACAAATGAAGACAGAAAAGAAGTTAGAGTGGGTGCCAACCTAGAGCCAAATGTCAAGGAGCGCTTAGTTCAGTTGTTGAATGAATATGTTGAGATCTTCGCCTGGTCTTACAACGACATGTCGGGACTTGATACAGATATTATGGTTCACCGTCTCCCTACAAGAGAAGACTGTACACCAATTAAACAAAAAGTCCGCCGCATGAGGCCCTACATGTCTGAAAAGATCAAAGCTGAAGGGATGAAACAGTTCAATGTTGGATTTCTTGTTGTTACTTCCTATCCATAATGTGCCCGTGCCTAAAAATGACGGCAAAGTAATAATGTGCGTGGATTACAGAGACTTAAACAAGGCCAGCCCTAAAAATGATTTTCCACTATCGCACATTGACATCTTGGTTGACAATACAGCTCAGCACAAGGTATTTTCTTTCATGGACGGATTTTTAGGGTACAACCAGATCAAAATGGCCCCTAAAGACATGGAGAAAACTACTTTTATTACACAGTGGGGTATGTTCTGCTATAAAGTGATGCCATTCGGACTGAAGAATGCCGGGGCAACCTATCAACGCACCATGGTAGCTTTGTTTCATGATATGATACATCATGAGATAAAGGTCTATGTAGATGACATGATAGCCCAATCACAGACAGAAGAAGAACACCTCGACCATCTGCAAAAGTTGTTTGTCAGGTTGAAGGAGTACAAGCTCAGACTGAACCCTAACAAGTGCACTTTCAGAGTCAGGTCCGGTAAACTCTTGGGTTTCATTGTCAGTAACAAAGGCATCGAGGTTGATCCTGCCAAAGTCAAAGCTATACAAGAAATGCCTGCCCCTCGCACTGAGAAGTAGGTCAGAGGTTTCTTGGGACGCCTAAACTACATTGCAAGGTTCATTTCTCACCTAACATCTACCTGTGAACCAATCTTCAAGCTGTTGAAGAAAGATCAGGTGGTTAAATGGAACGATGTCTGTCAAGTTGCTTTCGATAAAATCAAGGAGTATTTGCTAGAACCTCCTATCTTGATGCCTCCCGTCGAAGGAAGACCGCTAATAATGTATCTGACTGTTTTGGATAAATCAATGGGGTGCGTACTGGGCCAACATGACGAGTCTGGCCGAAAAGATCATGCCATTTATTACCTTAGCAAAAAGTTTGCCGACTGTGAGACCAGATACTCACTGCTCGAGAAAACTTGTTGCGCTTTGGTATGGGTTGCTCGCCGGCTAAGGCAGTATATGTTGATTCATACCACTTTGCTGATCTCTAAGATTGATCCGATCAAGTACATCTTTGAGAAGCCTGCTCTATCCGGAAGAATCGCTAGATGGCAGATGATCCTGACTGAATACGACATACAGTACACGACCCAAAAATCTATAAAGGGGAGTGTTCTAGCTGACCATCTAACTCATCAAGCTGTCGAAGATTACCAGTCCATGAGGTTCGACTTCCCCGACGAGGATATCATGACATTGGACAACATTGAAGAGAACAAATCGTATGACGGACCTGAACAAGGATCCCGATGGACCCTGTACTTTGATGGTGCCTCCAATGCACTTGGCAACGGTATCGGCGCAGTACTCATCTCTCCACAAGGTTTCCATACACCTTTCACTGCTAGACTTTGCTTCAGCTGCACCAACAACATGGCCGAGTATGAAGCTTGTATCTTTGGTCTCAAGGCTGCAATAGACCTGGGAATCAAATCTCTGATTGTGTTTGGGGACTCAGCTTTGGTCATCAGTCAGATCAAAGGAGAGTGGGATACTAAACATCCAAACCTTATCCCTTACAAAGAACATGTCTTGACATTGTTACCTCATTTCGAGCAGATTACCTTCGAGCACTTCCCGCGAGAAGAAAATTAGCTAGCGGATGCTCTAGCTACAATGTCATCCATGTTTAAACTTAATTGGGATAATGAGGCTCCCCAAATCACTATTGAGCGGATGGACGAACCTGCACATTGTCACGAGATTAATACCGAAGAAGTAGTGGACCGACCTTGGTTTCATGAAGTCAAAAGGTATCTCGAGGCCCAAGAATACCCTGAAGGAGCTTCAGTCAACGACAAAAAGTTCTTGAGGAGATTCTCAACCAAGTTCTTCTTTAGCAATGGTATCCTATACAAGCGCAATCATGATTGCATTCTGCTCCGTTGTGTGGACAAGGTTGAAGCTGAACAGATTATGGCTGAACTGCACAATGGTACCTTTGGCACTCACTCTAGCGGACATACGATGGATAAGAAGATTCTACGAGCAGACTACTACTGGTCTACCATGGAAGCTGACTGGCATCAACATTCTCGTACTTGTCACAAATGTCAAATCTATGTGGACAAGGTACATATACCTCCAATTCCTCTTAATTTCTTAACAGCTCCTTGGACATTCGCTATGTGGGGAATCAACATGATTGGAGAGATCAAGCCTACAGCATCCAATGGACACCGTTTCATCCTGGTGGCCATTGATTACTTTACCAAGTGGGTTGAAGCAGCTTCCCTCGCATCCGTTACAAAGAATGTGGTTGCCCGCTTCATCAAGCAGAACCTCATTTGTCGGTATGGTATCCCCGACAGGATCATCACTGACAACGGTACAAACCTTAACAATACTATGATCACTGCCTTGTGCGAGCAGTTCCAGATTCAACATCACAATTCATCTCCCTATCAGCCAAAGATGAACGGTGTTGTCGAAGCTGCAAACAAAAATATCAAGAAGATCATACAAAAGATGACAGTCACTTACAAGGACTGGCATGAGATGCTACCGTTTGCTCTGCACGGGTACCGTACCACGGCACACACATCAACTGGGGCAACACCCTATTCTTTGGTATACGGCATGAAAGTTGTGTTGCCTATCGAGGTTCAGATTCCCTCCTTGAGAATCATGATGTATGCTGGTTTGAGTGAAGACGATTGGATTCAGACCCGGCTTGATCAACTTAACTTGATTGACGAGAAGCGACTTACTACTGTTTGTCATGGTCAGACGTATCAAAAACGGATGATCAAGGCATTTAACAAGAAAGTCGGTGTAGCGATAAAAAATGTAGCGGGGTAAATCGGAGATCGAATTATTAATTAATTCGTCTCACAAAAGCAAGAGTCGCCACCGCGCTTTATTATTTCCAAGGGAAAAGGGAAAAGAGCGAAATAAAACCCTAAAATATGCAATGTAAAATAATACTTTTAAAAGTAATGAAAATACAAGGCGTTTTTGAAAAGAGGTCTAGAGTTCGGGGGTTGGTTATACAATGGGAAGGTATTAGCACCCAATGCATCTATAGTATCCTATAGGAACCTTTTGAAATATCTGTTTATTAAAATGTTCGTTTGATTAAAAATAAATTGTTTTGGCCAAAAAGGGGTATGGACGAGTTTTTGAAGATACGACGACCTAATGTCGAAGTTTTGACTGAAAAGGTATGAGTTTTGAAAAAATTGAATACTTAGGAAAATTATCTTAAGTTTTAATGAAATGAAGGCATTCGCGTGATTGGATTTGAGGACATGAAGTCAACAAATTTAATCATTTTTTCTCTTGGATTTAGACGTAAACAGAATAACCAAGTAAAGACTGAATAATCAAATAGAAAATTAGATAGATAATGATTAAGTAGCTATATAACCACAACAATGATTAAATAACAGACTAACTGGCGTGAACATGCATTTTTATATTTTTGTTTAATATGTACAAAGCAATTTAATTAAAGGAAAGAAAATATTTTTAAATTTTCTATTTTTATGTATTTTTTAGTATTAATATGCGAATAATAAAATATACTAATGTCTTATACTAATTCAAGTTTTTTTAACTAATCTTTTTATACATAAAGTCTTAATTAATATATAAAAAAGTAAATTTTGTGTATAAACAAAATTAAATTAAAAAGTTTTAAGCTTTTAATTATATTATGTATTATTGTATTAATGTACAAAGTTTGCATTTAAATAAATAGTTTTAATGAAAGAAAAACAAGAAAGAAAAAAGTTTTAATCTTAATAATATTTAATATTCGAGTATTTTAGTTATAATGAAAATATTGATAATATTATTATTAAAAGGAAAAAATAAGATAAAAATCTTTTTTAGTTTGAATGAAATAATAAAAATGAAAAGAGGTAAATGGGTTCAAAAGGGGATTTATAGGCCCAAACAGAATTTGGATGGAAGTCATAAAGGGGGGTGCATCCAAAATGGAGGGGTCAGGCGCTGAGGTCATTGGGCTTAAGGTTTATTAGTGGGACAAAGCCCAAAACATGTTAGCAACATTCTTGTAAGGGTTTCACTTGAGTTGTTCATTTGGGATTTTAGGTTTAGGCAAGAACACAGAGGCGCTGTTCTTCGTTCATCACTTCGTCTTCTTCGTTCGACATATGCCTCCGCCTCTGAATTTCCCTTACCCGTGGCCACCGGCATCCTCAAACTTCCTCTTCCCTCCAAAGAAACGCTAGGGTGACAGATTCAAGGTAATAATCTTGTTTTAATCTCATTAGGGTTTTGTTATTTGCATGTTATGATTTCGCCCCTTATTGATTCTGATTTCATATTGTTATGGTTATTTGAGGTGCGTGAAAGAAAGAGAGGGAGAGATATTACCTTTGGAGACGGAGGAGGAAAGGGTTGAGAAAAGCTGTGGCGGCCAAGGCGGTGAGGGACGGCGCGGAGTTAGCTTCGCTTGGAGACCCTGGTTTGTGTTTCTTTGGCCCTTTTTGTTGCCTTGATGATGATGAACTGAACCACTTTATCTTCTTTCTTCTTGCTGTCTTTGCCTTGGTGATTCTGAGTATGCTATATGATTTTTTAATCTGTATGTTTAATGATGATTTGCGCCCGGTGATGATGTTTTCTGAGGGCCTGGGAATTCTGACTGGAATTTGTGGATGTTTGATTCGAGTGCCTAGCTCATTGTTTCACTTCTTCTGGTTGCCTTCTGTATGCTTGGCTTATGTTCGATATTTGCTTGTTGGTATTGAGTTGCCTGGCTTCTGTTTGCCCAGTGATGAAGATTTTTCTGAGGGCTTGGGGATGTTTGACCCTGTATGTTCCTGAACACGCTTTAGCTTGATGTTTTTTTTGGCGAAGATTTCAGGTTGGTGGCCTGAAATGCAGGTTAGTGGCTTATGAGGTCTTGAAAGTTTTAAGGTTATTGGTTGATGGATTTACTGGTTTATGCTTCAGGCAGGTTGAAGGCTTGACATGGTTAAGGTTTATGGCTTTCTGGTCATGGTTTCAGGTTTGTGGTCTTGAGGCTTAAGTTACAGGTTCAAGGCTTAAGCAGGTTTTAGGCTTTGTGTTTGGATAGTTTTCTGGTTAGGCTATGTGTTTATGATTTCGGTTATGGCTTGATGCTGTTTGGGATATGGTTTTCAGCAGGTTGAAGGCTTGACATGGTTAAGGTTTTTGGCTTTGTGTTACAGGTTATGGTTTTTGGGCGTTGGACAGCAGGTTGTATATGTTTTGAATGCAGGTTCTTGAGGTTTTTTTGTACTTTGAGAATAGGCTTCTAGTATTTGTTTGACAGTTCTCGTTTTAAGGCTTGAAAACAGGTTTTGAACTCTGGCCTTGCTTGAGAAGTTTTTGAGTTGTTATAATATCCGTTGGTTGGCTTGGCTTTGGATGGTTCAGGTTTTTTACAGTCTTGTCCTTTTCCTTTTCCTTGTTTCTGACTGTGTTAGCAGTTTTATCTATTTTTCTATGCTTCTTTTTTCACTGTGTTACTGCAGTTTTGTTTTCTATCTCTTTTCTGCCTAAAGCCAAAACCTGTAAACCTACACTTCTCCTCTTTCTTCTCTCTCTCCAATCCTAAAGCATATTATATTGCTTAACATATTTTAATTCTGAAAAAGCAAATGGTCTGGAAATGATGAAATGGGAATTAATTGCTTGCATATATGGTCTTAACCTGCATATTTCCTTCTTTAGCTTTCCTGCATCTGTTACAGTATGGAGGAGCCTTTGTATTTTGACCTCCTCCCCTATTTTGGACAGTTTACGTTGAACTTTGTTTTGACAATTTGAAACTTGACTTGCATATGCTGTTTTGCTTTTGAAATATGCAGTGGATTTTGAATTATGCAGTTGATTTTGGCAAAAATGAATTTGTGCATTTCAAATACTTGTGCATTCATTTTTAATTTGCAAATATTTTTCATCCCTCTTTGTGAACCGGGAGAAATCCCGTGATTTGCAGAGAGGGCTAACTGATCCCGACCATTGCTTTTAATGATGAATTCTAAATTAATTGTCTGCTTTTAATTATATATCTATTTCTGATTTTTTTTCTTTAATTATTCTTTGCAGATGAAATCAAAGGTGCATCAAAGAAGTATTGGATAGAAGATGAAGATTTAGAACTTAGAAAAATTAGGATAGTTTTTTATTTCACTTTAAACATTTGTACAATTATCATTGTAAATACTTTGTAAATAAGTACGGTATTTAAACAATAATTATAACAATTAGAATAAAGATGAATAAAACTCTATTATTTTACCAGTTAATTCTTTTCTTCTATTCAATTATTATTTACTTTATTATTTATAATTCTTTAAATTATAATAACTGAAAATAAATTCCAACTATTTAAACTCAGAATCGTAAATAATTAAATAAACATTATTTTAGCATTGATCAATTAATAAACTTTTTTTCAATTATTTACTTTATTATTTATAATTCTTTAAATTATAATAACTGAAAATAAATTCCAACTATTTAAACTTAGAATAATAAATAATTAAATAAACATTGGCGTTTCAAAAATAATCAGCTCTTGACTTCTAAAGAAAAGTTGTAGTCGTTGTCAAGGAGAATCATAGGTAAAATAACAACTTAAAAAATTGTCGAAATTTGAAAAAGTTATGAATTTAAAAATCTGCTTTAAAAATTGATAAAATAGGTCAAATCGCTTGTGAACGCTTGCAATGTAATGATGCAGATGGGAGATGGTATCTTAGGTCAAAATTTGGGGTACAACAGCTGCCCCTATTTAAGTTTCTTCTATCCGGAGATATGAAGATTAAAATCTTCGTCTCGACGAGATTGAAGGTACTTAAATACATTATACGGAATTTTTTCCCTAAGATACTGCCATTATGTTTGTGATATGAATGTAGTAATTGAATTCACAGAGAAACATATTGTATGAAACAAGATAACGCTGGAGAAATCAAACACCAACAAAACGCAGGGACATAGATTATACAATACTGGGGAAATGAGCCATCGACTTCAAATAATAGACTCTTGACGGCGAATAAAAATTTGAGAGAATACGACCTCTGACCCTAACAAAAAAGCATCTTGCATAGGCCATAAAACAGATTATTGACCCTAAATAACAGTGAGTTCACAACTCAAGGTCAAAGATAGACAAAAAGTATCAATTTTGCTGGCGACGGATTACCGACTTCTGAAGGTAAAGATTCATAACAAACTTCTCGGCGAGATTTCCGGAGATGTACTAATTAATGCTGAAATAATAATATGGTTGTAGATACACAAACTGCTCAAATAAAGAAGCTGCCACTTGCTGTATCAAAGATGTCAATAACATACAAGCTGCTCAAATAAAGAAGCCGCCACTTGCTGTCTTCCAAAAAAATACTATAACATACAAGCTGCTCAAATAAAGAAGCTGCCACTCGCTGTCGTCCAGGGATGCCAATAACATACAAGCTGCTCAAATAAAGAAGCCGCCACTTGCTGTCTTCCAAAAATACTATGACATACAAGTTGCTCAAATAAAGAAGCTGCCACCTGTTGTATTCCAAAAAAATAATAACGTACAAGTTTCTCATGAAGAGACCGTCGCTTGTCGTTTTCCAACGATGTCTATAACGTACAAGTTGCTCATGAAGAGACCGCCGCTTGCCGTTTTCCAAAAAATAATAACGTACAAGTTGCTCATGAAGAGACCGCCGCTTGCCGTTTTCCAACGATGTCTATAACGTACAAGTTGCTCATGAAGAGACCGCCGCTTACCGTTTTCCAAAAAATAATAACGTACAAGTTGCTCATGAAGAGACCGCCGCTTGCCGTTTTCCAACGATGTCTATAACGTACAAGTTGCTCATGAAGAGACCGCTGCTTGTCGTTTTCCAAAAAATAATAACGTACAACTTGCTCATGAAGAGACCGCCGCTTGCCGTTTTCCAAAAATAATAACGTACAAGTTGCTCATGAAGAGACCGCCGCTTGCCGTTTTCCAAAAATAATAACGTACAAGTTGCTCATGAAGAGACCGCCGCTTGCCGTTTTCCGAAGAATAACTCAGAAGGAAATTGCGATGACACTGGCAGAGAATAAAATCTTCGTCAAAGAGAACCATGAATCAATCCTTCCCGAGGAGATCACATACTTAAAGGTGCAAAATAAATGCACCATTCATCTAGGTCGCGACTTCACTGGGGAAAATCATGAGATAGCCTATGCAAGAGACAACAACTCCCTCCAGGAATAAACCAAAGAGAAAACAGTCAAACAAGACTCCACCCAATGAGAAAGTAACTTGATTAGGGGATTCATCCTATCCCGAAATGGACAAGGTAGGCCAAAAATAATAAAAAAAGCATCCACGAGGATTAGCTCAGTTGGGGAATTTAGAGAGGAAGCACATTTTCTGCCTAAGCTAACCTTCTACTCAGAAAGAACATGTACATTGTCTTAATAAACAAAGTATACAACCCAAAATCAACGACAAATGTGAATATGCATGCGTGATATAAGTGTAAATGAGTAAATGAATGTTATGCTGACAAAACGAACAGATGGGATAACTGAAGACAATAAGGCGTCACGAAAAGATAGATACTCGGCCAATCTTAAAAAGACGGAAAATAACTGGAACTGGAACCCCAAAGCAACGTTGGAGCGTATCACGCTGTAAGGCTCAAGTCTTCTAAGGAGAAAAGTATACAAATCCAATCTTCTAATCTCCAATAAACCACTGGCATGAGACAAAGCGTACCACACTACAGAAATCTCTCAAATAAAGATAACCAAAACAACGCTTAATTGGAAAAACTGGGGAGTCACCAAGCTTAGTACCACGAGAAACGCAAGTTTACACAACCAACACCTCGTGACGATTTTGAAATAACACACGTTCATCATGCAAGGATAAATTACTGTATCGTTTTGCATTTCATGGCTTGACCATCCTCAGAACAACTGTTAATATTCCTTTCGTTATTCACGACACATTTTTAAAATAAGAATACTTTAAATACCTTTGTTTCAAATATTTCCGTAAAGTTAAAATTTTGCCCACAAAAGGTAAATGCTCAAATTTCATTAATAAGATGGTAGTTCGCTAACAACGCGACTCCAACGGTTTACAAAAGTTTGGGAAATAGTACATGAAAGAAAGGGTTCCACAAAAACAATGATCACTATTCTCCCTAACAACTTCGAATTCCGAAATGTGCTCGTATGCCACAGCCGGGATGACCAAAAGCTTGCCTAAGTCGCCCCTTCGGGTTTTCAACTTAGAAAACTGTCAACTCAAACCTAAGCGAAATATTTCTTGACTACATCGGCGTTCATGGAGCGCGGGGGCTCTTCGTCGTCCATATTTGTGAGAATCAAGGCGCCTCCAGAGAAAACTTTCTTAACGACATACGGTCCTTCATAATTCGGAGCCCACTTTCCCCTAGAATCAGGTTGGAAAGATAATATCTTCTTGAGCACGAGGTCACCTTCTCTGAACTCGCGTGGTCGAACCTTCTTATCAAAAGCCTTCTTCATTCTCTGCTGATATAATTGACCGTGACACAAGGTTGTCAATCTCTTTTCTTCAATTAAATTCAACTGATCATATCTACTTTGACACCATTCAGCCTCAGAAAGTTTAGCTTCCATCAACACTCTCATAGACAGAATCTCAACCTCCACGGAGAGTACTGCTTCTATACCATAAACTAGGGAAAAAGGGGTTGCGCCTGTTGAAGTTCGAACTGAAGTACGGTATCCATGCAGAGCAAACGGAAGCATTTCATGCCAATCTTTATAAGTTACCACCATCTTCTGGACAATCTTTTTGATGTTCTTGTTAGTAGCCTCAACAGCCCCATTCATCTTCGGTCTGTAAGGAGAAGAATTATGATGTTCGATCTTGAACTCTTCACAAAGCTCTCTCATCATCTTGTTATTCAAATTCGAACCATTATCAGTGATGATCTTGCTCGGGATACCTTATCGACAAATGATTTGATTCTTGATAAATCTGACTACCACCTGTCTGGTTACATTAGCATAAGATGCTGCTTCCACCCATGTAGTAAAATAATCGATCGCTACCAAGATGAAACGATGACCATTTGAAGCTTTGGGTTCAATCATTCCAATCATATCAATGCCCCACATAGAGAAAGGCCAAGGTGAAGAGATAACGTTGAGGAGGGTCGGTGGCACATGCATCTTGTCCGCATAAATCTGGCATTTATGACATTTCTTCACATATTTGCAGCAATCAGATTCCATTGTCATCTAATAGTAACCAGCTCTCAACATCTTTTTAGCCATTGCATGTCCGTTGGCATGTGTGCCAAAGGATCCTTCATGTACCTCTTGCATCAGCATGTCTGCTTCATGTCTGTCTACACATCTGAGTAGGACCATGTCGTAATTCCTCTTATACAATACTTCTTCATTGAGGAAGAAACTGCTTGCCAATCTTCTCAACGTCTTCCTATCTTTATTGGATGCCCCAGGCGGGTACTCTTGAGTTTGAAGAACACGTTTAATGTCATAGAACCATGGTTTGTCGTCGGTGACCTCTTCTACTGAGAACGCACGAGCAGGTCTGTCGAGGCGCATAACCCAGATTGTAGGCACATCGTTCCAACCATTCACTTGAAACATTGAAGATAAAGTAGCTAAAGCATCAGCCATTTGGTTCTCATCTCTAGGGATATGATGTAATTCCACTTTGTTGAAGAAAGTTAACAATCTTCTAGCATAATCTCTGTAAGGGATCAAACCAGGATGACGAGTCTCTCATTCTCCTTTGATTTGATTAATTACCAATGCCGAATCTCCATAAATATCAAGAATCTTAATCCTTAGATCCACTGCTTCTTCGAGACCCATAATGCATGCCTCATATTCAGCCATGTTGTTCGTGCAGTCAAACTTCAATCTCGCCGTGAACGGGATATGAGTACCTCGGGGAGTGACGATGATCGCCCCAATTCCATTTCCATAAGAATTTACAGCTCCGTCAAAAATCAAACCCCAATGCGATTCGGGATCAGGTCCTTCTTCAGGTAACGGCTCTTCACAATCTTTAGCTTTCAAGTACATAACATCTTCATCTGGGAAATCAAACTTGATGGATTGATAATCGTTAATTGGTTGGTGAGCCAAATGGTCGGCTAAAATACTCCCTTTGATTGCTTTCTGAGTGTGATACTCAATGTCATATTCGGATAACAACATCTGCCAACGGGCTATTCTTCCAGATAAGGCGGGCTTCTCAAAGATATACTTGATCGGATCCATTTTGGAGATCAACCAAGTGGTGTGGTTAATCATATACTGGCGCAGACGGCGAGCAGCCCAAGCTAAAGCACAACACGTTTTCTCAAGCAATGAGTATCGAGACTCACAGTCTGTGAATTTCTTACTCAGATAATATACAGCATGTTCCTTTCTTCCAGTCTCATCTTGTTGACCAAGCACACATCCCATGGAATCTTCCAATATAGTCAGGTACATAATCAAAGGTCTTCCTTCCACCGGAGGAATCAAAATGGGAGGTTCAAGCAGATATTCTTTGATGTTATCAAAAGCTCTCTGACAATCTTCTGTCCACACACATCCTTGGTTCTTTCGGAGAAGCTTGAAAATCGGCCCACAGGTAGCAGTCATATGAGATATAAATCTAGAAATATAGTTCAGTCTCCCAAGGAAACCTCTTACTTGTTTTTCCGTCTTGGGTGCGGGCATTTCCCGAATAGCTTTAACTTTATCAGGATCTACCTCAATACCTTTCTGACTGACAATGAAACCCAGAAGTCTTCCAGAACGAACACCAAAAGTGCACTTGTTGGGATTCAGACGGAGTTTATACTTTCTCAAACGCTGGAATAACTTCAATAAATGTTCCAAATGATCTTCTTCAGTTTGTGATTTGGCAATCATGTCATCTACATACACTTCTATCTCTTTATGCATCATATCATGGAACAAAGCAGTCATGGCCCTTTGGTATGTTGCACCAGCATTCCTCAAACCAAACGGCATAACCCGATAACAAAATGTTCCCCAAGGTGTAATGAAAGTTGTCTTCTCCATATCTTCTGGTGCCATCTTGATTTGATTGTAGCCAGAGAAACCATCCATGAAAGAGAAGACTTTGAACTTTGCGGTACTGTCGACTAATACGTCAATGTGCGGTAATGGGAAGTCATCCTTTGGGCTAGCTCTATTCAGATCTCTATAGTCTACACACATTCGAACTTTTCCATCTTTCTTAGCAACAGGCACTATATTGGCTAACCATTGAGGATAGACCGATGTAACAAGGAAACCTGCATTAATTTGTTTTTGAACTTCTTATTTGATCTTGTCAGCCATATCGGGATGAGTCCTTCTCAACTTCTGCTTAATCGGCGGACATTCAGGTCTCAACGGTAAACGATGCTCCACAATATTGTTGTCCAAACCTGGCATATCTTGGTAGGACCAAGCAAACACATCAACATACTCTTTGAGAAGCTCCAACATTTTCTCTTTGACCTCTGGGATAAGTAATGCTCCGACCTTGACTTCCTTTTTATCTTCTTCATCACCCAAATTGATCAACTCTATAGGCTCTTCAAACGGCTGAATAGTCTTTTCATCGTGCTCAAGTAAACGGGAAATTTCATCAGGAATCTCTTCACTATCCTCTTCCTCGGCTCTGAACACAGGGAATTCAAAGTTGGGAGAGGGCATAGGATCATTGTTTTCAATGGTTAAGTCATGGATTAATCTGCACATATGATTATGCTTTATTTTAGAAATCGATTTGTACAAATAAAACAAAAAGTTATTATATTTTCCCATTACTACCAATTAATTTTCATTACTATTTCCCAGAAAAAGTGAAAAATAAAACAGTAGTGGACAAAATAACATTTTTATTCATGAGGGACAATACTTGAAACAAAGAGCCCAGACATTTTCTCTTTTGCCTTGGGCAGAGCAAAAGGATTTATTTTCAACATAGCCCGACACAAATACTTTTCGCCTTGGGCAGAGCGAAAATTTTTTTCAAAAATAAAACAAAACATTACTCAGAAATGTGCATCACAACAGGAACATCAACAGCAATCCAGTTCTGGAAAACCACTCCATGCGTTACAAAATCGGGTAAATCCTCTTCAGAATCGTCTCCTATTATAGCATCAACTTCAGGAGGATTCGGATGGATAAAACCTACGCTTCGGAAAACTTCTTGTATCGGACGAGTAACTACTTCCTGTTTGACTTTTGTAGACACGGGATGAAAACCAAGACCTTCTCCAGACTTGTTCTCGGGCAAAGTCAACACCTGGCCCCAACCTTCAGCCGAACCACTTTCAACCACTCGTCGCGCATCCTCAAAAGAAGAAATAGATGTCCCTTTCTTCTTCACTTCATTATTAGCAACAAATAGAGCTTGAAATTGGGTTCCAACATCCTCATCAGCATCAATAAAAGAGAAAGATGACAAATGGCTTACCACCATAGCCTGCTCTCCACCAATCATTACCAGCTTTCCATGCCTTACAAACTTCAATCTTTGATGGAGTGTGGAAGTGACTGCCCCTGCATCATGGATCCATGGACGATCCAATAGGAAACTGTAGGCGGCACGAATATCCATTACTTGAAAAGTGATCTGAAAAGTATGAGGACCAATTACTATAGGAAGATCTACTTCACCAATGACAGTCTTCCTAAAACCATCAAACGCTTTGACAATTACCCCACTAGGTCTCATGGGAGCACCTTGATATGAGAGTCGAGATAATGTAGTTTTCGGCATTACATTTAACGACGAACCTGTATCTACCAACACACTTGATAAAGTATCATTTCCACAACTTATTGAGATATGCAAAGCCATATTATGGTTCCTTCCCTCCTCCGGAAGCTCTTCATCACTGAAACCAAGATTGTTACACGAAGTAATATTTCCCACGATTCCATCAAATTGGTCAACCGTCACATCATGATCCACGAATTCCTGGTCCAAGACTTTCATCAAAGCTTCTCTATGGGCACCAGAATCTCTCAGTAAAGCAAGCAAAGAAATCTTGGAAGGAGTTTGCAATAGTTGGTCCACAATCTTATATTCACTTCTCTTGATAAGCTTCGGAATCTCATCATCATCGGGATGTGGGATAGGTTCATTGGATCGGCCTATCTCAACCCTTGGTTCCATATTTCTCGCTGGAATTTCTGCCGGTATGGGCCTCCTGACTTGAACTTCTGGTCTCTTCAAAGGTATTGCTGCAAAGACACGTCCGCTTCTCGTAACTCTACTCACATCAGCGATGTTAACAAAAGATGGCCTTGTTGGTATAGGGACTTCTACCCCATTCTCAATCATTGTGGCATTATACTTATACGGTATAGCTTGGTCTGAGTTGTAAGGCACAGGACCAGGTGGATAAATGATCAAAGGAGCAACAGGTGCAGCCTGACTGTCGTAAACGATCTCAACTGGTTCAGGCCAATTGAATTGTGGTATTATAACATTCATTTCATCCACCGGATCTCTGTCATATGTAATAGTGATAACCCTCTGGTCTAACAATTTTTGAATATCCTCCTTCACAATAGGGCAATCAACCTCTCTTGAACAAAATTCACAAACATCATAATCATGATGATGCCTTAAAAAGGCAAGTCTTCTTAAGCTCTGACGTAACCTGATCAACGAATCTCTTATGTGTTCGACTTGAAAAACTTGAAACTTTCCCGGACAACCTTCCACCATATTCATTGATGCTGCCCCATGTCGAGGCAAATGATCATCTCTAACATTTGGGTTAACATCCTTGAAAGACAAGATACCATTCTTAATCAACCTCTGCACGTCCGCCTTTAGAGCAAAACAATTTTCAATGTTGTGCCCCGGAGACCCTTGATGATATTCATAAAACTGATCTGCCTTGTACCACGGAGAAGTACTATTTGGTGCGACAGGAGGAGGCTTCGTCGTTATGAGGTTTTTTCTGATCAAGGCGGGGAACAATTCAGTATAAGTCATGGGAATGGCATCGAATTGCGGTTTCCTTGGTGAACGGTTCTAGTTGTTGAATGGATAAGCCTGTTGTCGAGGCTGCTGCTGAAATGGCCGTTGTTGAGTTGGTGGGGTTTGATGAGTTGGGGTCATCAATGTTGGGCGGACAGCCGGAGTGACTGCCGCAACATGTGAGTAACCTCTCCTTGGTCTCCCTGGGAAGATTACGATGACATCCTGTTCTTTTCTTTTTGGGAAAACACTTCCAAACTTCTTGGTACTACTAGACGGACTTCCTTCTTTAACCAAACGTCCTTCACGAATCCCTTCCTCCAACCGCATGCCCATACTCACCATTTCGGTGAAGTCACTGGGTGCGCTGGCAATCATTCTTTCATAGTAAAAGAAACCTAAAGTCTTCAAGAATACCTTTGTCATCTCTTTCTCCTCAAGAGGAGGATAGATTTGAGCAGCAATTTCGCGCCACCTCTGGGCGTATTCCTTAAAAGACTCTTTGTCTCTCTGGGACATCGCCCGGAGTTGATCCCTGTCCGGCGCCATGTCAACGTTGTACTTATACTGGTGAACAAAAGCTTCACTAAGATCGTTGAAGTTGCGGATCCGAATGCTGTCCAAACCCATATACCACTTTAGAGCGGCACCCGTCAAACTGTCTTGAAAATAGTGAATCAACAAGTCATGATCATCAGAATATGTAGACATCTTTCTCACGTACATAGTCAAATGACTCCGAGGACACGAATCACCCTTATATCTTTCAAAGTCTGGCACTTTGAACTTTGCTGGAATCTTGACATTCGGAACTAAACAAAGGTCATGAGTGTTCTTCCCAAACAAATCCTTCCCCTTTAACGCTCTGAGCTCCCTCTGCATTTCTTGGAATTGGTCTTGAAATTCTTCCATTCTATCAAAAAGACCCAGACTTTCAGCAGGCTCGGCAGGATAAGTAGGTTCATTCAAGTATGGCATAGAGTGAACCACAGGAGCGACAGTTGTCATCACCGGTTGCGGGAAAGGTGTCACAGACGGGATTATCGGCGGCATGGCAGTTGTCTCTGGTTGAGGAAAAGACATAGTAGGTTGAAACAAAGGTTGTACGACAGGCTGATACCCCTCTGGCACAAAGTTGTAAGGCATTCCCCACGGAAAACCTTTTGGCATTTGATGTTGAAGCGGAGAGTTGACTTGAGTCACAGATGTTGGAACGGTGACAATCTCGGAAACCACAGTAGTCGAAGTCTGAATCTCAGCAGCTGTAGTCGATGGCTGATTCTGAGCAGCCATCAAACTTTCCACTAGTGCAGTTAACTTTTCCATCCCGACACGAAGGGTAGCGACCTCCTCACGAAGCTCGTGGTTTTCCTGTTCCAGATCTTCCATCTTCCTTTGACGATTGGCTCGAGTATCGTATCGATGAGACAGCTTGACAATCTTTCGGAGTGGAAAAAGAAACAAGGATAAGACTCTAGAAAACATGTGAAGTGGAATGTTGGATGATGCATGATATGTGATGCAAATGATAATTCATTTTAATAGTTTTTCAAGGAACTTCAATAATTTTGCACACATCAATGGTAAAGGAATTTGGAACAATAAAAACTCATTTCATTACTAAAACTTCGAGTGTTTCTTCTTCCAAATTCCATAATAATAGTACCTGAGATGTCTTTAAAAATCATTCTTAAGTTCCTTGAAAAACAAGTTTTTTACAAAAAATGTTGATGAATGCATGGATGAATGATAATGCAACAGTTACACACAAGTTCACAAACATGGGGTTCAAAGGTTCAACGTTTCGAGCATGGAGTCAAAGGTAAAGCCCACCCCAAGGTATGTACTACAGTTTAATCACACCTGTAAGACAAGGTTCTAAGAGTTCCCAGAGTCTACATTCCTCCTTCGGATATTACCAACGTCTTGATTACTCAATAATTAGCAATATTCTCAAGAGAAACTCATCCGAGCGTAGCATCGCGTAACAACTACTTTCGAATTACTCCGTTATAGTCTCCACGCTACACCTAAAAGGCCAAGATGGGTCAGGGTTCTACGGTTCTCAATTTCTCTGGCTCCCAGGTCGAAAATAATAATGTCTTCCCGATTACTCGGTAAACAAATATTATGTTCAAAAGGGCCTTCCATTGAGTGGGGGATCTCATGCCTCCTTCTTCGGGATTACTCCCTCAAAGTTAACATGACTATACCGCCCGTCCTATTCTTAAGTGTAACTTAATCCGGGTATAGGATTCGTCCTTTGCAAAAAAACCCAAACAACCCCAATTTAAACACATAATCAAACAAAACAAATAATAATAAAACAGATAAAACAAACTAGGCTTAACCCACTTAGGGATGGACCAGCAAGAGGTCAATCTTCCCCAGCAGAGTCGCCAATTCTGTAGCGATAAAAAATGTAGCGGGGTAAATCGGAGATCGAATTATTAATTAATTCGTCTCACAAAAGCAAGAGTCGCCACCGCGCTTTATTATTTCCAAGGGAAAAGGGAAAAGAGCGAAATAAAACCCTAAAATATGCAATGTAAAATAATACTTTTAAAAGTAATGAATATACAAGGCGTTTTTGAAAAGAGGTCTAGAGTTCGGGGGTTGGTTATATAATGGGAAGGTATTAGCACCCAATGCATCTATAGTATCCTATAGGAACCTTTTGAAAGATCTGTTTATTAAAATGTTCATTTGATTAAAAATAAATTATTTTGGCCAAAAAGGGGTATGGACGAGTTTTTGAAGATACGACGACCTAATGTCGAAGTTTTGACTTAAAAGGTATGAGTTTTGAAAAAATTGAATACTTGGGAAAATTATCTTAAGTTTTAATGAAATGAAGGCATTCGCGTGATTGGATTTGAGGACATGAAGTCAACAAATTTAATCATTTTTTCTCTTGGATTTAGACGTAAACAGAATAACCAAGTAAAGACTGAATAATCAAACAGAAAATTAGATAGATAATGATTAAGTAGCTATATAACCACAACAATGATTAAATAACAGACTAACTGGTGTGAACATGCATTTTTATATTTTTGTTTAATATGTACAAAGCAATTTAATTAAAGGAAAGAAAATGTTTTTAAATTTTCTATTTTTATGTATTTTTTAGTATTAATATGCGAATAATAAAATATACTAATGTCTTATACTAATTCAAGTTTTTTTAACTAATCTTTTTATACATAAAGTCTTAATTAATATATAAAAAAGTAAATTTTGTGTATAAACAAAATTAAATTAAAAAGTTTTAAGCTTTTAATTATATTATGTATTATTGTATTAATGTACAAAGTTTGCATTTAAATAAATAGTTTTAATGAAAGAAAAACAAGAAAGAAAAAAGTTTTAATCTTAATAATATTTAATATTCGAGTATTTTAGTTATAATGAAAATATTGATAATATTATTATTAAAAGGAAAAAATAAGATAAAAATCTTTTTTAGTTTGAATGAAATAATAAAAATGAAAAGAGGTAAATGGGTTCAAAAGGGGATTTATAGGCCCAAACAGAATTTGGATGGAAGTCATAAAGGGGGGTGCATCCAAAATGGAGGGGTCAGGCGCTGAGGTCATTGGGCTTAAGGTTTATTAGTGGGACAAAGCCCAAAACATGTTAGCAACATTCTTGTAAGGGTTTCACTTGAGTTGTTCATTTGGGATTTTAGGTTTAGGCAAGAACACAGAGGCGCTGTTCTTCGTTCATCACTTCGTCTTCTTCGTTCGACATATGCCTCCGCCTCTGAATTTCCCTTACCCGTGGCCACCGGCATCCTCAAACTTCCTCTTCCCTCCAAAGAAACGCTAGGGTGACAGATTCAAGGTAATAATCTTGTTTTAATCTCATTAGGGTTTTGTTATTTGCATGTTATGATTTCGCCCCTTATTGATTCTGATTTCATATTGTTATGGTTATTTGAGGTGCGTGAAAGAAAGAGAGGGAGAGATATTACCTTTGGAGACGGAGGAGGAAAGGGTTGAGAAAAGCTGTGGCGGCCAAGGCGGTGAGGGACGGCGCAGAGTTAGCTTTGCTTGGAGACCCTGGTTTGTGTTTCTTTGGCCCTTTTTGTTGCCTTGATGATGATGAACTGAACCACTTTATCTTCTTTCTTATTGCTGTCTTTGCCTTGGTGATTCTGAGTATGCTATATGATTTTTTAATCTGTATGTTTAATGATGATTTACGCCCGGTGATGATGTTTTCTGAGGGCCTGGGAATTCTGACTGGAATTTGTGGATGTTTGATTCGAGTGCCTAGCTCATTGTTTCACTTCTTCTGGTTGCCCTCTGTATGCTTGGCTTATGTTCGATATTTGCTTGTTGGTATTGAGTTTCCTGGCTTCTGTTTGCCTAGTGATGAAGATTTTTCTGAGGGCTTGGGGATGTTTGACCCTGTATGTTCCTGAACACGCTTTAGCTTGATGTTTTTTTGGCGAAGATTTCAGGTTGGTGGCCTGAAATGCAGGTTAGTGGCTTATGAGGTCTTGACAGTTTTAAGGTTATTGGTTGATGGATTTACTGGTTTATGCTTCAGGCAGGTTGAAGGCTTGACATGGTTAAGGTTTATGGCTTTCTGGTCATGGTTTCAGGTTTGTGGTCTTGAGGCTTAAGTTACAGGTTCAAGGCTTAAGCAGGTTTTAGGCTTTGTGTTTGGATAGTTTTCTGGTTAGGCTATGTGTTTATGATTTCGGTTATGGCTTGATGTTGTTTGGGATATGGTTTTCAGCAGGTTGAAGGCTTGACATGGTTAAGGTTTTTGGCTTTGTGTTACAGGTTATGGTTTTTGGGCGTTGGATAGCAGGTTGTATATGTTTTGAATGCAGGTTCTTGAGGTTTTTTTGTACTTTCAGAATAGGCTTCTGGTATTTGTTTGACCGTTCTCGTTTTAAGGCTTGAAAACAGGTTTTGAACTTTGGCCTTGCTTGAGAAGTTTTTGAGTTGTTATAATATTTGTTGGTTGGCTTGGCTTTGGATGGTTCAGGTTTTTGACAGTCTTGTCCTTTTCCTTTTCCTTGTTTCTGACTGTGTTAGCAGTTTTATCTATTTTTCTATGCTTCTTTTTTCACTGTGTTACTGCAGTTTTGTTTTCTATCTCTTTTCTGCCTAAAGCCAAAACCTGTAAACCTACACTTCTCCTCTTTCTTCTCTCTCTCCAATCCTTAAGCATATTATATTGCTTAACATATTTTAATTCTGAAAAAGCAAATGGTCTGGAAATGATGAAATGGGAATTAATTGCTTGCATATATGGTCTTAACCTGCATATTTCCTTCTATAGCTTTCCTGCATCTGTTACAGTATGGAGGAGCCTTTGTATTTTTACCTCCTCCCCTATTTTGGACAGTTTACGTTGGACTTTGTTTTGACAATTTGAAACTTGACTTGCATATGCTGTTTTGCTTTTGAATTATGCAGTGGATTTTGAATTATGCAGTTGATTTTGGCAAAAATGAATTTGTGCATTTCAAATACTTGTGCATTCATTTTTAATTTGCAAATATTTTTCATCCCTCTTTGTGAACCGGGAGAAATCTCGTGATTTGCAGAGAGGGCTAACTGATCCCGACCATTGCTTTTAATGATGAATTCTAAATTAATTGTCTGCTTTTAATTATATACCTATTTCTGATTTTTTTTTTCTTTAATTATTCTTTGCAGATGAAATCAAAGGTGCATCAAAGAAGTATTGGATAGAAGATGAAGATTTAGAACTTAGAAAAATTAGGATAGTTTTTTATTTCACTTTAAACATTTGTACAATTATCATTGTAAATACTTTGTAAATAAGTACGGTATTTAAACAACAATTGTAACAATTAGAATAAAGATGAATAAAACTCTATTATTTTACCAGTTAATTCTTTTCTTCTATTCAATTATTATTTACTTTATTATTTATAATTCTTTAAATTATAATAACTGAAAATAAATTCCAACTATTTAAACTCAGAATCGTAAATAATTAAATAAACATTATTTTAGCATTGATCAATTAATAAACTTTTTTTCAATTATTTACTTTATTATTTATAATTCTTTAAATTATAATAACTGAAAATAAATTCCAACTATTTAAACTTAGAATAATAAATAATTAAATAAACATTGGCGTTTCAAAAATAATCAGCTCTTGACTTCTAAAGAAAAGTTGTAGTCGTTGTCAAGGAGAATCATAGGTAAAATAACAACTTAAAAAATTGTCGAAATTTGAAAAAGTTATGAATTTAAAAATCTGCTTTAAAAATTGATAAAATAGGTCAAATCGCCTGTGAACGCTTGCAATGTAATGATGCAGATGGGAGATGGTATCTTAGGTCAAAATTTGGGGTACAACAGTCGGGCGACAAATATATCAAGTCGGGGATCTTGTAATCAAGCGGATCATCTTGCCGCAAAGTGATCGCAGGGGCAAGTGGACTCCTACCTACGAAGGACCATTTGTGATCAAAAAAATCTTTTCTGGTGGGGCAATGATATTTACCACCATGGACGGCGACGACCTGCCGCACCCTGCGAACGCAAACATAGTCAAAAGATACTACGCATAAATGACCCGGCAAGTTGAAAACCCGAAAGGGTGACTTGGAAAAAAAAAAGGGCATCCCGGTGAATCGAAAACTCGAAAGGGCGGTTCAGGCAAAAATTAGGGATAAATTAAAAAAATATGTACACCCGGCAAGTTGAAAACTCGAAAGGGCGACTTGGGCAAAAAAGGGTTTCCCGGTGGATCGAAAACCCGAAAGGGCGGTCCAGGCAAAAGTTAGGGAATTAAAGCGTATGACTATGTCTCGTCGGATCACTTTAAGGACAATCTCTTCACAGACAAGCTCCAGGCTTCTGATCAAATCAATCATCTTCGGACGAAGCAACGAATGGACAAGATATCCAGAGTTACGAAGGCTATAGCAGAATGGGAACCCCATGGAATTTTCACACATAGCCATCTTTCTTTGTATATATTTTTCTCATTTTTATGGCAACATTCTCTTACTAGGATGTCTATCTCCTTTGTACAAAATACTTACACAAAGTTAATACAAAGATACTTCAAAGTGCAGAAAACTATTTGCCTGTTCTTTTTCTTTACACTTGTGTTTTACTTGAAAACGTCCAAAGATTTATTAAATGAGCATATGCATTTGAATATAATCACTGTTTACAAATAAACGAAATGTGAAAGAATAATTACTGATAGGTTGAAAGTATGGGAAAATATCTTTAGGCTATTCTAAGAGAAATCCCCCTGTAGTACATCATCTAGGTCCCCAGCGGAGCTAAAACCTTGAAATACATATCCCCAGCGGAGTTAAATTTCAAAATCCCCATCAAAGTTAAGTTTTCAAACTCCCAATCCCCAACGGAGAAAACTTTGAACTAAAGACCCTCAGCAGAGATGAAACCTTCTTCCCCAACAGAGTCAAAGTTCCAACTATCAATCTACAGCGGAAACCATTCAGTTTTCCCCAGATTCCCCAAAAAGTTGTCTTAAAGTCTGAAGATCAACCAGATAATAGTTAACTTTTTCCCAACCTAGGATGATTCCCCAGTAGATTGGCATACAACCCAAACTCCTGAACTTTTTCCAAACAGGAATAAGATTTCCCCCCCCAGAGTCCTGAACTTACTCTCCATCAGGATAGCTACTCCCCAGTAGTATAGCTACTCCTCAGAGTTTTTACTCCCCAACAGAATGAAGATTCTCATTCTTGATTCCCCCAGTGAAGTTTCCAGAGTCTTCATTACTCGCAAGCATGAACCTGTCAGAATTTCAAGTTCCCCTGCAGATCGGATTCTTAGTTCCCCGCAGAAGCCATCAGAGTTTTCCTTTTACTCCAGCAGATCAAGATTTTCCTTTGATTCGATCCCCGGTAGAGATCACCAGAGTTTCCTTATTCCCCAGCCGAGTAAGGTTTCCCTTTATGTAATCCCCAGCCATAGTCAACAAAGTTCTCGAGATTCCCCAAGCAGGATCCCTACATCCCTAGGAAAGTCGTGAAGGATTCTCACATCCCCACAGAAGTTGTCAAAGTTTTTGATAATCCCTGCGAGTTGTCAAAAGTTTTGAATCTCCAGTAGCGGTCAAGGATTTATTTTCCCCGGCAGCAGTCAAAGATTTTATTATCTCCAGCTATCAAGGATTTATCTTCCTCAGCAAGACAACAAATTAGCTTACATGCGCATACATTACATTCATATATCATAAACATGGATAAAACACATATATTGCATCATACATTTCATGCAACATAACTTTGTGTTTCAGCTAACATTTTACCCTTTTCAGGATAAGATTAACAAGCTACCAATATACAATCATGAAAACATCTTAGAGACGCTCCAGACACGGATGCTATTCTATTGCTTATTCAAATACAGAATTCAGAAAAACAGCTTAGGGATGCTCCAGACACGGATGCTATTTTCTTGCTTATTCAGATTCAAAGCTCAGAAAACAGCTTAGGGATGCTCCAGACATGGATGTTATTCTGTCGCTTATTCGGATTTAAAGCTCAGAAAACAACTTAGAGTTGCTCCAGACACGGATGCTATTCTGTTTCTTATTCAGATTCAAAGCTCAGAAAATAGCTTAGAGTTGCTCCAGACACGGATGCTATTATATCGCTTATTCAGATTTAAAGCTCAGAAAACAGCTTAGAGTTGCTCCATACACAGATGCTATTCTATCGCTTATTCAGATTCAAAGCTCAGAAAACAGCTTAGAGTTGCTCCAGACACGGATGGTATTCTATCGCTTATTCAGATTCAAAGCTCAGAAAACAGCTTAGAGTTGCTCCAGACACGGATGCTATTCTATCGCTTATTCAGATTTAAAGCTCAGAAAACAGCTTAGAGTTGCTCCAGACACGGATGTTATTCTATCGCTTATTCAGTTTCAAAGCTCAGAAAATAGCTTAGAGATGCTCCAGACACGGATGTTATTCTATCACTTATTCAGATCCCCAGCTCAGAGATACTCCAGACACGGACATCATTCTGACGCTCATTCTCCTGCAATTCAACAAACATTTTGGATGGCATCGTTAAGCCCATCTCCGACAAGATTCTACCACCTCTCCAAATGGCATCTTTAAGCCCATTCCCTCAACTACATTTTGACGAGTGCAAATTTACGGACACTCTAGTGTCCAATCATCATTTACCTTCAAGTCACGAAAGGCAAACTCGTCAATCTAACTCTTCAAGTTCAAGAAGATTGAACAGGGGCAGCTGTTGTACCCCAAAATTTTCCCTCTCATTTTATCAAGATTTTCCCCACAAGACTCTTTGGACTCAATACCAAGCTAGGGTTTGCTCTGCTCAAGACATCTCCTTGCACTGTTGACCTGAAATTAGGATTTGAGTTTGCACAAGGATTTTTGGAATTCCAATGCTCAAAGTGACTTTCATACTTCATGTTGGACTTATAAGATTGTCCATACCAAGTTTCAACCCTTGAATCAAATTTTTGTCCAGTCAATTGGACAGATGACCTAAAAATCAGCTGTATTGGGAAAAAAGTCAATTGTGGCCAATTTACAGTCAAACCTCATAAATTTTGATCCACATAAACATTATAGACTCATATGAACCATTTTATCAAGTTTTTACCACAACTCCTCAAGAAATTTGATCAGATCATCAAAAGGGTAAAATGGTCATTTTTAGGGTTTTGACTGTAGAAGGCCAATTTCTGATTTTTAACCTAGCCAATGTAAAATTGGGTTAAATCATGGATTCAAGGACTCAATGGCACCATCTTTACCTAATCACAAGGTTCAAAAGATCTCAAATGCATTGGATTGACAGATGAATTTTCCAGTCAACTGATCAAAAATCAACTGTACACTGAAAAGTCAGACTTTGAATTTTTGGTCAAAATCAAGTGCCAATGGTAATTTTTCATCAAGATGTGTTAAAACATGAAACTTGTTGACCAAGAAACCTAATTTTGAAAATTAGGGTTTAAAATGGAAAATTTTCATAACTTAGAAATTTTCTAAGTTATAAATATTTCTTATTTTTTCCCAACTTTGCCCAATTTTTTCACCATGATGCAATTGGATTCAAAGAAAACTTCCAACATGAAAGTTGTATTCCTCCACAAAATCTACAACTTTGATTCATAAAGTTTTCCCAAAAGATGATTGGATCTCATGTTATGATTTTGTGAATAGGGGTCCAAAAACTTTCTAACTTAGTGAAATTTTGCCCTAGTTTAGGCAGGATTTTGACCTATCTTCAAGGCAATTTTTCATATAGTTCCAATTGGAATCTAAAAATTAATTTCAAAGATGGATTATAGAGCATGTTACAAGCTTTCCAAAATGTCAAAGAACTCTCCAAAATCATTTGTGGTTAGGGAGAATCGAAAATTTGAAATTGGCAAATTATCACTTTTGGCCAAGGCATTTTGCACATTGATACAAGATGCAAATTCTGTCCAACCTTGCTTGTACTTGGTTTACAGGTTCTTAAACCCTTCCAAACTCAAAAATTGAATGCAAACACATTGGATTAAGGCTTTTTTCTGATCTTTAGAAGATTACACATTGAATTAATCCATTTTTGGCAAAAAGGCAACAATGCCATTTTGATAAAGGTTTCTTTATGCAACTTTGTTTCTCTTGAGCTGTGAACCCAATATTTTGCAGCAAACCAACTCCACAAACTTAGGGAAAAGTATACCAAATATGTGCATCTAGAGTACAAGCCAGTACAACCCTTTGCATTGTCAACTCCACCTTTTACTTCAAAAATAAGAAAGCTTGCAAAAGTGAGACAACTCTTCAATCTGATAAAACAAAACTTTGTGCACATTGCAAACAATTTTTACACATTGCCTAAGGTCATAAACACGAGTTCTAAGCCTCTCAAACATCCTTGTACACCAAAAACCCCAAGTTCTTGCAAAAGAGGGCAAGTTCTGCAGATTGACTTCCACAACCAAATCTACTCATGCGTTTTATCCCAAACCACTTCCAACACACTCCATACAACATACCTAAACTATCCCAACCATTCCCAAGCCACTGTAACTCCATTTACACACTTCACCATTTTCAAATTCTGAGTTTGCAAGTTGAGTTCTACAAGAAGTTTCAGACCATTTCAAAGCAAGCCAAGCATTGTGAAAGCTCAAAGGAACTTCAAGCAAGCTCACAAGTATCTCAGGCCTCACTCACAACCCCTACATTGCCATACTCGAGCTTGACTGAAACAGGTATTTCTCAAACTTCTATCTCCTTATTTAGGAATCATTAGGCTTAGGTTTGTGAAGAAAAAACGTAGTCCTCATTGCCCTTGAGCTGTACATATGCATAGAATTCATTTATGTTAACTGAACTAGGAGTATTTGATAGTTGAACTTTCTGAAAAAACTAGGTCAAGATTTAGGGCTAAAGAAATTCTCTCTGGTCTTTGAGAGTTAGATTAAGTTTTTTATATGGTTAGAATCGTGTGATCAAGAGCTATAACTTTCACGTTGCAAGTTTTTGTTTTTGAGCACGTATACAGGAGTTACCAGTTTGAACACAGGGCGCGCGTTTTTTTATTCTGGAGGACAGGGATGAAGAGGATTATGGGTTGGGCTTGGTTCTTTTGACTATTGACACCCCCTGTTTACTTCCTACACCCCCTTGGCCCATTGGTTTTATTTTTTTATATTTTCCATTTCTATTTTCATTTCTGACTTTTATTATTTTTTCTTGAATATTAAAAATCACCAAAAATATTTTCCGAAATTTTCCTAAATTTTCACATTTTATTTTATTTTTGGCATAAATATTTAGTTTATTAGGTTTAATACATTTATTTTCTTAAACAAAAACTTGTAAATATTACAAAAATATTATATATTTTTATTTTTTATTATTTATACACTTAAATAATATTTTCTCATATATTTTTATTTTTTAACATTTGTATATTATTTTTATTTATTTTTTATACATAAATGAATAAATAATATATATATATATATATATATATATATATATATATATATATATATATATATATATATATATATATATATATATATATATATATATATATATATATATATATATATATATATATATATATATATATATATATATATATATATATATATATATATATATATATATATATATATATATATATATATATATATATATATATATATATATATATATATATATATATATATATATATATATATATATATATATATATATATATATATATATATATATTCTTAAGACAAAATTAGGGTTTCTTTACCCTTTTCCAAAAAATAATCTTCTTATTTTTCCTATTTTTTAGGACATTAAATAATTTATTTTTACATACATAAAAATAATACAAAAATCATTTTTGCATATTTATGTTATATTGCATATTTAAATATTTGTCAATTATTATTTGTACAAAGAATTCAATTTGGTTGTAATAGTTGAATTAGGGTTTTATTTTTGTGTAAATACCCCCCTATTCAAACTTGTATCCCCCTCCTCATAATCATGTTGTAATAGTTGTAGATTTACTTTTACGCATTTATTGCTTTTATATGCATGATTAGTAAATTAGGGTTTTGTATGATAACCAAAAATCCAAACAAATAGCATGACTAAACACAAGACAAAAATGCATGAAAAATGACAACACAATGCACATAAACACCCCTAGGGTTTCATCCACTTGTTGCCTTAAAAATGGCCATGGTATGCATGCTAGGTATCTTGACAAAACAAAAACAAAACAAAAAGATCATAGTCCCTCAATGACGCTATCTTGGTTGCCTATACAAAAATGATCTAGTCCCACAAAAAACTTGCTAAGATACTTGGCACAATTGCTATCATGGTCATACGATGACCCACACCCGTCCCGTTTAACATCCAAACACAAGGTTGTTTACCAAATACAATGGTAAAACAACAATGTCAAAGGGTTAAAAATGTGTAGGAAAGATCTTTGAGTAGGGTAGACAACTCCTAGTTACTTGATCAAACTTGCAAACCATCCTTGTTATTTTCAAACAAACACACACAATTTCAAAACATTTCCCAAAACAAACTTTCAAACATTGAAACATTTTTCAAAAGACAAACACCTTTGTATACATTCAAACAAGAATTATTACAAAGGTTGCCTAAACATAGGCCTCTTTTCAAAATATTTTCAAAACCACACACAAAGCACCATTTCAAACAATTGAAAAGCAAAAGCAAGTGATCTAAACAAGTAACTAAGAGCCCATGGAAAACCATGAATGAAAAGGGTGCTAGAACCTTCCCTTTTCATAATCTACCCCCCGAACCCAAGATAACATCTCAAAGGTCTTTCCTGTGCTTTTTTACCTTTCCTTTGGATAAAATAAAAAGTCGGTGGTGACTCTTGCTAAACCGAATCATTTGCAAACACAAACGCAAAACTTCAAGTTAGTTCTCCCACCGTATCACAGATACCTATACAAATTTTTAGAAAAACTCATGGGAGTTAGGAACGTTATCTCATTGAAGTATGCTTTCGAAATAAACCTTGCTTCAATTACTACTTTTGAGGGTTATAACGTGGTCTGGTTCACGGTTTCAGAAAAAAGGATTTAAGGCTCAAAGTTTATTGGTTCCCACCCATTCTTCGTGATATTCTTCAATTCTATGTTCAGTTAATTCAACATGATTATTCATCACTCTAGAAGGAACTTGTGATGGTTAAGGAAACAATGAGGCTTTCGATATAACAGTCACCCTTTTTGTCTTCCTGCTTATAGTCACATAAATTTATTCTTTGATGACTTTTCTTTGTAGTCTCGTCTTTGTAATCCATTTTCCCTTTTTTATTCTTTGAAATTTTATTTTCCCTAACTTTTCCTGGATTTAATTCTTTGAATTGATAGTTGTTGTACCCCAAAATTTTCCCTCTCATTTCCCTAAAGACATGCCCATTAAGATCCCCTAACTTGTCCTAGGATGACTAATAATTGACCAGACAAATTCTCTTCCTAAGGCAATAAGGCTCAAACTAGGGTTTCACTTATCATCAAGATGGTTGAGTCTCAATGGTCCCAAATGTTCTCCATTGACCTAATATGTCCTCAAGATTATCCTTGCCAAATTTCATGCCTTGAACAACAAGTTTGCTCAGTCAACTGCTCAAATGCCTGGAAATCAACTGTACTAGGTTAAAAGTCAACTGTGGCCCAAATACAGTCAAACTTCAAGATTTTTGGTCAACATCAACATTTTGAAATAATATCCATCATTTTATCAAGGTTTGATCATGATTCCTCAAGAAATGCTCCTAACTCATCAAAAGTCAAAAATGGCAAATTGGGGTTTCTAAAGGAAAAGTCAACCAAACTTTGACCAAACATAACTTTCTCATACTTTATCAGACATTTTACAAACAAGGATCATTTTTAATAGAATCCAATTCCCCACAACTCCTCTTCATCCCTCAAGGTCAAGAAATGCCTCAATCAAAAGATACAAGTTCATACATTATAGGTCCTTTCAAAAAGCCAACAAAAACACCTTTTGGGTCAAAGCTCCTTACATGAACATGGAAGATCCAACTGAGATGAAACCAATAGGGTTGTTTAGAGGACATCCTAAGCTCTCTAAAAAGTCCAAGAACACCCTCTTAGGGTTAAAAATGAGAGAGATATGCATTTCAAAATTTGACCAATTTTTTGAAATGTGCATGAAGCAAATAATGACCAAACTTGAATTTTTTCCAAATGGGCCCATGTTTTCATGCTCGAAACTTTTTCCTAACATGGTCCACGACCCCTGAGCTCACTCATACATTGTTTCATTATTTTTATTATTTGTTTTGATTTTTTATTCATTAAAATCAAAATAAATCAAATAAAATAGTGAAATAATAAAATAAAATCCCAGGTTTGTTTTATAACCACATAATGAGTCTAGAATCAGCTGGCAAATCAAAAATTTCATGCAAGGACTGATTGGAATGAAAAGAGCATGTTTTTGCCAATTTTGGAAACTTAAAATACAAATTGCAAATCAAATCTTTTCTCCATAATTCTCCAAGATTGCATCAAGTTTTATTGACCTAATACATTCTATTATATATTCATAACCTTGCCTGATAAAAAAAAGGATTGGTCGCACGAAATTGACACAAGAAACTCTAAATTTTTGGCAAAAAGTGGCAATCGGATTTTGACTTACAAGGAGATTCAAAGCATTCTGAAGGTTGCAATCAATTCCTGGGCACATTTAGAAGCTAACTGGATCATTCTCACGCATCAAAGCATCCAGAACAAGCATCTACAACATCACAGTTTTCTTCTTGTTCTTGAATTCGATTTTGATAATATACACATTATAAATAAATTTTGAGTATGCATTCATGTTTATATGATCATTTAGAACATGCTTGAATGATTAATTGCTTGTTTTGATGCGTGTATGACTAATTGCCATTGTTAGGGTTTTGAGGTTTGTTTTAGGGTTTTCCATTACATGCAAAATTAGGCCAAAAGAAGAGTACCATTGTACTCACAAGATCAAACCCAGTTGATCCATGTATTTAGATTGAATTTATATTGACTGGTTGAGATTTTGGAAATATGCAGGTCTTTTAGAAACAATCATGTATGTGGGTAAAAGTTCTTTGGCTAATACGACAGCCAGTGGGGAAGATGATGGCGTGGCACATCAGGAGTTGACCTTTTTAATTGCGCGCGTTTTCTGTCTTAAACACTTACCCTTTATTAAATATATTATATTTTGTTTGTTTTATATAACGAATGTTAAGTTGGCTCAGATGGCAAGGCTGGAGGGTTTAAGGCGCGCGCGTCTAGGAGGTCAGGGGTTCGACCTTTGCCTCCTGCATATTATTTTTCCTAACAATTGTTTCTAGATCCCATGCACTATTGCTCAACGTGCATACCATAGGCCTCATCATCATCACCATCAGATCAATCAACACCAGATCTGATGTTCCAGGATGGCAGCCACATGATGGATCTCCCAGCTTGCTCCACACTGAACCACACACTGGTTATGGCTTACAGTTTCTGGGCCTTGGAAAAAAGTTTTAGCTTGCAATCCCAAATTTGGGTTCATACCCCCTCAGGCCTATTTCTCAATTTCTCTTTTTTTTTTTACTATTATTTAGTTTTTATTTCTTTTGTTTTAAATCATTTTTTCAAAATCCTAAAATCAGAAAATAATCACAAAAAAATTAGGACATAGTTTTTTCTTAATAAATTAATAATTTGTCCAATTAATTACTTTTACATCATTTAATTTTTTTTCCAAATAAAAAAGCAATAAAAAATACTTTTCTTTTAACTTATGCGCGCTTTAGGATTTAGACGCTTCGCGTATTTATTATTTTTGCCGTATTATTTTCTAAATATGAAATTGTTCCTGGTTTGTAATAATTAAGTTAGATTAAAATTCCTGTCTATGATTATGTAACTGTGCCCGGTTTGTAATAGTTAATTAGGGTTTTCCATTCTCGCATTTTACTTTTTTCAGTCATCATTCATGTATCTACACCAAAGCCCTGTAATAGTTAGGAACTTTATTTTTCCGCAATTTACTTTCTGTACGACAAACTGCTTAGATGTATGCTAATAGGATTGTATGGAAAGATAACGATTAATTGAATATAGATAACCCTAAATGCGCAAGATAAATGAACAGAATCAAGCACACTTGCACATGCTCACCCCTAGGTTATCTCCCACTTGGTTGCCTCGAAAAATAGCAGTCACAATTCTCGAAACGTGAGAATTCTTAGTGGCTGTCCTTAAGTCTAAAGAGATCATTAGCCCCTCAATGAACCTCTCGACTGTTGCCTCGGTTAAAAAGTGATCTTAGGGCTTTAGGACAGTTACTAAGAGTTTTTTTCCAGTTTCCTTTAGTGATTGTACATCCCTTTCGATAGTCCCCCAACATCCGACAACTAGGGCTACCTACTCACTAATAGTAGGATAACATTGTCTAAAGGATAGGGAGAAAAGAACGACCTTTTCGAGTATAAGTAGATAAGTTCTTAGATTCTTGCTCAAAACAACTTTTTGCACCTACACCAAAATATTTTCAAAAACACTTTCAAAAACATTCGCCTTGTCAACACTCTTGAGGACTGATACAAGAGTTATCACAAAGCAAATCGCCGCACTAAGACATTTTCAAAACAAGTTTCAAAACACACAAAGCACAAGAAATTTTCAAAACATGAGCTAGCATCTAAGAGCCCGTGGAAAACCACCGATGGAAAGGGGGTTGTGATACGGTAGGAGAACTGACTTGATTTTTTTGTGTTTTATCGCAAATGTTGCGGTTAGCAAAAGTCGCCACCGACTTTTTTTTATGCAAAAGGAAAGGTGAAAAAGCACAGGAAAGACCTTTGAGATTGTTTCTTGAGTTCGGGGGGTAGACTATGAAAAGGGAAGGTATTAGCACCCTTTTCATCCATGGTTTTCCATGGGCTCTTAGTTACTTTCTAGATCACTTGCTTTTGTTTGAAATTGTGCTTTGTGTGGTTTTTGAAAGTATTTTGTAAAGAGGCCACCGTTTATGCAATCTTTGTAATGATTCTTGTTCGTAAGAATGTATACAAAGATGTTGATATTTTGAAAATGTTTTCAAGTTTATAAGATGTTTTGAAATGTGTAGGTGTTTGTTTTGAAAATAGCAAGGATGTGTGTTTTGAAATGGAGCAAGTAACTAAAAGTAATCTACCTACTCAAATGTCTTTCTTGTTCATTTTCTTTTCCTTTGATATTGTTGTCTTACCATTGATTTGGTAAGCAACCCTATCTTTGGATGTAAGCGGGACGGGCGTGGGTCATCGTATAGCCATGATTAGCAATGTTACAAGGTATCTTAGCATTTTTTGAGGGACAAAGATCATTTTGTAAGGCAACTTTGAATAGCGTCATCGAGGGACTATGATCTTGTATTTGTTTGTTTTTGCTAAGATACTTTACATGTGTAATATGGTCATTTTGTAAGGCAACCAAGTGGGATAACCCTAGAGGTGTTTTGTGTGAAAGTGTGTCATTTTCATGCTTGTTTTTGTCTTGAATTAGGGTTTTCTATTTGATTGGTTTTATCTTGCCATACAAACCCTAATTACTAGCATATTATGTAAAAGCGATAAATTGTGAAATTAAAAATTACTACGCTATTACAACACTTGTGGGAGGGGGTATACAATTTATGAATGGGGATTGCAATAATATAAATCTAATTAATCTATTACAACCAAATTGAATATGTACAGATATTGGAATAAATAATATACAAAATAAATTAAATATACAAAGATATGTAAATGCAAAGAAGATTTTTGTTTGGTTTTTTATATGGAAAAGCTTTAACCTAAATCTAATAAATAAATCAAGATTATCTTAAATCAATTAAGAAGAGAAATTATTTTAGAAAAGATTTTTGAATAAACCCTAATTCTATTTTATTAAAAGAAAATAAGTTTCTTTATGAAAAAGTATTTTTTTTTTGTATTTTTTGTCTTGAAAATAATATATGGCATTATGAGATATTTTGGTCCTTTTTTATATTAAAATAACTATTTAATGGGTATAAAGAAAAAATAAATATTAAACTAGTTATAATTTAATTTACAAGTTTATTTAATGAAAAAAGATAATATATAAAAATATTTTATGTGAGAAAAATAAAATAAAACAAGTCAAAATATAAATCTATCATTTTCATATTTTTATGATTTTTAATATTAAGAAAATACATTTAAGAAAATAAAATAAAAATGAAATAAATAAATAAAATGATATTGGGCCAGGGGTGTTAAAAGTAAGCAGGAGGTATGATGTTAGAAAAAATACACAAGGCCCATGAAACTGAAGCCCATGCGCTACAAAACAACAAAAAAATGGAAAAATATGAGAAAATTGCAAAAGGCAGCGCGCTGAGACTCGAACCCATGACCTCTAGCATTTACGCGCGCTGCCATACCACTGGGGTGGCTGTACATCTGTTTATATAAACAAAAGCACAAATATATATTAGAAAATGCCTCCTGAAGGCAACTCCATCTTCAACCTTGAGCCATGGCCGGACCACCTGTATCTCTCTCATTTTTCCATAAAAATGGAAAGCTCAAACATGAAAGTTATGGTGTTTCTTCCCACGAGTTCAATAATTTATGTAAACTAAAAGTCAAAGATCAAAGCTAATTTTACTTGCCCTAATTTGAAACCTAATTTTTACAGAAATTTCAAATCCAAATTTCTCTGTACACAATTAATATAAATGAAAACTATGAACATGGTTAGCTTTAGAGCAAGGATATCTACATTTTGCTTTCACAAATCAGGACCAAAGGATGCTTGTATGAAGAGATAGAAGTTTTAGTTTTTACCTCTTGCAGCTGGGATCGTGAATGGAGTTTGGGCAAGTTTTGAGAAGGCCTGAGGATCTGTTTAGCTTGCTTGGACCTCCCTGAGTGTATTCCAGTCCTTACTTTGTCTTGAAAGTCCCTGAATCTCCCTACTCAAGTCAACCTGCAAGCTTGATATTTGAAAATGGTGGATGGTGGAGGAGGAGTTACAGTGACGGAACATGGGTTTGGATCACTTAGATATGAGGTATATTAAGTGTTTAGGTGGTTAAAACTCAAAATGCACGAGTGGTTTTAGAGATGGCTGTGTAAGGTTCAAAAATGTCAAGCTATGGTAGATTCTGAGTTGCAGAGTGCTTGGGAGTGTTTTGGAGTCTTATCATTTTTGTGTTATGTTGCAATACACTTGTGTATATGTATGGAAAAGGTTAGATATCAACTCCACTCCAGGTTTCTGAGTTATAGCCTTTTGGCTATATAACTTGCTTTTGAAGAAAAGTGAGGAGACAAGTCTCTATGTGTTTGTACAAGCATTAACCTGAGTTGGTAGAGGCCTTACACAAGTTTATTTTGGTTTTGACTTTACTTGTGTGCAGAGAAAACAATTGAGAGGCTCAAGAAGTTGACAAAGGCAAAAGCAATGCTTTATCAAAATGGAAATGGCAACTTTGTGCCAAAAATGGAATTGTAACTTGGATAAAGGCTCAAATGCTTGGATTAAAGCTCTATCAGATGTGTAAACATTTAATTATGGAGTGAGAAACAAGTTTGAGGCATGCAAAGCAAAGATTATGCCGCCTAGACTTGGGTTTGAATTTTTGTTCATCATGAAATGGCTTGAAATCAAAGTGATAAATCACCAACTTCATCTCTTCGATTCTCCCTACTCAGGAATGATCTCAAGGAGTTCTTGGACACTTTGGAAAGCTTGCAATGTGCTCTAAAACTCATATTTGAATTTCTTTGTAAAATCCCCTTTGGAACTATGTGAAAAATTAGCATGAAGTTAGGTCAAAAATATGCCTAACTAGGGCAAAATTTCACTAAGTTATTTTAGTTCATGAGCATGTATTCACAAAATTATATCTTGAGATCCAAACATTTTTAGGAGAAATTGTGTGAAGAAAAGTTGTATATTTCGTGGAGATCTACAACTTTCATGTTGGAAGTTTCCTTTGAATCATCTCGCATCATGGTGAAAATTTGACCCAAAGTTGAGAAAAAATAGGAAATTTTCTATACTTAGAAATATTTCTAAGTTAAGAAATTTCAACTTTTCAAAACAAAATCTTAAATCCTTGATTCATTGATGGAGAAGCTTCACATTTTGACATGTTTTGATGAATTATGATCCTTGGGACTTGACTTTGACCAAAAAATCAAAGTTTGACTTTTCAATATACAGTTGACTTTTGATCAGTTGACTGAAAAATTCATCTGTCAATCCAATGGATTTGTAATGTTTTGAACCATATCATTAGGTAAATATGATGAAATTTAACTCTTTAAATCATGCTTTAAACCAATTTATTATTTTCTAGGTCAAAAATCAGAAATTGCCTCTTCTCAGTCAAAACCCTAATTTTGACCATTTTGCCCTTTTGATGATTTGATCAAATTTCTTGAGGAATTATGGTCCAAACTTGATCAAATGATACATATGAGTCTAATATGTTGACGTGGATCAAAAATTATGAATTTTGACTGTAAATTGGCCATGGTTGACTTTTTCCCCAATATAGCTTATTTTTAGGTCAACTGTTCAATTGACTGATCAAAAGTGTGATTTAAGGTTTGAAACTTGACATGAGTAATATTGGGGGTCCATAATGATCCTTGAAAATCATATGAAGCATTGATAGTCCAAAAATACTTGTGCAAACTCAAACCCTAATCCAGTCTTGAGTCAAAGAGATCTTGTGAGAAAATTCTTGATAAGTGAGAGGGCAAATTTTGGGGTACAACAACTGCCCCTGTTCAATCTTCTTAAACCTGAAGAGTTAGATTGGCGAGTTTTTACATTCGTGACTCGAAGGTGGAAGATGATTGGATACTAGAGTGCCCAGAAATTTGCACTCGCTGATGTGAAGGTTGAGGGAATGGGCTTAAAGATGCCATTTGGAGAGGTGATAGAAAACTGCGGGAGATGGGCTTGTAGATGTCATCCATTGTAGCAATTGAACATTCCAAAGATCTGAGCACCATGAGAGTTGAAGAGCTGCAAAGTAGTCTAGAGGCGCATGAGTTGTGTATAACTGCAAGAACTTCTGAGAGGGAAGTAGAGCAGCAGTCTCTGAAAGTAACTTCTGGTAAGAAGCATCAGAAGTAGACTTGGTCAGAAGCCAGGAAGAGAACTAATGGTGGTCAAAAGTCAGAAGCTTCAAACTCTGATAGGAAGAAGAATGTCCAGAAGGGAAAGGAGAAGTCTGACAAGAAGAATGTTTAGTGTTACTGTTGTAAGAATTTTGGTCACTATGCTAGAGATTGCTGGTCCAACAAAGAAAGGAAGTCAGAAGAAGAAAATATAGCAAGAGGAGACTCTGATGATGAACCTGTGCTATTGTTGGCTTCTGAACCTGATTATCTGAATTCATCATAATGGTGGTATATGTACACAGTGTGTTCAAACCATCTTACTGGAAACAAGAAGTGGTTGGTTGACTTTGACTCTGGGAAGAGTACAAAGATCAGATATGCTGATGACAAATACCTCAATGCAGAAGGTATGGGAAATGTCAGAACCATTCTAAACAATGGGAAAGTAGCTGTGATCCAGAATGTTTGATATGTACCTGGCATGAAAAGCAATCTGATGAGTGTGGGACAACTGATTGAGAAAGGTTTTTCAGTTACCATGAAGGACAATCTTCAGAAGTTGTATGACTATAATCAGAAGCTGATTATGGAGTCAGAATAGGGAAGGAACAGAACATTCAAGGTGAATGTTAGAACTACAGACTCTGAATGTCTTAGTGCAACAAGTGTTGTCAAGGAGAGTGAGCTATGGCACAGAAGATTTGGTCATCTGAATTTCAGAAGTTTAGGGCATCTGAAATCAAAGAATCTGGTACATGGAATTCCTACAATCAAGAAGCCTGAAAAGTCATGCAAGGTGTGCATGGAAGGGAAGCAACCAAGATTATCCTTTGCATTAGAAGTAGCTCCAAGAGCAAAACATGCCTTGGGAGTAGTACATTCTGATGTGTGCGGTCCATTTCCAGTAGCATCAACTGGAGGGAATAAATATTTTGTGTCATTTGTTGATGAGTTCACCAGAATGACATGGGTATCTCTCATAAAGTTCAAACACGAGGTGTTTGCTGAATTCAAAAAGTTCAGACTGAAGGCTGAGAATCAGAGTGGCCAGACTCTGAAAATTCTTAGAACTGATGGTGATCGTGAGTATAACTCCACAAAATTCAGAAGTTTCTGTGAGGAGAATGGAATTGAGCATGAGGTTACTTCTCCATATACTCCTCAACATAATGGTCTTGCTGAAAGAAGAAATCGTACTTTGCTAGATATGGTGAGAAGCATGCTGAAAGAGAAGAAGCTTCCTCATACTCTGTAGGGAGAAGCTGTTGCAACTGCATGTTATGTGCTCAACAGATGTCCAACAAAGAAATTAAAATAAATAGTTCCTATTCAGAAATGGACTGGAGATAAGAAAACTGTTAGTCATTTGAAGGTATTTGGTTCTGTATGTTACAAACATGTCCCAGAAGCCAGAAGACAGAAGCTGGATGATAGAAGTAAAGTGATGTTACTGGTGGGGTATCACTGTACAGGTTCGTACAAACTTTATTGTCCAGAAACTAACAAAGTTGAGTTCAGCAGAGACGTCATTGTAGAGGAATCAAAAGTTTGGAATTGGGAAAAATCTCGTCCTGACTCTGATGACAGAACTTCTGAAGAAAGGTCAGAAATACATGTTTCTGAAGCTAGTAAAGACTCTGACTCTGAAGAAGACACATAAGGAGAAGATGATTCCGACTCTGACTCTGATGGTGATCCAGACTCTGAAGACAATCAAGGTTCTGGAGAAAGTCCAATTTCTGAAGCAAGTGCTTCTGAAGGGGAAAGTTCTGGAGAAAGTCCAATTGTTGAAACAAGTGTCTCTGAAGGGGAAAGTTCTGGTGTCCAAAGTTCTAAAGCTCCAGTTCAGAGGCAACAAAGAGTCAGAAGCATCCCAAGAAGATTTGTAGAGTTTGACATGTTGCAAGACACTGAAGTAGACTCTGAAGGAGAAGTTGTTCAGTGTGCAATGTTAGTAGACTCTGAACCCGTGAGTACGAAAGAGGCTCTTAAGCAGCAAGTTTAGTTACAGGCCATGAAAGAAGAACTTGATGTTATAGAGAGAAACAAGACTTGGAAGCTGACAGAACTTCCAAAAGGCAAGAAAGCCATCAGCGTCATATGGGTTTTCAAGCAGAAGATAAAGCCAAATAGATCAATTGGCAAACACCAAGCGAGATTAATAGCAAGAGGATTCCTACAGAAGCCTGGCCTGGATTACTTTGAAGTGTTTGCACCTGTAGCGAGACATGAAACAATCATACTAGTGATTGCAATAGCTGCTAACAGGAATTGGCCTCTGATGCATTTAGATGTAAAATCTGCATTTCTGAATGGTCCATTACAAGAAGAGGTGTACGTTTCACAACCTCCTGGATTTGAGAAAAAGAATCAGGAAGGGATGGTGTTCAAATTACACAAAGCATTGTATGGATTGAAGCAAGCGCCTAGAGCTTGGAACTTGAAAATTGATTCGTTTTTCAAGGAACAAGGGTTTCAGAAGTGTGAGATGGAGTATGGTGTTTATGTTCATCATACTTTAGAAGGTAATATGATTCTGGTCTATTTGTATGTTGATGACATATTACTCACAGGAAGTTCTAAACAAGAGATAGCTGAGTTCAAGAAAGTTCTGATGAATGCGTTTGAGATGACAGATCTTGGAAAAATGAGTTTCTTTCTAGGGATGGAATTTATATACTCTGAGAAAGGAATCATTTTACATCAGATGAAGTATGAACTAGAGCTTCTGAAGAGATTTGAGCTAGAAAATGGTAAGGTTGTTGTCATACCTGCTGATACGAATCAGAAGTTAGATTCTGATTCTGATGGAGAGGATGTGGATGCTACAACCTTCAAACAGATGGTTGGTTCTCTAAGGTATTTGTGTAATACCAGACCTGATATTTGCTATGCAGTTGGAATGGTTAGCAGATTTATGAGCAAATCAAAGTGGTCCCATTACCAAGCTGCAGTCAGGATTCTGAGGTATGTGAAGGGAACTCTGAAATATGGAGTGTTATTTTCGTCTGGAAGAAAGAACGAATCAGAACTTCTGAGTTATTCTAATTATGATTGGTGTGGAGATAGAGTTAACAGAAGAAGTACTTCTGGGTACTTATTCAAATTTCTGGGAGGTCTTATTTCTTGGTGTTCCAAGAAATAACTTGTTGTTGCTCTGTCAACTTGTGAAACTGAATATATTGCAGGTGCTCTGACTGCGTGTCAAGCTGTATGGATTCTGAACTTACTGAAAGATCCGAAGATTGAGGTGAATAAACCTCTGAAGCTGATGATTGATAACAAGTCTGCAATCAATCTTGCCAAGAATCTAGTGTTGCATGGAAGAAGCAAGCATATTGAGACCAAGTATCATTTTTTGAGGAATCAAGTTCAGAATGGAATAATAGAAGTTATGCACTGTAGCACTCAGAAGCAGCTGGCAGATGTTCTGACAAAGGCTATCAAAATTGATCAATTTCTTAGTTTAAGAGATGGAATTGGTGTGGTCAGTTTTGGGCAAATATAAATTAAGGGATGGTGTTAGAATTAATTTAGATTTAATTAGATATTAATTTATTTAGGAATATCTTTTAGATTGTTTATATCTTTGTTAGAAGATATATATCTTAGATCTTCTTATATCTTTGTAAAAGATATATTTTAGATTTAATTTGTGTGTATAAATAGCCTAGTGGAGTAGGTTATTGTAATTCATTGTAAATCCTTATTTTTGAAAGTTATCAGTAAATATTCCTTTTGCCTTTTATCTTCCTTGTGCTCTAACATTGATATATTAGAGTCTAAGAAATGCAGCTACAACATTTAAACTGTTAAAAGTATAATTCTTTGTGTCGAAGCAGCCTGCTCGACAAAAAATAAGGAAGTGTCGAAGTGTGAAAACAGTTTGTTACACACAGATTTGATTTAGATCTAAAATAGATAGATTTGATTTAAGTCTAAAATAGATTGATTTGATTTGGTTCCAAAATAGGTATTTTAGGCTTTTATAGTTTTGTGCTTTGGCTTAGAGTGCAAGCTAACCCAAATCTATAAATAGAGTGAGTAACCCCTATTTTTTGTAATCAAGTTGTATTCACAGAATTTGCAGTTGCAAGTGAATAAGAAGTTTTCCACAGTTTGTAAGCAGAGAGAAACTCTGCAGAAAATCATTTTCTTTCTTTCTTTTTTTTCATATTTTTCATCGTTATTGTATGGTGATAACAACCTTGTTCATCAAGATTGATAGAAATTCATCATAGGAATTGGTGTATTTCCAACATTTGATATCAAGAGCTCTAGTTGAGCGATCAAGGGAAGAAGAAGAAGAAAGTCAATGGAAATGAATTATGCAAGTGGAAATTTTCCAACAAATCTTCTGATTCTTAAAGGTGATAACTATGAGAATTGGTGCAAACAGATGAAAGTTATATTCTGTTTTCAAGTTATTTAGGAACTTGTAAAATATAGATTAAAACCACTTGATGAAGACGCTTCAGAAAAGGAAGAGGCTGAATACAAAGAATTGAAGAATAAGAATTATAAAGCTCGCTTTATAATTCATCAATGTGTCAGCCCAGACAATTTCGAAAAGGTTAGTGATGTAGAATCTGCAAAAGAAGCCTGAGAGATTCTTAAGAAATCGTTTGGAGGAACTGAGAATGTGAAAGAGGTGAGGTTACAAACTCAGGAAAAAAATATATGAATTGCTTCAGATGAAAGATAGTGAAAGCATATCTGATTTCTTCACTAGGGTTATGAAACTAGTGAATCAAATCAAGACTTGTGGAGAGACGTTAACAACAAGAGCAATTGTTTCGAAAATCTTGATATCTTTGGCTCCGAAGTTCGATTATATGGTAGCTGCCATGAAATATTCAAAGGACATGTCAACTTTGTCGAAAGAAGATCTTCAAGGGAGCTTGAATCTAATGAACAAAGAATGGTTGAAAGAGCTGCAGGAAAGTTAAAGAGTGATGTGACTCTGCAGGCTCAATCACCAAAAGATAAGAAAGGTAAAGGAAAGTGGTTCGACAACAAAGGTAGAGGAAAACCAGCACAAAGAAAACATTTCAAATTAGAGAAGATCATACCAAGGCAACCAAAGAGGCGGTGTTGCATATAGAGGAAGATGTGGTGGTCGAAAACCTGACAAGAGTCACATTCAATGTTACAATTGTCAGAAGTATGGTCACTATTCTAGTGATTGTCCAGAAAAGCAAAAGAATCAAGAAAGTAATGCAAAGTTCACAAAGTGTAAAGAAGAAGAGATGTTGCTGATGGTTATAACAAGGGATGAAGAAAAATTCAAGGACCAATGGTACTTGGACTTCGGATGCTCATCACATATGTCTGAAAGGAAAGATTGGTTTGTCAATATAAAACCCTTGATGAAGAACACGATGAAATTTGCAAATGCTAATACCCTAGAAGCTGGAGGTATTGGTGATGTTATGATTATGAGGAAAGATGGAAAGAGGTCAGTAATTTCCAATGTGTTATACATACCAGGCATGAAGAGAAATTTGCTCAGTATGGGGTAGTTGGTTGAAAAGAACTACAAAGTGTCGATTGAAGACAAGATGATGAGAGTCGTCGATGAAAATGGAAGGTTAATACTTGATCGGAAAAATAGCAAGTGTACTATTTTTACCGATGTAGTAATACAAAGAAGTTAATACAAAATATCGATCTCGCGGAATGCGTAGGAAATATAAGTAGTTATAACGATTCAACAGAATAAAAGAACTTGGGGGTTTGGTTGTTGTTTGAGAGTAATACTAGATGATAACAATTTAAATAAAGTGAAAATTAAAGGTGTGTATCATATGAGAAAGCATGCTAGGGTTAGGTGTGTGAATTGCTTGGTGACAACCTCTCTTCCATGTTTCATGACATATTGTAAAAATGAATCAATACTAAATCTCCAGAATTGTTTTCCTTAATTCCTTAACTGAAAACCTTTGATATTCATCCTTAATCCTAATTCCTTAACTATTAACGGAGATATCTAGCAACTCGAATTGTTTACCAAGATTTTAACGGTTACTACGGTTAAATCCTCATTCCTAAGCGATTTTACCGTTGCATTATTGTGCAAACAATGTTAAGATGTTTTGTCCGACCCAATCTTAACCTTAAATCAAGAACTATCTATCCGATAGAAAAATAATTAAACTCATTGCATAATAAATTAAACTCGTAAAACATCAATATCATAAAAACAATGGAAATTTGGTTCATAACATTCACAATTCAGGGATACCCCCTAGCATTGGGGTGTTTAGTTACTCATAAAGTGTAGACATTACAAAGATTTATCGATTCCATTGATCTTCAATTGTGATTGCCCTTGAAGATCGTTCCTCCTCGAAAACCCTTGCTCCTCTCTTTCTTCTGCAATTTTCTTCTCTCTGGTCCAAAGATCCTTCAATGCTTCTCAAAACTAGGTTTAAATAGTATCAGGTCACAACACAGTTGTGCGGAAAGCCAAAATTACCCTTAATGAGCTCAAGTGAATGAAAATATGATTTATCTCGCTCCTGCCAACACGGGTCGTATTAGGAAACACAGGCACCCGTGTTGGCCCTCTGCCTTGGTTACCAAAGTTTCATGTTCCCAGGCCTACTGACACGGGCCGTGTCAGGAGACACGGGTACCCATCTTGGTCCTCTGCTTTTTGTTATCAAGTTTGACTATTCCCAGACCTACTGACATGGTTGTGTCAGGTGACATGGGCACCCGTGTCAGCCTTCTGTTTGTTCTCTCGTGCTCTTCATCTGCACACTCTGACACGGACCGTGTCAGGCTTCTGTTCTTGCACTTTAAGCTTTCGCATAATGTCCTCCGGCTTCGCATCAATCACTCAAATTTGCTTGTGTGTACCTGAGACATTAACACTACCAAACCAAGCATCAAAATCACCCTAATTGACATGGATTCCCAAATCAATGCAATGTAAAACCACTTATCATGAAAACTAAAATAAAATACTGAGAATGATAAAAGATGAAACATTGTGTTACCGAAATGATAGATTTTTTTACCGACTGATTGCTGAAAACAGAGTATAAATGGTGACTGATGACAATCCCAAATTTATCTCATTGCTTGTCCTCAAATGATGTAAGTGACAACAAAGAGGTCACCCCAATGAAGTTACAATCTAGATATATGTTCTCTATCAAAAGCAACATGTGGTCGTAAGCTTATTGCAAGAGTATATATAAATAATTTGAGAAAGAATAAGCTACAGATGCATGTGACTGAATAATATTATGTACTACTATAAAGGAACCGATAGAATAAGCTTTATATTAGTATTTGAAGGAGAACTATACCAATTGAAGGTGAAATATCTTGTCCTTTCGGTGGCCAATTTATCAGCTATAGAATTGCTCATTGGTTCATAGCATTTATCTTGAAACCTCTCAACTTCTTCAAGAAGAGCTTCTCAACAACTCCTTAATGAAACAATTTAGATCAACTAGTTAAATTTCTTGAAACCCGCAACAACAAAAAAATATCAACAACAACATAATCAAACGAATAACAACTTCAATATTTATGACGTGAGGCTTCTTTTGACAAAACAAAATCACTCAATAACTACCAATTTCATATATTCGTAGAATCCATTAAAATGAAAAATATATACTAATCAAGTTGCACATCAACTCAGATCATATAAAAACATTTTTTGTTTAACTGGACTTTCATCGAACAGGTGAAATGTAAAACGTATAAATTGAACCATTAAAATGGAAATGCATAAATTGAGCCCATAAAAGCAAAAAAATTCCGAGTGAATTGACATAAACAAATACATTTCAGTTTTGAGTAAAGTGATAGACACATATAGCATATAATCAATGTACCAGATCTTAGAATATAAACAAAAACGACATAATCTATTCACAAAATTATAAAAATCATGTATTTACCTAATGATTTCATAACAAGTTCAGCCTAATCTTTGCTATATTTTATTTCCTTCATAGAGGCGCGACGAAGGAGGAGACCAGAGGGCGGAGTCACATGAAAATGAGACGCGTTTTGGTGCAGATGAAAAGGAAGAGGAAGAAGGAAGATTAATCGTTTTGCAAAACCGTCATAGAATATGTGAAAGATTGGAATTGGGAAGAATTGGAATAAGAAATTTGCAATTGGATTGAAATCGTCATAGCCTTTTATGTGAAACCGTCGTACAATATGTGAAAGATTGGAATTGAAAGAATTGGAATAAGAAATATGCAATTGGATTTTTTTCAACAAAACATAAGGTGAATGTTGAGGCGACCCACATAACAGTGTGTGGAGACAGAAGGGTAATTTTGTATTTAGCATAGCAGTAACATTTCTTATATAATAGATATAAATTATATTTATAAAATATTTTAGTTAATCCGAAAATCAAATTTGGCTAATGTCCCGATTTTAAATTTAGTGTGTATGAATTTATATTGATTATTATTGTTATTTTATTTAAAAATGAAATAAAAATTAATTTAGTTTTATTAGTTTATTAATTCATTATTTATTAAATTTAATTGAAATGTATTGACAGTGTAAATTTTTTTTACATTATCAGTTAATCATAGCTGTTAAATTTTTGTAGATATTTAACTTTCTTTTAATCACATATAAAATATATCACTTATGAACGATTGTGATTTCCAG